>OZ026630.1:47618533-48218533 GCA_964020975.1 Hermodice carunculata | reverse complement strand
AGTTTTGTGCAATATCTCCAGAACAATTCAATGCAAGTTCATCAAACTTGGTCACAATATGTACTCATATAGGTCTTTGCTACATAATGCTCGTCAAGGACCTTGAGGTTAAAGGTCAACGTCACAGGGGCATAGCAATGTAAATCTGTTTCTGTGCAATATCTCTAAAATTATTAAATGAAAGTTCATTATATTCAGACATTTTATGTATCTAGAGGAGAGTTCACTTTTGACCTGTCACAAGTGTTCTTGAGTTCAAAGGTCAAGGTCACAGGGCTGTTTGAAAAATGTGTTCCATGCAGTATATAGAAGGATTTGAGAGAAATTCAGTACACTTGATTAAAACATGGATTGAGGTAAGATTTTAGTGAGGAATGATGGATTCAGGTAAGAATAGTGAGGAACACTTACGGGTGACCTTGAGGTCAAAATCAAAGGTCATGAGGGCCTGGCAAAGAAAATTGGTTTCTGTGCAATATCTGCCAAAGTATGTGGGAGAAATTCATCATACTTGACCACTTTATGTATCCAGGTAAGACTTCAAGTTTGATCATTCAAATGTGACCTTGAGGTCAGAGGTCAAGGTCATTGCACCATTTGGTAAAATGGGTTCTGCGCAGTATGCAGAAGGATTTCTCAGAACTTCAGCAAACATAGGAAAAAAACCCTGGTATTGTTTATGAGTGACCGTGAGGTTAGAGGTCAAGGTCATTGTGCGATTTGGTCTCCAGGAAACTTCACAGGACCATCAAAATAAGATGCTTGTGGGACCTATGATGACCTAGTCATTATTCTAGTTTACGTTTATACAAGGATTCCAAAATCAGATACAGCACATGGGTGTGGCTGGAATTTCAGGTTGAATGTGTTGGCAGCAACAGATGCTGGGGATAGTAAGTTGATAAATCAAAGAGAGGACAGTTATACCCAGCTGGATGATGTTGCCTGCAACATGCTAAAGCTGGCTGGTGCTTTCCCAGAATTGAGACTATCAGATGTACACAGCTTCCACCTCAGTGTAAAAGTAAGTTGGAAAGAGTATGACATGATGTTGTGAGGGACAACAAACATCCACAGAAAGCAAGATGACACACATCAAAATTCAAAAGAGGTGTGTGTGTGTGTGTGTGTGTGTGTGTGTGTGTGTGTGTGTGTGTGTGTGTGTGGCTGTGTGTGTGTGTGTGGCTGTGTCTGTGTCTGTGTCTGTGTCTATGTCTATGTCTTAAATACCACTATCCATAATGTGGTTCTACAAGACAGATTGAAATGAAAACAAAAGTATATGCATCTGATATTGAGAATTTTATGAGCCAGAAAGTCCAGCTGCCTTTCCCCTCCAGCAGCCATTTCTGGTCTGTGAAGGCTAGTGTGGCTGGTTGTCAGGGTAACCAAATAAAGGAGCATTCTCATTGCATAATAAAAAAAAAAAAAATTAGGGATATACTGACTTTGAATGCTATTTGAATTAGGAGGCTGTATCTACCCTTGGAAAATACTGAATGTTGCCAGGGTAATATTTCTCCACCATTCTGATTGGACAGTTTCAGTATGCTCTCTCATTTTGATGTGGTTACGTCCTTCTCAACACAATGTATGCTAGAGGACTAAAATGCAGTGTGAAGGCAATTTAATACTATTTTTAGTATGTACAGGTGTCTATATGTATATATATATATACATACATACAGTATGAGTATTCAAATTCTGAATACATGTATATAGGAGGTCCAAACAATAATCACTTATTTCTGTGGATAATACTTGCTGTGTGATTTTTTTTTGTTTGTTTGTTTGTTTGTTTATTTGTTTTTGTTTTTTTTGTTAAAATAAAGTGTTTAGAATGAGTCCATTTTCTGTTGACAGAAGAAGCTACACCCACCCCCAGTGGACAGGTGCCCCCCTCGTCCCAGCAGCTGAGGCCCACTCAGCCAGTACAGCCAGTCTCCCCTCATGTGGAGGCTGAAGGTATGCACATTTTTGTGACAAGTTGGGGGTCATACTTGCAGAATTTAGACTCTAGTCAGTTTTAAGTGGCTCATAACTGTCAACTAAGCAACTGTGGAAACAAATATTGTGTCTGCTCTTTATTCTTAATGTTTGTAACATAATGTGTACAAGTTTCTGAGACTGGCACCATTTAGGGATATCAAATGTTTTATCCAGGACTGATGGACAAACAGTTGTCATGCCATTGACAAAAAGCTTGATTTGATTAAAAATTGAACTGTTTATTCATTATAATATTCGGCATTCTTGGTTGTCTGCACATGTCAAGGGTCAAAACTCGTTAGATCCAACTCAATTCATTGCATTGGATTGAAGAAGACTTTGAACAAATTATGTCACTTCATCTGGAAGCATCTTATTTTGTAAACAGTCTTTTCTATATTGTCAAGGTAGGCTTCCATATACACATATTCCCCACACATGATTTAACATTTTAAAGTAAAGCTATGAATGCAGAGGTAGATCATTATAATATATATATATATATATATATGTATTTAATTTGTTATAAATAAATTCTTAGGAAAGGTGCAAGAGAATCTGTAAGCACATTTGTAAAATAGCAAGTTTGGCTGGAAGCCAGTACAGTGGAGAATTGTATTCATTGGTGATATACAGTCGTACCTGCTGTATGTGGCCACCCCTTTTGCCAAGAAAAAGTGGCCACATACTGCAGGTAACCTGTGACCACAGGTAAATTTCACAAAGAAATTGACTCCTATGTTGGAGCTTAGTGACCACAAAAACCAATGCAACAGCTCATGGCAGGGGCTGCATACAGCAGGTACCACTGTAGATCTATTTGCTGTTTGCTGTTTGCTGTTAGCTCTGGGTGACCATCCTGGCAGTGCAAGTGTATCTTAGTTGAGTTGTTGGGTTTTGTGTCTGATACAGGAGCACCCCCAGTAGAAGAAGTTGAGCCCCAGTGGGAACAGCAGCCTGTAGTGGAGGTGACACCAACCCAGGCAGCTGAACCCATGCCTTCCACCACTACTGCAGGCCCACCTGATGCTGCCTCACATCCCCCTAAAAGGACCAGAGAAGATTTAGAAACAAGGTATATGTGGCTCAGCTGAATTGTCAGTCATAAGCTTTCAGCAAAGGCCTTCCACCTGTTAACTGTTTACGTTGTTTACTTCTCAAAATACAGCTGATTTCAGTGTCATTGATTTGGATGGGCATGCACTTGCTTCAGTCCAATGAACTGTATACCCAAACAAAGGCACGCTGGTCAGTGGTGTAACTAATACTACTTCATGAGTCATTCTTTTTGAGTGAGGTCTAAGTCAAATAGTGATTCATAATTTGGGAAGTAGATAGATATATTTCCCCCGCTTAAACTGGTTAAAAAATGTAGGAGGAAAGACTGTTTTTGACTTTACATAACCTCAGATGTACATGAGATGTTTAAACTTTATTATGTTTATAATATCTGCCAAGTGACCATGCATATAAAATACACATGGGGTGAGCAACTTTTAACTTGTAATTTCATTTTGTATTAAAATTATGACAAGTGTTTGAAGACATATTCAAAGTGTAACAATGCTACATGCGAGGTGCATATTTTTTTAAGTGCAGTGTACAATCTCTTAATTGAATTTTCATTTGAACTGCTAAATTTGTCTCAAGACAGCTATGTGAGCCTAAAAATCAAGGACATATTACAAGCTAAAGCTTTACAATTGTATTCCAGATACGTCCACCATGAATTACCACTATATTTCAAGTCTGTTTGTTACTCAATGCATTACACATCCTTATAATTTGAGAAACTGCAGTGTTCCTTGTTATATTATTCCAGCTACAAACACTACCAAAAAACTGTGTTTCATTTTATATACCTAACATACTCAACTGAATCTAGAATAGCATCGGGATAATTTTTTATGGGATATGTATATACATATATTAATTATAAGTGAATACAGTGAAACACTGTTGATGAGGTTGTTAAATGTGTAGTATCTTTCTGTCTTTATGTAGTCGTGACGAGGTCAGCACCGACTCTGAAACTCCCCAAGTAAAAAGGACAAGGACACAGGTAATATTTAAATCAGTGTATACAGCCTGTACCAAAAATTAAAGGAAGAGTCTTGGGTCACCATAATATATGAAGATAAAGAGTGTGAGTGAGATTCTTGAACATCATGATTGCATGTATTTTTCTTTTTAGCCCTTGCCCACTCTAATGACCCAAAGGCACCAGATGTTCACTCAAATTTCTAGTAAATAGAGTTTGATTGAGCATTGTAGTTATCAGAATAGGTCAACTCTCCTTGGTTTGGGTCAGGAAACATTACAATTAGTTCACAGATGCTGGCACCTTACAAAAACACGTCTCTGTTCCCCATCCACTTTTTTCAAAGTGGCCTGAAAATCAGAAAATTTTCACCGGTTGGCTTTTAAAAAGGTTAATCAGCACAGCCCCTGCTACTGAGAAAAATGTTGATTTTTAGTTTCTCTAACAAAGAAAGGGTCAAGGTCCATGTCAGAATATTAACAAGAAACTGTGTAGAGTGCAGGGGATTTTAAACTCCTTGTTCTACAGAGAGTCCTAATGAAACACTGGGGAGAGCACTATAGATCACCCACCAATGAGACCTGTAATGGTCCATAACAGTCAGGTGACACTCTGTCAGTGTGGACTCCCACAGGCAATCACTGCTTACAGAGACTTACAATTACCACCTGAGTGCATAATACCACAATAGTAGTCCAAATGGCATGTTTATTTTAAGTGCTGGAGTGAAGGGTGAGGCCTCTTTGGTATAATTCACTGATGACATTTGCAGGATTCTGTGGAAACTGCCACTGTGGCTCCAGAACCTGGTCCATCCAGCATTGTTGATGCTGGACCATCAGGAGTCCCTGAGGAAAAACAAGTTGGAGAAGCTGCAGAAAGCCAGCAGGTGAGTGTTTCTTTTTTAACAGAATAATCTCTCCCTCTATATATATTTACAAGTAAACGTGTTAAACAAGAAGACATAAAATGAAAATTGTGTATTTATCTGAGTGTGTACTCTTGAGTTATCTAAATTTTGCTCATTGTAGGAAACTGAAGTCATTGCAGAGATTCAGCCAGACAATACACAGGTAGGCAAAACCTCCAATCCCTATCACTAAGTCTGCAGTGAAATGTCATTTCTGCCTACGTAACTTCATTCAGTGTGGCTGTTTTAACCCTTGTTTTATGGTTTAATTGCTGTTGTTCTCCCAACTCATGTTGGTGTGACTCAGAATTTGATGCTTTGGAACTAATGTTGGTATAGGAACCTTTTCTCAGCAGGTCATATCTAATGAATGTGGTAGAGTGAAACTTGCGGTTTTATGTGCCTCTGCTGTATTGAGGCATCAAGTATTTGATTTGGTCTCTCAGTGTTCATCCAGATAATTTTATTTCATTGATATCTTAGAAATGACTTGACAGATTTTTCTCAAATTTGGAACAAGAGTACATTATTTTGAATATTAATTCACTGTTGCCTTGAAGCTTGGAGAAGGCATACCAGTGAATCAAGTGTGTTCACGCTTGCATTACTTTAAAAATGTTCTATCCAACCATATGTTGACCATCATTTCGTCAAGTATTCCATAGATTTTGATTGAAAGTATATTGTCCAGCATGGTTCTCACTTCAAGAAAAAAAAAAACATTTTCATTTGGTGTAAAATGTAACATTAATTTTCTGTGTTACTTTTTCACTGTCTACATATAATGTCCTATTTATCATTACTTTGTTAGTGTTTTGCATAAAATGTCACATTAATCCTACATTTACCAGTTCTCCACATAAATATAACACTAATTGTTTCAGTAATTTGAAAAATGACAAACCAGAAAACATCACTGAAGCAGCTTCTGATGGTCTTTTTGTACATCATACGTTTAACTCTTGCAGTGCCATCTGTAAATGAAGTCATACTGCTTAAAATGAACTGCTCTGAATTATAATAAGGATCTGTGTGCCTTATAAAAAGACCTTTCATTGAAGTACCAGCATGCCTATAGTCATTTAAATATAATAGTACAGGTCAATAGCTTTCCTCAGGATGCTTTGGCCACAGTCCACCCAAAGCACGGCAAGGAAAGCTGTTGACTCAGGTCAACAGAGTTGAGAAAAATGACTGTCACTTTATGTGTGTCACAGGAGGCCCAGGAAGATCTGACGTTACCCCCAGCAGCTGCAAAGGTGACCACTGAGCCCAGCCAGCCAGTTGCACGACAGAAACCCCTTAGTCGCCAGGCATCACTCAGCAAACAGCAGCAGCAAGTGGAGCCCAATCAGGTGGCAGTCGAAGCATTGGCAACAGTGGAACAGGTGGCGCCCCTGGAACCCCAGAAGCAGCAACCACAGGCAGAGGTACAGATCAGTGAAGCACAGCCAGTGCGTAAACAGGAAGTGGTGACCCCACAGATGGCGCCACAGACCCAGAGCCTGGATGATGACATCATCATTGTAGCAGATGATGAGGAAGACCATGAGGTAAGTGAGATGTCTGGTTTTTAGGACAGATGATACACCAAAAGAATTTGGGGATATCTCGTATGTAACAGGGCTCATAAATTGATAAGTGTGTAAGCAACTTCCCCTGATCATTTTTTTTTCAAAAGTAAATATTTGGAGACTGTGTGGTTTACAGCCCCTGAGAATGATGTCGTTGCCATAGCACAAGAAACATTGCTAGCAGCTTCACAAAATGTTTGAGATATACCTCAGCATGGATCATAACTTTATTGAAAACTGGGAAACTCAGATAATTTTTAACACATTTTTTGTGAACTCTTTAAATTTTAGCCCAGTTACTGTCAGGTCAGCTGGGCTTTAAATAGTGGAGGCTCATCTGTAGTGTGTCAACTACTCACATTATGGACTTCTCAAAATTGCCAATCAAGTTCTTTTCAAACATGATTGGAATTTCCCTGTGTCAAGTTTGTTCAAAGGGTATACTCAAGTGATTTTGAAATTTGTTACAGTTTTTGTTTTAGGTTTAGGGGGAATTATCTTCACAGAAACAGGAAGCCAATCTATGTACTGAACAATTATTAGACTAAGTTCAAGTGTGTTACAAGACCTGTATCCCTTATCTCAAGGCACTAACTTCCAAATTTCTTCACAATTTAGTGTTTTTAATAGTTCATGGAACTGTTTCTGACTTCTTAAAGCAAATACAGCAACCGGGTCAAAAGTGGTCCACTTTGGATGTTGGGAGCAGAGCCCAGCTATCAGCTCCCTGCCCCAAGCAATAGTTAAATAGTAGTGACGGTAGTTAACATTATACAATTTTCAGCATTGGCTTGTTCTGATCACCAGCCATATGTGAACACGTGTGTGGAACCCTTCACTGCCTCATTTCGTCACACAGTGATAACACTTTGGAAGCAGTATCTGCATTATGTTGCTTTCACAGTTGGTGTTGTCTGGAGTGGAAGGTCAGGGGAGAGCAGTCTGGTGTGAGGTAGGCATCTGTAGCTGCAGTGCTTCAGAAGGGGCAGCTTTCTGGCTCAATGCCGGATGGTCAGGTTTGCCAGGGCCTGGGTACCATCAACTGAGGATGACTGACAGGATTACCAAATGACTATTTGTTTCATATTTCTCAACCCTCAAAAACAACAACTGTTGAGTTTGAATATTTAGTAATGATTCAAGATCATATCCCCTCAGGATCCATGATTGGCAGTGTAGGCAGCTACAAGGCTGTTGCAGAAAATGAACAGAGTTTAGGAGAATGTACCATAAAACTGGACACAGGAAACTTGGCTAGTTTATCTTTTTTCTAGGCGAGTGTGGACCAGCTGAGAGGCTGCTGCGAAAATGTTGGTGGTCAGTAAATTTTATTCTAGATGCTAGAAGTTAGTTCTACCACAGAACTACTACTTCTGCCCCATGTGGCTGTGTTTTGACAACATGACCTCTGTAGCCTTTATCAGCACAGGAGGGTAGCAAGGCCCGCCTTCTGCATATGGGTGTGAACTATTATGCTAACAGGTGGCCACACCATGCCTTATTCCCTTTAACCAATTTCAAGATTTCCATTTAATGTGATTCCATGCACATGGTGAGATGTTAGACTGCATGGCTTTATCCCTTTTTTCATGAACTTTTCTGGGCCCCCACCCATCATAGATTCTGTGAGTACATTTCAGAAATAAGACTTTCTTGAGTCCAACTTTACATTTTGACTGGTTTTTTTGTTTTCGTTTTTTTTTTTTTTGGTCCTGCAACCTCACTAATTTTAGGTACGGAAATATTAATGATAATAAAATGAAGGAAACAGTTTTATTATCAGTCTGACCACCAATGTCACAGGGTCTCAAACATTCTTTAAGCCCAAACATGAAATAAAGAACTGGAGATAGAATGTCCCAATTTGCAAGAATTTCTTATAAAGAGATTAATTAATGAATTCCTCATTTTTCATCCAAAATCCCAAGACAGAAACATTAAGTTAAGCATGCATAACTAACTTGAGCTGTATTGCCATGGTTGAAAAAAGGTCTATTAGATGTGACTGATTTGACCAGTATTATCATGGTTGAGAAAGGTGCTATGAAACATGTATAATTCATTTACCTGTATTGCCATGGTTCACAAAGGTCTATCAAACAGTCATATAACAAATTTGAGATGTATTACCAAGGTTAATGCGTAAGTTATTTGAGCTGTATTACAACACTTTGCAGGAGGAAGAGGAAGAGTACACAGAGGAGGAAGAAGGCATGGAGGACTTTGAGGAGGAGGAAGAGCCTGAGGAAGACGAGGAGTATGACGACAATGAGCTACAAGCCGATACGTACGAATTCCAGGTGTGTTTGAATACTTTGAACATTGGTATGCATTGAGGCATGCCCAACGTGACTGAGAAACAACAGAAAATGTCATCTTGGCATCAGAATCATTTTGTAAAAAAAAAAAAAGGGCTCATGAAAAGATTTTAACATCAATAATCAAAATGGTTTTGCTTGTTTTACCTAGGGTGAGGATGGTGAGGACATGGATGAAGATGGATATGAAGCAGAAGAGGCAATGCAGGAAGGGGAGGAAGAAGGAGAGGAGGACGATGATGACATTGTTATTGTGGGTATGTTGACCCAAGTACAAAGTCATCGTATATCAGAAGTAGATCAGCTTTAATTATTAACAACGTGGCATCATAGATAAGATGGAACATTACAGATCAGTGTGATAGTTGGTGATACATGTAGCTTTGCAGTAAAGGTATTTTTCATTTGATGGGAGCTAATACATGTGGTTGCTCAGTGTAAGTAGTGTATGTTTTGAGAGGACATGTAGTTTCTCAGTGTGGGTGCTTTTCATTGGATTTGTCTTGTGAAGCAAGTTTCAGTGTGCAACATAAATTCATTGTATTTTATCTGGATGTTAGCTCCACTCGTCTGATTTGTCAGTCAAGCTTGTAGCAAGGATGGTCCTCAGTTGCTTATTCACAATTATATTTTTGACTTCTTAAAAACTGTTGGCTGGACCCTCTTTAAATTTGGTCAGATCAGGGACGTGCTATAGATGGACTACCAACAGCGGGGCCCCCTTTGTACCATCTTTGTTGCCGCTGCTCAAGTGATCGGGTGTTTGAGCGAGCACCTTCAGTGCTGAACAAACACAACTTCACGGTCCGCGCTGGCCGCTGGCAGTCTCGTGGCGAGGTCACGCGATGAAAGGCGAGAATAATCGCGTCACCAACTGAAATGTGCAAAAATTTTCACCATGTTCCACATTTTAAAGTCAAAATTAAGCGTTACGCCGGACTCAGCTACAAGAAATGAAACCACCATCATGATCCTACTGGCATACACTATCCATCTAAAACTACATTTTTTATTGCTGATTACGGCGTAAGGAGTTATTACGTACGCAAGTTGTCTAACTTTGCATCATTTTCGACAGAAAAAATGCCAAAAATTACCCTTTTATCGGCCAATTTCAACGAAAAACACATCGATGGACTCGCACGGTTCTGATTCAAACGATGAGACTGGTTGCGCACGCATAAAACTCACCGTTTTTGAACTTGGTACAATAGCACACCCAATGTAAGCCTGATGTAAGTAACCCGATACAACCGAACACGGAAACATAGATGGAACAACAATCGGACTGAGCAGGGGGGATTAACTTGAGCGGCGCTACTGAACACGCTTTGTAGTCATCCTGCCCAGTTAACCACTAAAGGGATTAGCGCTCCCGTTGGTAGTCCATCTATAGCACGTCCCTGGTCAGATGTACTTCTTGCTCAATGTGACCTATTTATCCATTACTGTGGGCTAAATTGTGGTCACAATGCATCAACTTTGCAGTGTTCAGGTTCTTTAGTCCATCAAGGCATCCTTGCATCATCATAATATGCCCGTACTGAAGTTGGGCTCCTGATTGATTATGACTATTTGTGACCTACTTATCTGAAAAGGACTTTTACTTTGTCACGCAATAAATTTCGTCTAATTTTAACAGATTTAAAGTGTTTGCCATTGTTGCTGGCTTGTGGCACCAACTGATAGTTAACCAATCTCCTCACTTATATTCTATGGATTGTAACCTATTGACAGGAAAGATGTGCTTTCTGACACCTCAGACATTATACAAAATTGAGAGTTAGGGTACCTCATGAGACTAAGGTGTACTAATCAGATTCTTCAGTTACTGTGACCAATATACTGACTAGCATGGATGTTTATATGTCAATCAACCAGCCAAGTTTGTTACCTGGTGTTTTTGAAATGCCAAGAGGTACTTAGCTCTAAATCATAAATGTGCACATTGTTACTTCATAAGGCTAGATGGAGTGGACAGCAGAGAGTGGGGTAGGCATATCCATAAATGTGGATGTTCACACTTCTTTTATTGTGGCTACTATTCTTGAAGGTTGTCTATTTTCAATTTTTTTCCCCCTCAAACTCTCTGGATGGATATTCTTCAAAGCTTTGTGGAAATTTACTCGTCAGTATCAGTTTAATTTTTTGTGTCACTGATTTTCTGGTCATTCAGCTATGCCTCTGTCATCTAAACACATGACTGTCACACTGCCCTGGTTCTTGTGTATGATGGAATGGAATCAAGATACACAAGTACACCATGTGGTCATTCAGCTTTACTTTCTTTGTTTTGTTTTTTTTTAAATAGAGGATGACAATGATCATGATGATGCCAGTATGGAGGCCCAGGAGAGCAATCAGCAGCAGACTCAACAGCCTGTTGGTGAGATACCTTTAACTCTGAGTATAACCAGTGACAGTATGATAATTAATAAAGCATGTCGTGTTTAGTCCATTGTCAGAAGTGTCATCCACGGTCTTCGCCACCACGGACCTTATTTTCCTTATATTTCTGCCCCCTCTTGACCTATTGGCTCCTAATTTGGTACACATAATCTATGGATCTGACAAATTTTTCCCATATACCTGGTAATAATATATAACTTTGTGGTCAAAGGTCAAGGTGAAAACCTTGTTGTATTTTTCTGCTGACTCAGCAATTTTCACATATGGGCTTATATCTTCTTAATGGTGCATTGTAAGCCCAAAGTGACTATTAAGGATTAATAGGAAAATACCAATGGGCTTTCAGTTTGTATGGTTTATTTGAAACCTGAGTGACTTTGAAAGGTCAAACTGCATGTATTCATGATGATTACTATGTAAGGCAATGGGAATTGCAATGGTAATTCACATTTTTAACTTCTTCTCAAAACAATTGGCCAGATTCACTTCAAACGTAGTGGGGATGTACATCGGATAGGTATCTACCAAATGCAACTATGTTCAAATGGTCATGCTCCAATGATGTTTGTATTTTTAATGGTTTTTTTTTCTTTATATGGTTAATTGTTGCATTCCTGCAAGTAGTCTTAGTCAGCAGCTTTCCTTGGGACACTTTGCGCGCAATGTGTCCCGAGGAAAGCTGTTGACTCAATCTTAAATCAGCACTTTAAGGGTTAAGAGCTGTAAACAGGGACTGAAGGCATGTTTCAATAAATATAAAAAATAAGATTAAAAAACACATGGATAACTATGGTCAACACTTAAAAAAATGCAATTCATTTTAATGGATACAAATTTCATATATGTAAACTATTTTCTCAGTTGCTTCTCTGAAAAAATATGCTTCAGACAGGATTACAAATAACAGGCTTCATTTTACTTTTATCAACGGCCCATTATACCAGTATGTCAAGTGCAGGGCTGTCCTACAGGAAGAAGAATGTTCATTGTTACCTGCACTTTACATATAGTTTTGATGTGTCAACCATGAAATGATTATGAGTTCTGAATTCTATGCTATTAAAGTGATGAAGGAAAAGGTATGATACAAACTTGATCAGAAAGTATGAAACAGCAAAATTCACAGTAATCCAGATTCAGCCCAGGCATTCATAACCACTTTTGTATGAAATCTTAATGATGACAGGTTGCAGACATAGTGACCTGACAAAGATGTTAATATGTGTCTGTTTGTCTGACCTATAATATGGGTATAATGTGCATCTCATGCTATTTACTTTGTATTGTTGCAAAGTATCATGTAACTGCACTTTTGATTTTGGCCAAGTAAAAATATGCTAAATAGTTAATGTTTGTTTTTGGCAGCTCCTCAGATGGTTCATTTGGCACCAGACACACAAAGGCAGGTACCCCCTCTGGCCAGGGTGCCTGGGCGTACAGAAAGACTACCATCATTAGGCAGGTCTCAGCTGCAACCATTCACACTCGGGGTAAGTTTTGTGTGCACTTAAGTTCATATTGCAAATTCAGTGTTTTATATCACATATTGTGGTGACCTGATTCCACATTCATTTTAAGCCTTGTCTATTAGAGTGCCTTGTCTTAATCATAAGTCCATACAGTCATTTGAAATTGTGGAAAAAAACTCGCACAACAAAATTGAAAATACAAGCCCAGCTTTTATGTGGACAGACATGTTCACCTGAACCTGGTGCCCCAATGGACCATTCAGTGGTCATGAGTGTAATGACCCACTGCACTGTCATATAATCAGTGGTTAATGTGTATTGCAGACCCAAGGAGGTGCATTTGAGGAGGGTGATGAATGCATTGTGCCCAGCACGCCCACATTGTTTGTGCCAAGGAGAAATGATGGCTTTGCTGAGGCAGTCAGGTGAGGGGCTTCCAAATAAAATATCCTCTTCATCTCCAATGCCTTATTCAATTTGCTTTCCATTTGTAAAAGCAAAGCTGGTTTAATATTGCAGTCAGCAGAAGTTATGTCTGTTAGTTAATTTTATTTTTAATGCAATACATGCATGCTTACTACTGAGAAATGAAAAGTCATGTGGTTTATAAGTTAGCACTTAGAAATTTTCTAAAACCAATAGGTCCTCATTTGGCTATATTTTCAAGAAGTAACCACACTAAGGATAACATTTTGGAGGAAATGTTGTAAAAGTTGTGTCTTTTTCTGCAAATTTCAGTTTTATATGATCACCTATTTGTGTGACCATATAAAACTGAAATTTACTTATTTTACTTGGCAAAGGGATACAATATTTGAACCCTTTCCTTATTGAAAAAAGACTGAGCCAACAGCTTTCTTTTGATTGTACTTTCATGATGGGACTTTTTGCAGTTTTTATTCAGGGTGTGAGTTAATAAAACTAAAATTAATCAAAGAAGGAAAAAAATTGTTGATGCATATGATATTGTACCTCCAACCAATTTTAGCTAGTGTATAGGAACACTTAACCTTACATGTACATCACTCCAGAAGCCATTGTAGTAACACATGTTTGATTTTGTTGTTGATGTCAGTTCCCCACAAGTGCCATCGGGTCGCTTTGTGTTTGGGAGTGGAGCAGAGGGACTGTCTCAGCCAGAACTAGCCCAGCTGGCCTCACAGGGTGGTGAGTAAAATACCATGGTTTTATTACAGACACATGGCTAAGTTTCTGTTCTGAATGTGCCATTATGCAGCTGTGTAACAAGACAATTACAGAAAGTGGCCCATTTGTGTGTAGATTAAATGTGTCAAAAATAATTTGAATGCTTCTGTGGGATAGGTGATAAGAGACAGAATTGTCTTATTATTTAGTGTGAATGATTGTAATTTAATTGGAAATATCTCTACATAGTACCATTGTATGCCTATCAAAAGCAAAGTGAATTTCAGCAACTGCAATACTTTTGAATATAGTCCTAATACACTTTTCTTACATTATAGCTGTGGGGAAATTTTATGAAATCCAATACTTTTCAAATGAGTCATTTTGTGTGAAATAGCTCTAGGTATGGATGACACTCGCATGGACTTATCTCAGCTGGAGGAAGGAGCAGGAACTGGACGCAGTGTACCCACGACACCTCTGCCAATCACACCTCCTACTATCACTGTGACGGAGGCGCCACCTGCTGACTCTGATGTGCAGGAGGTCACTGAGGTCAGCGAGGTCAGCACTGATGTTTCTTCCCAAGCAGGCCAACAGACATCTGCTGAATCTGTCCAATCTGGGTAAGTGTGAAAGATACAGGAAGAAAAAGGACAGGCTCTTTACAAACTACAAAAGTAGTTTATACAAAACTAAGCATTGAAGCACTTGTCTGGCTTGAAAAGCATAAATCGACCTGTCTCAGAACATTTTAACTCTTGATGTGCTACCACATCTTTTCAAAACAATGCCCAAGTACCAAATACTGTGAAATTAATATAGTTTTCTTGGAGCATTGGGAGGCATGGGATACTAAAATAGCAGCATGATTACCCTTATACATTGCAGTGATCTGTCAGCAGGATGGAAACATTAACAGATGATATGTTTCTTTGAAGACAGTGTTTGCATAAGCAATAGAAAAGTTATGGGACAATGCAATAGCTACATCCTATTACCAATACCTTCTGGTTATGACACTTAGATGTGTGGGTTTTTTTGGTTTTTTTTTTTTGTTTTTGCTTTCAGTGGGGAGGTGGGCCAGCAGGACAGCAGTGGTGGTGACATCATAGAAGTGGGCCAGGGAGGTGGAGACGATGTTACGGACACCAGTGCTACACAACAGGTGGAGCCTTCCAGGCAAACAACGGAAGGTATTGTCTGCAGGTTTAAGCAAACAATCAATGTGTTTAATGTGAACATTAGTCTCTGAAGTAGGAAATTAAGGCTAGACAAAGTTGTAGTGATGTGCAGTACCTACCAATTGTACTTTTTTCCTCTAGTCCTTGGGGCAAATTCTGCTGATATTTTCCTTACCCCCTGTTCCAGCTCGCATGTCTGTCAATTCAAATCCTCTTTGAAACAGCAAAATTTTTGGCAAAGGAAAACAATTATGGCCACATAAACATAATGACCTTGAGTATCAGACAAAGTGGATATAGTACCCTGAGTTTGTAACTGTCAACAGAGAAAACAACATATTTCACACATGCTGGACATTCTTTCACCAGAGATTTTCAAAAGGATGAGGTGAAATACAGGAATTACCTCCAGATGTAGGCAGAAAATGCTCTTGAAAATGTTAATTCCCAGCTGTGCAAATTATGAGCATTGATGCTACTTGTGAACTGATGTGCCGCCCCCCCTCCCCCCCCCCCACACACACACAAAGCATGGCACTGTTGAAACTTTGTTTACATGTTCTAGGAAACAAATAGGAGATTTTGGGGAGGCAGGCGATTTAAATGGAAAATTTGCAAAGGTTTGGGCTGATGGTTAAGATTTGTACGCAACTGTTAACTTTCTGGCAAACTTTTGTAGAATCCAACAGAATCATCAAAGAATGCAACATAATTTATAAATCTTGGATATGCATTACAAGCACAGTGATTATTGTATAGGGGTAGTCTTTGTACCTTGAAAAATATCACCCATTCAATGTTGAGGAGTAAGTGACTTTAAGTCTTTTATGGCAGAGAATTAAAAACAAAAAATGTTTGGAAAAGTTTTTTCATCCCTTGTAGGTTCCACTTAACCCTGTGCCCTGTAAACCGGCTGGTTGTCACATGCTATCTGCTCCAGTGTTTTCAACTAATTTCAACAGCAATGAAAAACAATTGACTGAGAACTGTAAATGAGACTTAATATCAAGATCACATGCTCCATGTCAAGGAAAGCTATTGACTCAGTCTTAACGTAAGGGGAGGGGGGGGAGGTTAAATGGGTCGTAATAGCACTTATCAGATCATGCATGTACCTTAGGTGGTGCTGAGCTCTTTTGTTGCCCATATATCATCTGAATATGCTCATACTATGCCAGTCCGACTAACTGCACAGAACTTACCCCTCAAACCATAACAGCAAGTAGATAAACAAGGTCACTGTATTTTTTTTCTTTTTTTTTTTTTTGTATAGAGAATAAAGGGGAAGGTGGTGTTGCTGAAGCAGGCCAGTCTACTGATGCAGAAGCACCATCTGGTGGAAGTGAGAGAGGTGCTGATGCCAGACTAGATGACAAACCTGGTACTTCACAGGAAAGATCTGAAGGACAGTGTAAGTTTTGATATACAGTGGGGATGTATTCGTAACTAATGTAGAAGCTTAATCAGGGTACCAGATGGTGAGGTTTTGACCTCTATCCAGGTTACTGGTCTGTGGATACAACTCAATCTTACATACAGTGGTCATTCTTAAAACTGTGACAACTATTTATGGTGAGGGTTTAATGGTAATGATAATATGCTTTATTTCTTTATAAAGGATTTAAAAAATAGCCTGTGACATATACAGATCTCTCTTGTTTGGCTTACCAAGACTTCTTTGTTAGTGTTTGTGATTATGAACATGATGTACAGTCTTACTTTATGTATGAATATGGTCCAGGATGGTGATAAAAAGGAGAAGTTTGATTTTGGTTACTAGGGTAACTTAACAAGTTGAACAGGGAAATGTCCCCAGCCTGTGTTTGAGTGACTCGTGACTGCTTTCCTGAAATGGTGCCTTGGTTTCTTGTCTAATTCATGGTCTTGCATACTCGTATCAGTACAATGTAAGTTCAAAACAACAAATTTCTAAATGGGCCATATCTGTTTGTTACTGTATATACCACAACATTTGTTCATCACACTATGTCCCTGTTGAGTCCCAGAACAGAATGAAATCATTTATTTTTTAGCTACTTCTTATAAATCGTTTATTTTTGTTATTTTCAATCTCTTCAAAACTGCACAATGGATTTTTTTGTTCAAAGTTGCACTGAAATGTACCTTGACTTGATCTGTTGCAAAACTGTCCACAAGGCTTCAAATGCATGAAAATACAGATTTGTTCCAGTTAACCAGATCCTCTGCAAACGTGGTGGACATGTACTTTTGCATGGGTCTTTAGCAAGTTTGTTTAATCAATTATCTACCAACACCAGTACTATTTGCAGAATTATGTTTTGTGGGTTTTTTTTGTTTTATTTATTGAATTATTAATTTATAAATGCTTTGTTGCCAAAATCACTGCATTACTTGCAATAAAACTAATTTTCCCACATACCATAATTTGTGGAAAAGTTGGCATCGTCATCGTCATCATCATAATCATCATCATCAACTTGACTAAAACCACCATCTGTATTTGGATTAAAAAAAACTGAGTTGGCATGTACCTTGATGTGTTCTTTACTAATTTTTGTCCACTCAGTGATGGTGGTTTTATTTTGGTTTCTCAAATTACATAATGATCAGTAAGAATACTTCATAATGTAAGTGTACTGGTGAGAGTTCATATAAGTTTATACAGAATTGGACTTGTGTATTTATCTGTTTATGACTTACAAGCTTTTGTTGTTCCAGCAGTCAGCTGAGCCCAAGTTGTACTCACAGCCTTCTAGTTAACTCTCTAAAATAGGTTCCTGTACAAATACTGTATTTCCAAGTAAAAATGTATTTAATATACTCACATGTATAAAAAACTTGTGTGTTCTGTTTCTCACAGCGGCAGCCAAGCCTAAAATTCAGAGAATAGTATGGAATGAATCCGGAGGATCAGGAGTCCCACAGCAGACATCCCAAGTAACACCAGTTCATCGTTCATTCCAGCAACAACAACAGGGTCCCATGCGAGGTCGCGCCCAGACTGCATTCCGTTCCATGAGAAGGCAGGGCACTTCTCGTGGTATTCAGCATCAGCAGCAGATGCGGGGAATAAGCAGGGGGCGTGCAATGAGGGGCAGCAGAGGAACTCAGCATCGCCCTCATAACTTCTAAAGCCTCTAAGATGAATTCATAGTGTTGCTTTTCCAGTAAGGACAGAGTTTATATCAAGCATTTACCGCTATAAAATACAGACTGCTGGACTGGAAGTACAGAGAGTGGTGCACATGTCTTTTGTAAAGAAAACAAAAGACTGACAGAAAAATGAAACACTGAAACACATCTATCATCTACAAAGTGAACATGCATTTTGAACATGGTTGCAGGAGGATACTCATCATGGATGCCGTCATTGTTAATTGGTTGCTTTTGCGTATGGCAGGATAAATATGCAGAACATTTGGATGCAAAATCATGTGCATAACAGTTGGAATGTGCACCTGTAAATTGGAATGACATTGTCATGCACAAACTTGTTTATGATGAAATACAACACTTTTGCTTATTACCATTTCAATCAGATTGGGATGGATTGAGGCAATGTCATTGTTAAAAGCCAAGCCAGTTTTTGTGAGATTCAGACAGAGTGTTGTGCAACAAAATTCTACAATTCAGTATTTTACCATTCTTTATTTCATGAAGTTACACAGACTCTTCGTGATTAAATTCAAGGACTATTGAAAACTGAAATGTCAAGTTTTCAACATCACCACTCTATGTTAACCATGTAGAATTTTACCATCCTCTTTTTTGTTTTGGGGGTCTAGAGATTTTGTGACCCCATCAACCCACCACCATGCACCCAAGGTGTACAATGATGTGAGAGCACAAACCCCAGTGCATGTTCCTCTATCTAGGAGTAAGTTTTAATGTCTTAGTTACAACTCAGCTTAAGTTTTCCTTTGCAGGTACATCAACTGATTTTCTTCTAAGTAAATTTTTGTGGGTCTCTAATTTTTTTTTGGGGGGGGGGGGGGTTATTTTGAGTGTATTAATAAAAATCAACTGCTTCTCAATACCAAGTTTGTTCAGTGGGTGGTACTGGTGTCATTTCATGATTTTGAACAAATTTTGTAAATTGTGTATTGAGTCGTAAAGAAAATGCTAACATGGTCAGTATCGGTTACTACATGCAAATTAAATGTATGTGTGTAAAGTCCAACATATACCTACAAGTTTACTGTTGAAAGTACTATTTTGATGGCCAAACACTTCGGAGAATGATTTGGGGAACTGTGACTAACCTGCAGTTGAAAAAATGACATTTTCAAAGTTTTCCCCCACTGCATGGATTCTTTACACCACCACCACAACAATAAAAATTTAAAAGGTCAAGATCGCTACCCCCGCGAACTATTGCTGAGAAATTTTTTCAGGCTCTAAGGAAAGTGCCTGAACCTTACAAAAACTGGCTTTTAGATACTGTATTCCAATGTGTTCACTAAGACTTGAGTATGGTGCAGAAGGTTTTGATGTGTACTTGTAACCATTCAATCCATTTATATTTAAGTTTGCAGTATCCTGTCTGTGTATTACTGGAAGTTATTTCAATATATAGGTGTAAAAAAATAAAAGTGTTGGATGTAATTACGTTGTGCTGTTTGTTTTTAATGACAAGTCAAAACTTAGTCCAGTCATTAACAGTGCAAACTTTATTCATTTAGCAAGAACACAAACTGATTTGTTGTACAAGCTGTGTACAGGTGATGCTTCAACATACATATATACAGAACAATATGAAGGCTTCCCACATTTAGATAGGACTTGAACTAGAGGTCCCTCGTAGAAAATACATGTCAGGCTCAAATGAAGTAACTTTCTCCATACTATGCTTGTAAAGGCTGTGGTGTGGACTTTTTCTCGGTGTAAACAAAAGAAGAAAACAAAAACAAAAACAAGACTTCAGGATGAATCCTGTGGTAACTTAAATCAAGGTTCTTTTTATAAGTAATTTGAAACAGCTGTTGTCAATTCTACCAAAAGTATATGGGGGAAAACCTGAGTAAACAGAAGCCCTACATAACATTAATGAAAATTGTTTTAGATACTTTATAAGTGTGAAAGAGTTTGCCCGTGCTTTAGGCACTGTCTTCTGTCATGTTTTTATTTTTTTGTCTTTTGTTTTTGAATACTTTTTATTAATGGCAGATTCACTGCTGCAAACTGAAACAGTATGAACATCTAGAGGACTAAAGAGTGCGGTTGTGAAAGTCAACTATATATATTCACTAAATCTCAAACGTTTGTCCACAAGGATCCCTCCAAATCTTGCATGGCAGAGTAACTATACCATTGGCTCTTTCAAAGATCCGAGAAAGTCCTAGAATGGACCTAGGTAAATGCTTGTGAAGACTGACAGCACAAAATATATCCCAATATGTTTGTAGAGTTTTCAATAATACTGACAAAAATACTTGCACAAAGTCGCTCGTATCCGAGCTGCTTCATTCTTATGGTCATGTATACTGTACAATATGATTCTACAGATGTATTTTCTTGCGGATGAAAACAAAACAAAACTGGGAGACACAAAATTGCCCAATTACTTTTTTTTTCAAACTTCAAATCTTGTCCATGGATTCCCTCTTTTATAATGGCTAGGTGGTAATATCTGGGTACATCCATACTATACAGCAATGAAGGGAAAGCACTTGCCATGAATTTCTGCATCCATATTTATCACATGGCCTGTAGAATAGTGATAATACATAACACATAAAATGTCTTCATTTTGGTGTATGTCCAAATATACATCAAATTTACATAAAAGCCTATGCCAAGACTGCAGATTTTTCTCTTGAAATGCCTGTCAGTGACAGATTTTTCTCTGATGCAGTTTGTGGTCGGTTTGGGTCCATCTTTGCTCTTGACATCATACAAGCTTCATCCAGCTTGAGAGAGTTTGCCTTGCATTGCAAGTCCTCATTTATACGATGCAAGTTCTGCTCAAGCTGATGCAGAGCATGCCTGGAAAATACAAAATTATTAAATGATTAATATTCAAGTCTGTGACAGTCCTTGCATAAAACTAACTGGTGTGTTTTGAACACTTCATTGACAGTCCTTGGCATTGATAATCGTATTACTTTTCATCTTTTCAAGTCTTTTGTATAAAAATTTCATAAACAAAAAAGACACTATGTTCTTGCTTCTTCTATAATATTTTGAAAATGCATTTTGGTGGTTATTGGAGGCAACCTTAAAAAATGTGCTGTTTTAACCATAGGGTTGCACTGGCCTTAGTAACATCATTATGTTGGGGCCTGGCGCATGATTTTATGTATGTCAAAATGGCTGACTGTGAGACTCCTGTCTGTGACTCCGAGAGCACATGAATTTTGTAAATAAAAAGATTTCACATGATCTAGGTGTGAAACAACATACAGCTGGTTAAAAGCCCTGAAACTAATCATGTGTGATGTTGATGGAGCAAACCGGTATACATATGTAATTGCAAATGTACAGATAATGCCTAGCCACCCATCACAGTGGATGTACATATGGTCCTAAATCTAGTATGAATACTTACTGGGACTGCCTCAGCTTCTCCTCAAGTGCCTGTTTGGATGCCTCAAGTTGTTTTACCTCATCGGTGAGACCATACTGTACATTATCCCGACACAGCTCCACATTGGGCCTGTAGGTACGGTTCTCAAGTCGTGTCTGGGCTAGCTTCGTGGGATTTATCTTGGCTCGGATTTTGTCATTCAGCCCTCGAATATCATTCTCCAAATCTGCAATTTCTTCCTCTGTCTGTAGAAAAAGGGAAAAAGAATATATTTAAATGACTTTACCTCCCTCAACATCTATATAAGGCTAAAAATGTCACTGTGTACCGTATATGCTACACAAAATTTACTCCTAGATAGTATGCATGGCTAGTATTACAGTCAGTTGCAACTCAGTTTACGCTGATGTTATTTAAAATGCTACATAACTTTGAAACCAAATTAATTTGAAGATCCTTCAGATTTTCTGTATCGCTTTGAGGACTTTTTCCTTCCTTCCTCCATCCTACTTCCTTGCCTGCACCCTCAGTATCTTGCCACCTCTTTCAGTATGTCTGCACAGGCAATCATCCTCCCTCATTATTCTTGTGGGATTTCTAATGAATTCTCTGTATAATTTAGTTGTCTCTCACCACCAAAGGTAGTGTAGGGGGACATAGGGATAGGGGCTCCGCTGTCAGTCTGTCCATCTGTCCATAGGATCAGTGTGTATCAAGCAAGTGCATTCTTGGCAATGCATTCTATATCGAGACGTCCTGTCCACCCGTTGCACACAACGTGTAGCCAACAAACCACTTGAGTTAGAATTATGAAATTTACACCACAGATGATGGGCATGTGGCCTGTTTTTAGTTGTGGGCTTTAACCTCTTTTCAAGGTCATAGGGCTTCTAAAGGTGTATTTGGCAGTGCCACTTTTTTTCTACATTTTTCAAGTTCTATTAAAGCCCGGTCTTTCAGTTTTGTTCCAAAGGATCATTCCATAAAGGTTTTACGTATGCCCTATTTTGGATGACTTTAACATAATTTCAAGGTCATGGTGACCCAATACATACTTATTTGGGGCAATTAGTATCATAGCACATTTCAAAGCACATATAACTGATATCAGTAGGATGACTGTGAGCATAATGGTCTGGTAGCGGTAGGATGATCCTGACCAGCCTAGTGCCCATTCCTTTTTAGAGGCTAGGGGCCCGTATCATATTTTGGATAGAAAATAATGCAATACATTCTTTGTGTTACACATACTTTTAAATAATGATGTGGTGCTGGGCAATATGATGCACTCAGGCTTTTACTTTGAAATGTGCTGCCTTCTTGCTCTGTACACCTTTATATGTTTGGTCAACTTTTTCACTTTCTGAGTTTCATATATCATTTCCAAAGTATGTGCACTAAAATTTAAAACTCATTCTAATATCAAGTGTTGTAATGTCACGCACAAGTTGGCCTGATGTGGCAGAGGACCTTGATCCTTTGGATCATCTAGTCTGGTACGTACATGTAGGACCCCCAGACTACAAATCCACCAAAATAACCTTGTCTCTTTCATTTTTCAGAGTGTACAGATTTCTAGACATGAAATATAAGACAATGCCAACATGGCCCCAAAGATGAACTTTTGTCACAATAGCATACCTGACATTAAGTTATGCACCTCATGTTTGGTTTTATTTTCTTCTATTTTATTAATTTTATTATTTTTTTGTAATTTAAATTTTCTGAGGGGACCTACTTGTGAAAAAATTCAAATAACTTCTTATACAAATCACTGAAATTTAATGATTTGGGGTTCTATGAATAGTCCCTGTCTGGGAACTGTTTTTCTTTTTTCACTCAGCTAACTTTGTCAGTGCTCGCAAGGTCCCCTAGACATCGTAGCACCATAGTCCTCTCCTCTTTGTTCCAAATGATTGACCATTTACTTTATTTTATTACTTTAACATGTTTTATTACAACTTTTATTAGGTATAAAAAAGGTACTTTACCTGCTGTTTCTGCCAGTTGAGTTCATCTATGGCCTTCTTCATGTCATGCATGCGCCTCCTGTATGCATAGTTTGTGGCAGTCTGCTGTGCATCCAAATCATTCCTTGTCTGTTGGATGGTGTGATGGATAGCTTCACGCAAGTGGCGGGAACCATTCATTTCTGCCTCAGCACGATCTTTGTTGTATCGACTGAAGTCCTCCCAGTTTTGTGGAGTGGTAGATCTGTGGATGAATTGTACATGTAGTTATAGTAATTTACCCAGAACCACATTTTCTGTGTGAGTATTATGTCAGCCAAATTCTTTTACACTGATGGTAAAGGCTAAATATGGAAGACTGGTCATCAAACAGGACCAATATGATTTTTTCCAGCAGTTGTCATACCTGAACAGATGCAGTAGCATCGGAACTAGTGGTATGTGTGTAACAGTCAAAGCCTCTTACATTTGCAACTTCTTGCCTTCTCAGATTTGCAATTTGAAATGTGCATTTTACTCTTGTCTTTAAATTTTTTCATGTCACTGTCAAAACTTGCAAGATAAGAATTTTCATAAGGAAAGCTTGCTTTTGAACTTCATGTAACAAAAATCTTGATTGTTTCAAACAAAACATTGTGTGTTGCTTACTTTAATTTCATTTCATTTTACCTGTTACAGTATTAAGGAATTATCCCACTTGGGAGCGTAAACGTACCCCTTTGGTACTCTGAGAGGGTCTGGCTTGTAACTGATGCCAGGGGACTCCTCTGTCAGGTTGTACTGGTCTACATCGATCTCCAGTGCAATGTTTTTGTCCTGCAGATCCAGAAGAAGCTGTTGCCGTGCCTCCTGCAGCAGATGCAACTGCTCCGTGGCCTCCGCAATCTTCTGCTGTAGCTGCTTTTTAATGCCATCAATTACCTGGCTCTCCTGTGTACAAGTAAAAAGATAAGCTTTACTGAACATAAACCACATACCAAGTTTCACTACTGACCTATTCCAAAAGGCAAACTTTGTTATTTTGGATACCTTATGTCACATCACCACATTTTATTATCATGAGTTAACACTGAAAAGTAAGAATTTAGACATTACAGACATCTTGATCGGACCCTAGCTGTGAATGTTCTTGCATTTTTCATACATGTACTATTCAAAGTAATCATACCAATTATATTATAGTTTTGTTTTGTTTTTGTTTTTTTCACTTCTGCCAAATGAAAACATTTATGACCAGAAGTAGTGTCTTCATAATACAGTGAATAAATCAATTTGAGCAGGAACCCCAAATCGAAAAGGACTGGACACTTGCTGTCAATGCAGCCAAATGCAAGAAATAAAATCTCTTTCATTCCAATTGTTGGTTTCCACTCAAGAGAAAAATATAAATATATTTTAATGTAAAGATGGTTGATGCTTTCTGCAGATGGAGAGGGTGCTTAGATTTCATTACTTTCTATTGCATTCCCAGCCTGTATCATTTCAAGCTGTTTCAGATCTATGTAATTTCTACATAGCTTGATGTCAGCAGCACAAAAATTATGATAAATTTTTATCCAAAATGGCAAGAAATTTCATTTCTGTTCTCTCTGATCGTCACCCCGAATATAAATGTTATCATTAGAAGGCATGAAAAGTAACTAACATAATTATTTTGAGGAGAGGTGATTGGAATGTGTTCTTTTGCACTGTTTGCAGGCACACATTTATACTTTTTGTGTCCTGAATAGTCCTGAGATGAGATATAACCCTAGCATTAGGTAGGTAATTTTATTACAATCTTACCTTGTGTAGCTGATCTTCTACTTCATCTTCTACTACATCTATATTTTGTCTTCCTTCCCGAGTGACCAAATTCTCAATGTTCACATCTGTTGGTAAATTCATAGATTCTAGGGCAACCTCTGTGTTTTCTTTAGCTTCTGATAAGTCGGCAATCTCTTTTTCTGTATCAGCAAGTGTTTTCTCTAAAATGTCTTTCCATTTTCTAATATTCAGAATCCGGTCTGACAATCTAGTGTTATTATCCGCTTGGTCCCATGCCGTCTTGTTATCTGTCTCATTGCGTAGAAAACGACCCTCCTGTCGGATGTCATGTGATGCTGACCTTTGTCGCTCAGCATTTGTGGATATGGCATAGTTGGATGTATACCAGTCAGAGGTGGCATACCTCGTTGCTGGTTTTACATAAGTGGCCATGTTGATGCTTTTTCACTTTATTGGTTTTCAATATCTGAAAAATATACATATATATTCTTGGTTATTTCAAAAAATGCAATATTCAGATTGTCAAATTTCTATCAACATGTATGATGTACTCATGCCATTCTTATAATGCTGGTTTATTTTTTTTAAATGACATTCAAAATGTGTGCATACATACGTATACATGTATTTCAATACTTTAACACAACCCAGAATTTTTGTCACACAACCTGCAATTAAACAGCATTATTTCAAAACAAACAGACTGGTCCCAAATGCTCTGTCACAGACATCTTACCCATCAGAATGAAAATTATGGAGAATTGGGCCATACTCATCAGATATTACACATTAAATCACAAGTGTGATAGTAAACTCATAGCACACAGGTGTACATATTTACAAAGTTCGCCAAAAGCTAATGTCAAAATTCTAAATTGTCAAAATTGACCTTTTATCAAAATTAGTACCACGCAGTGGTAATTCTTCAATGTGGTAAACTTTCACTGTTGAACATTTGCTTCTATGCAAAAATGAAGTCCAAAGGTATCCTTCCCCCATAATAGTTGCAAGTCAATCTCTTTGGTGCCAGTGATTATTTCACAGACCATGCTTTTAACTATGTTCAATCATAAGGTGTAATTACATGATTTTATATATATATATATATATATATATATATATATATATATATATATATATATATATATATATATATATATATATATATATATAGTTTGATCTGAAAAGGGCAACTTGTCAACGTGGGTAGGGACCAAATAGGGCAACTCAAAAGTAACATTCTAAATAAAATAGTGTATCTTCCACACAAAACTGAACAAATTGTAGATAACTGAATCTAAATTATGGTGAAAATATTGAATTTAGTATAATTTCTTTGAATTCAGCTTGCATACTGAAGATTTGTTGTCAAAATTGAAGAAATGTCCCATAAACCATCAAAGCATGATGTAAATATCACAGAAAAAGGACAGGGAGCAAAAGAAAAGGGCAGAGTGAATCTCCCTTCTATTTTAAGCTGCAGAGACCACTGTGTGTACCTATATATATATATATATCAGGTACGTTAGTAACACCCAATGTTTTCCTACATTTTTCCAGCTTGATCAAGATGATGAAACATCCCAAAACATTACAGTTTTAACTCATTCCACCCTGATAGAAGACTGAGTCAACAGCTTTCCTTGGCGCGCTCTGGGCGCAATGCGCCCAGAGCGCGCCAAGGAAAGCTGTTGACCATGGGCATATAATTTGGAATGATCTTCCATGCAAGTTTCATCCAAAATATTGAAAAATAATCCCTAAATTAGTAAAATACAATTAGCAGACGACATTTAGATATTAGCGGGAAAAAGCGTCATCAGGGTGGAATGAGTTAAATAATTTCTGGCAATGAGAACATTTTTTTTCTTTTCCATGAACCAATGATTATATACAAGTAAGAGAGAACTTCTATGGAAGTGTTTTCTGATTTGACAATCATAGAAAGGCATAGAACTGTACTTGTGGATATTTTTCAATCCTATGAATGATGGGAAAACTGACAGGAAGTATAAACATACAGAAACAAACACACTCAAACAAAAAATTAACATATTCCACACTATTTTATATTGTCAACGATCCATGGCTCTAATGTGTGCTTCAAAAGTGTTGGCAAAATGTTAACTGGTGACAGGTATGGCTGTATCCCAGAATATTCTGTAGAAATGGACTTTATAGAGGTCCATCATAAAATATGTAGATGACAATTCAAGAATCCTGGCTGAAAATTGGACATGGTTTCATGCCTTATGATGCTAATCTTAATTAAAAAAAACAACATCTATGTCCTGTGATTTGATTTTAAATCATGTGTCTGTGCTCAAATGCATAATCAAATACTTTATTTATGAAAATTTCAGTTTGACATAGACCTTGTAGGTCCATGGTCTCATTAACTTGAATTGCAAGAATCACTGTTTGAATGTTTGTCAGAACTTTCATTAGCAGAATTCTAGTAAATATATTTAACCCCTGACATAGTTTCTGTTAAGTCCACTCTTGTTTATTATGAGCCAAATTGGTCCAGGACATCTCCATATATATTTTAAACAAAAATTAAAAATTTCGAACATATACAGCAACAGGTGGGCTAATGTCCTGAAAATGGTTACATCTCAAACACAGCATTTTTTATTCTCCAAGTATTCATAATCAATCATTGGATCTAATCAGATGCTGATACCTCAGACTGAAGAACTGACCATCCTGACAGAGAAAATACTGTCAGTATCATTCTCGGAACATTACATCATCTATCGCCTGTACAGAACGTTCGTGCTTTGTATCAAACAACTCGATCTGAGAGCTGCAATGCCTGTATTTTCTAACTTTCACGATCAATGCCCACCCAATGGCCACGACTGTCTGGATCGCTGGTTTTTGAAGTTACCCTAACTGAGGCAACTCCTCACGAAAATTTTCAATGGAACAAAGTTCAACAATCTTTTGCCAGACTATTTTACTCATTCTACAAGTTGGCGTGTGGTTTTTATTAAGTCTATTCTGCGTACTCACCTTTCTTTTGCAGCTAACACGGCAAATGACTCTGGTTGTGTAGCTTTCTCTTTGGCCCTGTGACCAAAACTGATGTCTGAATGGTTGCTACATAAACACTTCCAATAATTACCATAATATAGGAATTATGATTGGCTGCTAGCAAATGGACAGCCAATGAAACGCTGCGTACTAATGACAAGTCGGGCTCCTAGTTGGTGCGTCATTTCCATGACGACCACGTTTGGGGGCCAGGCGATAGATGGCGCTTTCATTCAACTTAAATTTTAAACAATAGGGGAAAATATCCCCAAAATGATATCGATGTCGCTACAGCGAGCGTTTTTGAAATAATAAATATTTAAAAATAGATTTGCACAACTCTTAAATATGGTTTTCTATTCTCGTGACCTAATTCCAATACAACCTTAACCTTTGACCTAGTACATCACTGCAGGCGGAGGTGGCTTGTCACGAGTTATAAATGTCAATCCGCGAGAAAGGCCAAAGGGTTTGGTGGAAACTTTAGGGGTTTGGGGGATTTTGCCTATGCCTATGGGACCATGGAGTCGAGCAAAATACATCTTAAACTGTTACAATTTATTTATTTGATATCAGCTATACATTTTTCTGCAGGGGTGAGTCCACTTTAAGTTTAAATGACGAAAATAAGAATGAAATTGTATGTCTGAGCGATATTACGAACATACAATATGTCAATAAGTTCAGCAAGCCAGTGCCAGACATAAATATTTACTTAGACTTAGTATTTACGACACTACTTTTTTGCAAATATATAAAATTCATGGCAGTAAATAGATTACTTTTCTCGGTATTTATCTTCAAACTTTGCTGTCGGGGCTGCCTTTGGCTTTTAATGATAAATATGCAAGGCTAATATTCAAATTTGTTTTCTGAACCTTTTAACGAGATGACGATGTCGATGATATTAAACTGACAGTGTACACTTTTGTATAGTGGTGGTTTCAGTTGTTGAAGCGACTACGGAGCCAGATACAGTATCGCAGACAATATACACAGCGAGCGAGATCCGGTACGCGATCCAATAATATATCTAGTGTCGCAGCCAACTACAGTATGAGGGCCGGCTGCAGTACTGTAACGAATAGTAATAATAGTAGTAAAACTGTGAGAAAGTGCTGGATAGGTTTTGTACATGTAGAACAGGAACTGGGAGCAAGCCCTGCTGCAAGGAAATACATGTACAATAGTTCAATGCAACAGTATAGGTCTCGAGCTCTAACACTAACCCTAACCAGGGGATGGTGTATAATACTAGGAGCCCAAAGTCACTTAATAAATAATAATTGTCTTTGGCTCGCCACTTGTCTGCCGTGGTCCTGAAAAGGAGGCCAAGAAATCAACACCTATCCCACAATCGCATCTTGCGCTCGGCATGCCCACAGTCCCTGTCTATGTTGCCATTGACAGAGCCGTGGGAGCCCTTATAAGGGCTACCTTCTCCCATGGACCTATTATCGGATAATAGGTCCATGCTTCTCCCTTCCCCTCTCTCAGTTTCCTACTCTGGCTTCAGACTCCCTCAAACCTAACACGTTACTTCTCCTTTCCCAGCACTTCACCAGAAAGCCCTTAACTAACTCAATCCCTACTCCACTTCCTGGCGTCTCTCCTTTCAACCCCAACATCCAGGCTAATCTATCACCCTCTGCCATGCTCTGAACTTGTTCTAGACTTCTACATAATTCATCCTTCTCTTTCCACCCTTCAAACAGACTGTCTCTCAATCCCTGATACTCTGAACACCACACAAGAAAATGATCTATTGTCTCATCCTCATCCTCCCTACATATCTTGCACTTCCCATCGGTCCCACTGGTCCACTTCTGTGTCTGTTTCTCAAGATAAATCACTCCTGCTCTTCCTTGAAACAACAACTTGGAACCCTTGCTACAATCCCAACACTTTCCTCTTACTGGTTTATCAAGCCCTCTGTATGCAATGAGTGTGCTCTTTTCCTCCACCCCTCTCTTCCATTCAACAACATGCTTCTCAGTAATCAACTTTCCCACGTACGTTTTCCACCACATCTCAATCTCATCTGGCCCCTTCAGATCATACTTCTCTGCCAACTTATTATTATCTGTCATCCACTTTGTCTTCTCTCTAACTGCCTCAAGATACACCGTTCTGCACCATCTGTCTTCTCCTACCTCCTGCAAATAGCCCCAATAGTTCAACTTCGACTTTGCTATTCTATCCCTGACACTTATCCATCCAAGTTCACCTAGTACTGCTTCTGTTGCCACACATGGGGGAGCCCCTAGTATCCACTTTCCCATCTCTCTCTGTGCCTTTTCCAACCATTCCAAGTCCTTCTCACTTATTGAAATAACATCCAGACCATACAACATTCCTGGGACTACAACCCTCTCCCAAAGAACTCTCCCTGTAAATGCCTTATTAAAACTATTCATTGCTGTCAGCTTTATCATACCCTTTGCTCTATTGACTTTCTGCTTAATTTTATCGACATGGTATCGGAACATGCCCTGGCCGGTAGCCTTAATGCTCACTCCCAAATACTCATAATCATCCACTTCCCCTATTCTAATGACTTTCTCGTGTCCTTCTGGTATCTCTAACCTTCCTACCATCCACTTCTCTCCCTGTCTATGTTTCTGACCTAGAGCCATGACCTTACTCTTTTCTTCGCTGAACTCCAGCCTCCACTTCTCCCCATATTCCCCTGCTATCTTGAGCAAATTCTGCAGTTCATCCTTTGAGTTTGCCATCAGTACAATATCGTCTGCAAAAAATAGACCTGCCAACTTCTCATTTCCCACCTTAACTCCTTTTCCACTCTCTATCAACTTATCTCCCAAATCTCGTAGATACAGTGAAAACAGTATCGGGGACAACACACATCCTTGCTTCAGCCCAATACTCAGCTCCTCTCCACCCACCTCAACTTCTTCACACTTGTGTATATAGGAAGGACCAGGGGTCAAGGATAAGAGTGGGGTATGTAAACTGCAGAGGAGTTAGAGGAAAGATGGTAGATATTTGCTTGGTAGCTGAGGAGGAAGTCATTGATTTAGTGGCCCTAACAGAGACGCATTTAAGGGGAGGAGAACAGGATCAATTAGATATACCTGAGGGGTATATATTCAAAGGAAGAGGGAGGGCAATAGGGCAGAGAAAGGGAGGAGGGGTAGGTTTTCTCATTAAGAAGGGAGTGAAGTGGCACAGGGTTGGGATTGAAGATGATGAGAACAGTGAGATTAGGAACGAGATACAGTGGATAGGAATAGAGTCACAGAGGAGTAAGATAGCACTAGGGGTAGTGTATGTAGGCAGAGAGGGATTACCAGAGGAATGGAATGACCAGGTGTATGAGCAGTTAAGAACACATATCAACAGTGTACAGGAGCAGGGATACCTGGTCATGGTTGTGGGGGACTTCAGTGGTCACATAGGAGATGGATTAGACGGGATTGATGGAGGTGATAGAGACCAAAACAGGAATGGCAGGAGGCTATTTAGCTTCTCTAGAGAGTTTGGGCTATGGATTTTGAATAGGGATATGCATTGTAAAGGAAAGTGGACATGGGGTGCAGGTGACAGGAGATCAATCATAGACTATGTGCTGGTAGATGAGAGAATATTCAGGGATATTGAGACATGTAGCATTGATGAGGAAGGACATATGGATATTGGAAGTGACCATAATTGGATAGTTGTGAATCTTAGGTGTGTGAAGAAAGAGAAGAAACAAGGGGGCGTCAAATGGGTGTGGTGAGTTGGTAAGGATACTGACTGGGAGGCATACAGACAAAGACTACATGATGAGCTGAGGGGGTGGGAGGAACAGTGGGTGGAGAGTGAATCAGTTGATATTCAGTGGATGGCAAATGACATGAGGAGAGTAATATTTGAGGTTGCAAAGGACGTAATAAGAAGGAAAAGAGTACCAGTAGAGAAGAAAGGGTATAGCATAGATGCAGAGATAAAGAGTGCAATTAAAAATAGGAAGGTTAAGAATAAAGCTTGGAGGTTTGCTAGGAAATACAGACAGCAGAATGAAATAGCTAAGGCTGAGAAGGAGTACAAGGAGGCAAGAATGATCCTACAGGAGATGAAGACACAGAAGGATAAAGAGGAATGATGAGATGACGAAAAGGGTTCTGTCAGGTGGAGGTGATTCATCAGCAGTTTTTTGGAAACAGGTGTTGAGAAGGAAGAGAGTAGGAATTTACAAGCTTAAACATAAAGGCAAAGTAGTAGAGGAGGTGAAGGATATAGAGGCGGCATTGCAGGAACACTGGGATGAAATTAATGACCCACAGTGGGGGGCGGGGGAGCCACCTAGTGGTAGAGTAGAAACAGGACCTGACAGGTGGGAACAGGAACTATGCAAGAGAATTGAGAGGGTAGAGATTGATATAGCAGTGGACAGGTTGAAAGTAGGAAAATCCCCAGGGCCAGATGGGGTACTAAATGAGTTTATAAAGAAAGGTCTGGAAAAATTGTGGGAGAGTATGAAATTTCTGTTTAATTTGGTTATTGAAAGAAAGGAGGCCCCAAGAGAATGGAGGGAGCTCAAGATAGCGTACAACCCAAAGAAAGGATCAGTGGATAGTTTAGATCAGTGCAGAGGGATAGCATTAGCCTCAAATATGGGAAAGATTTTTGCACGTGTAATGTACATGAGACGAGAGAGAGTTGTGGAGAGGAAGGGTTTCTTAGGAGAGATTCAGAATGGTTTCAGACCAGGCAAGAGGGTTGTTGATCATGCGTTTACATTATCACAGGAGCTAGAGATAGCAAGGAAAAGGAAAAGAAAGGTGTACATGGCCTTCCTTGATGTGCGGAAAGCTTACGACAGGGTTTGGAGGAATGCACTGTGGGCTAAAATGGAAGGGCTAGGCTTTGGAGGTGGCTTTCTGGAAGTTTTAAAGGCTCTGTATGCAGATAAAAATTGTAGTCTCAGTATAGGAGATGTGGAAACTCACGGGGCAAAGTTAGACATCGGGCTTAAACAGGGTTGTGTGTTATCACCCATTTTATTTGCCATATACATGAGAGAACTGGGAACTGAACTGTTAGAGAGCAGTAAAGGAGTAGCAATAGGAGGAGAAAAGATACCAGGGTTGTTCTTCGCTGATGACATTGTGTTAATGGCAGATACAGGTAGAGAGTTACAGGAACTTTTGAGGGTAGCAGGTGACTGTGGAGATTAGAGTTTAGTGAGAAGAAAGTCAGGTCATGGTCTTGGGGCAGAAGAGAAGACAAGAGGAGAAATAGATGGTAGGGAAGTTTAGGATACCAGAGGGTCAAGAGAAAGTCATTAGAATTGGAGAGGGTGAGGAGTACGAATATTTAGGGTGAACATTAAGGTCACAGGACAGGGAATGTTTAAGTACCATGTTGAGAAAATGAGACAGAAGGTGAATAGAGCGAAAGGTATGATAAAGGTCACGGCAGGGAACAGTTTCAATAGATCATTCACAGGAAGGGTGCTGTGGGAACATGTAGCCATACCTGGAATGTTGTATGGGGTAGATGTGATAGCCATTGGTGAAAAGGATATTGAATGGATGCAGAAAGCACAGAGGGAAATGGGTGCTTGGGGCACCACCGTGTGTAGCAACAGAGGCCGTGTTGGGAGAGTTGGGATGGTTACCAATGAGAGATAGAATGGCTAAGGTTAGGCTAGGCTATTGGGGATATTTGCAACAGGTGAATGAAGAAAGATGGTGTAGGAAGGTGTACATGGAGGCTGTTAGTGAAAAGACAAAATGGGTTCAAGAAATAGACAAGTTAGCTGAGAAATATGAGTTGAAAGGGTCAGATGAGATTGAAGTGGCTTGGAAATCGTATATAGGAAAGGTGATTCAAGAGAAACATGTGGAGCAGTGGAAAAGAGGGCTTGAGGAGAAAAGCACACTGAAAGCATATGGAGCTGTAGACAAGCCAGTGAAGACTAAATGTTGGGATGGTAGCAAGGGTTCTAGACTGTTATTACAGGGCAGAGCAGGAGTGATCAATTTGGAGAAGAGGAAACAGAAGTGGACAAATGGGAGTGATGGGAAGTGTAGGGTGTGTAGGGAGGATGTGGATGAGACCATTGATCATATGATGACATGGTGTACAGGTTATAGAGCACCTAGAGACCAGCTGTTTGTACAATGGAGAAGAAGAGATGGGCAGTGTTAAAGCTTAGAGCAAGTAAGGGACATGGCAGAGAATGATAGGTTAGCATGGATACTAGGATTGAAGGGCGATTTTCCAGGAAGTAGAGTTGGCTTAGAGTCAGTGAAAGGCTTCTTGGTGCAGTGCTGGGAGAGTAGGAATAATATCTTAGGATTAGTCACGGAAGAGAATAGAGGGCAAACTCAGCAAGGGAAGGGATAGGGTAGCCCTTATTAGGGCTCCCATGACCCTGCCCGGTGGCATCATCAGCAGGAGCTGTGGGCATGCTGAGCGCAAAGTTGCAACAGTGGCATAGGGCTTTTTTTTTTTTTTTTTTTCGTACTTATGGCCACCTGACCTGCTAATAAGCTAGTCAGGACCGCGGCAGAGAAGCAGAGTGCCACAGAATATTATTATATTTAGTTTATTACGTTCTGTCCCAGATTTGGGCTCGCAGCTACACCAGCCCCACTAACATTAACCCTAACCCTAACCCAGTGACAGTGCCTCCCAGTTCTGTAGTAGGAAAATCTCCAACAGGACCTGGTTATCTAGACACTTCATAAAATTTAATAATACCATGTTTTTTTGATAATTTCTCAAAACCCCACAAAAATAGCCTGTCATGCCCTAGACCCTGAGGAGGTCCAGAGCGGGGATGGGGGGAGGCTAATTATGCGCCATTGATCATTGATACAATTCAGTTATGCTTCTGAACAACATAAGAAGCATTGAAGTAACAACATTCAGTGACAAAGTGAAAGTTAGATGCTAAATTTTTTTTACATAAAGCCAAATTTAAAATTTTCACCTGCTACCACCAGTTGTGGTTCATATTTTCATGCATTTTAGAATTCCCTGTGCAAATTCCAAGGATGCAAAGGCCATGTCATGCAGAAGAGCAGTGAGGTGCTGCAAATGTGCCAGGAATATAATTATACTGTGTCTGCTAGGTGTTGCCTGAATACAACTGAGGACCAGAAGGTGATACTGGGGTAAGTGATGTATAGCTTGACAGTCTGACAGATATTAACCTTGAGAGACCTTATGCTGGTGTACAATGTAGTGGCATGCAATTTTTTTCCTGGAAAAATTTATGCTGATGGTCAACAGCTTTCCTCCATAGAGCCTTGACACATTATGGCCAGAGTGTGCCAAGGAAAGCTTTTAACTCAGTCACTCCTCACAAAGTAAAAGGAGAGAATCTTATTCTCAGGAAACATGGTAGATTCAAATTTTTTCTATTTTGGTCATGCAGATGAAGGGTCAAAATCTCATTGTTACATGAAATCCACATTTGTTTCTATTAGTCTGCAGACATTTCTAGCTGTAAAGACTAATGAACAATGACTTTTAGGGAAAACCAGCCCATACAAAATTATCAGAGCACAGGGTTATGACAGTCCTCTTTCCTGGGCCCTTTTTGGCCCAGGGGGTTTTGCAATAGCCTATAGATACCCTCCCTATTTTTTGCTGCCATATCTCAAAAGATGGAATGGCTGGCCAAGGTGTTTTATGAAGGGGTAGCTGCTATGTTCTTAATTTGCATCATCCTTGCAACAAGTGTCTCGTATTAAAATGTTAAATGATTTTGTTTTCTTCTGTGATTTCTAGGATTGACTTGTCACAATGTGATGTAAAAGTTGCTGATATATCAGACCTATACAAAACTGCTGAAAATGCCACTGTAATGTAAGTATATTTGTACCATAAAGGCTGCTTGGTTGATTTGGGGTCATTGCACTGCACATACCTTATATGTTGATGTTTTCACATTGAAGACAAGGATACCTACATGTTTTTCTGGGCTCTTCCGCATTGTCACCTTCGACCACTGCCAGATGGCCACTATTGTTCAGGTTTTTATCTGAGCTAGACATAAGAGGCAAGTTTTAGATTCTGCAAACAGTGTTACTTTTGATACACAACTTATATATATTTATGATAACAAATTTCATAAATTTTGTCTGTGTAGCTTTTAAGAAAATGACCATGAATAAATGATGATTTTGTTTACCAATAAAAAAGCCAGTAGTGCAAACAAGTTCCTATTTGGAAATGATAAGTCAGACCTACATGTAGCTCTGAATGTTATGGTGTGGTCATTGACACAATGCCAACCTTCCTTGTGATAACATGGGAAGGAATTAATGCCTTGTAGCTGTCAGACAGTCAAAGAAATTTTATAGATCACAGGACTATCAATGTGTTACCATATTCCATTCAATTACATGCACATGATGTACTCAAGAAAATTTGTCAAAACTTTTGAAATGACTCATTGTTTGAGTTTGCATTTTGGCAAGGCCTACTTAATAGCATGTATGTATGACCTTGATCTAGTCATCAAAGTCATGGGGCCACATCAACATGTTCAAGATCAGTTTGATATAATGACATTGGAAGGATATGACAGCATGGAATTCAGAATTATCAACTATTCTTGTAAGGCCTTAACCAGAAATAATAATGGTGACCTTGATCTGATTTTAACACTTTCATGCACAAATCACCCCAAAACACCCAGATGTGAAATGTTGTCTGCCTTCACATTTTTACTTAAATTTCCTTGCGATGGGTTGGGTGCAATGTGCCAAACCCATACCAAGGAAAGCTATTGGCTCAGTCATACTCTGACCAGGAATGGGTTAAGTCCTAGTTCTTCAGAAAGATTGGTAAAACTCTGTGAAACTTTGCATGGTTCGATACTTGTCTTTATTAGGGAAACCTTGCAAATGAAGTCACAAAGGTGATGTTGACCTGATTCTCAAAGTCACAGGGCCACACTTATAAGTTGATTCTTCACATGATAACTCAAGAATAATGTGACACAACACAACATGACTGAATTGTAAATAATTGAAAACAATTTGTATCAAATCTGTTTCCATGTACAGTGAAACCTCATTGTAATGACACTCAGATATCTGACTGATTCAATATAATGACACAAATGTTCATGGAAAAAGGTTTATGGTCTTTGTTATTTGACTCATTTATCTCACATATTCAGTTATCGGACACATTTCTTAGGGGACGGATGGTGTCATTATAACGAGTTTTCACTGTATATGATAAAGAACTTGCTGAAACATTATATGTATATATAATAATGAGACCATACCAGTGATGTTTTTTTTTTTTTTTTTTTTTTGTTTAATCGGTGGACAGTATGTTAGAGAAGAATACTGACTTGGTTGAACTTGGAGCTGAAGCATTCCAACATATGACCAGACTCATGTATTTGTAAGTATTCAAACAGATTTTGAGCTCAGCTGACTTGTCAAAGGCAGCTGAGCTTACAGGCTTCATTGGTCTTTTGCCATGTGTCCATTCACAACTACAATTTTACTTCCAAAAAAGTATTACTCAGATTCTCTTCAAACTTGCTTGAGATGGGGTAGCTGGATGACTCTGTGCCATCTTCATAATACGTCATAATGCTTCAGTAAGTTTTGGATTTTTATGGGGGGTTTTTTTGTTTTTGTTTTTTTTGACTTTTTCTTTTCCTTTGAAGGAACTTTAAGGCATTCTCTTTGAAACCACTGGGCCAATTGCTTTCAAAAATTACACAGGCTTATTTCTGGGTTCCCAAATCCTTAATAAGTTTGACTGAAAGTGCTCCAGGTTTGAATTGGTTGTCAGTCCATCCTTCGTTTTGTCCAAATGGACCTGTTTGTTACCATAACATTTCAAAAGCACACTGAAAGACTGTAGTACAAGTTGGCACAAGAGTACCTCATAAGCTTAACATGAACTGATCAGACTTTTGGGTCACTGTGGCCTGTTTATCCATTACGATAGCCAACTAACTTGCACTGATGTCCATGTGGTCTGTTTTTGTTGCCACGATATCTCAAATATGGCAGGACAGATTTTTGTGAAATTTGTTACCAAAAAAAAGTTAAGATGAAGACTTTAGTTTTATGGATGACTGTAACCATTTAGCCTCTGCTTTGTCCTTTTTACAAATTAACATGCAGTGTTTTCTTCAAGTACTGCTTGGCCCTGGCAAGATTTTTTTTTTTTCCAAAATAACATGACTGTGCTTAACTTTAACCCTTCCTCTGCTGCAGACAAGAAAACTCACCCAAAGATGCTTGCTTCTCCTATGCTATAGGGGAGCTTATCCACTCAATGTAGCACATGTATAGGGTAGATCAACTTTCAGTGCATGTCATTACCGAGATATGGCAATGTGGCACATTCCCCTGCATATGTACAACATATTAAATGGTTTTGACTATAATTATTGAGTAATAGTGCCCAAATTATCTGCATATTGTGGTATCTCTGCAAAAAAAAGCAAGACACACAGATTTTATTCAGTACAGACCATTGCGGAGATTGATTGACAATGCATACCGGTGCATGAGTTGGCCATTTCAAATTTGATTGCATGCAGTTTCCACTCTGTATTTCTTTCAGCGACTCATTACAGACATTCTGAATGCTTTCAAAATATCTGCCGTCAATATGTCACTTATTCCGTGACATGAAAACATAAAAATACCACTGGCTTGACTGATCAGCTCCACCATACTTGTTTGCTGAATCAGCAAACTGTGCATGCTTGACCACATGCAAATTTATTTGCATGTCTGTCAACACAATGCAGGCCAAGGAAGGCAGTTCACCAGCACCAGGTTTTTTTCTGTAGAAATGTAGTGCCTGATACTGGAATCAAAGCTCATTTAACGAGAGTTTTGACCCTTTCCTGGTGAGAGTATGACTGAGTCAATAGGTTTCCTTGGTGTGAGGTGGGTGGATTGTGCCCAACCTGCACCAGAGAATGCTATTGACATAGGGTGTGCGATCACAGATGGCCTTGCATACAAATATCAGCTGAAAAAATTTCTAGTAAGACAGATGACAATTTACATGCAGATACCTTTTTTTGTGCGAATTGAGCTGGAAAGTGTTAAATCTGTAATCAATGTCATACTTCAGGTGAGCCCAACTTTTGTCATGATTACCACGGAAAGAGTTAATTGGAACACACTTTCAGATCTATGCCCTTGAAAGCATGGAAAGAGTTACTTAGTTTCTTCCAAATTATTTTCAGATCTATGCCAGTGAACAATACTTGCCCAGGGGGTCCTGAAGCGTGGAACAGCACAAGAGTATACAAAGACATGATAGTGTGTAGAAACATGCTGGATATCTGCCACGTAGATAATGGTGAGCAATTTTTATGAGGTAAAGAGGGTCATTGTTGATTGTTTAAAAAGGTGACAAAAGACTGCGTCAAAAAGTCACATTGCAAGAAGGAAGAAGAGTATCTGTTGGTCCCAGAGGAAAAAGTTCTTATGCATATCATGCACGGAAGGTCAGGGCAAAGTCAGCCAATAATAATGAAGACTGTGATGCAGGCTTTTGGGGCAAAGTTAAACTGAAAAAAAAAGTAAAACTGTATGTGTAAAGGCATATTGAACAAATATAACAAAAAGTAGGCCCACCAGAGACCAAAAAAAAATCTATTTATGGTAGAGTTTGGTGGTTTGTGAAACCAGGGCTGCCAACCATCCCAGATCATCTGGGACAATCCCAGATTCAGGACCTTGTTCCGTCCATCCTGGTTTCAGTGAATTTGTTCCAGAATTGGCCCAAAATACCAAAATGAAAAAAGTACAATAAAAGTGCACTTTTTTAAAAAACAATAATTATTTTTAAACTGGTCCAAACACGATTTTGAAATTAGAGGTGCTTATAATTTTCAGGTGCATTTGAATCTTCTCTGACAGCTTTTTCATATACACAATTAGATTATTCCCATGTGCAAATGTGAATTAGATCTATTTATTGGAAGTTAAAGTTTGGGGGATAGGGATTATTGACTCTGAAATTAAAGAGTATGTACAGCTGAATTACATCAAGTAATTTGAAATTAGTTTTAGGTGCTCCAATTTTGAGTCATTTGATTTTGATCAACTCTTTCATATATTTTAAGAATGTGATCTGAATATCAGTTGCCCATCATTTACAAGGTATAACAAGCCACTCCTTTGAAGGAATGCATTGTATATTCATGTCTCAAGTTTTGACATCAGATACTAGGTGGCAGCACACCTCCATAATTGAAAATCATGATGTAGGCAGATACTTTTGACACCTTGGTGCCCATGTTAGAAGGCAGGTAGCAAGTCATAATGGATATGCAACTGTAGTCACAGAAATTTTTGCCAATATTGTAGTCACAAGTGTTCCAACTTTACTAGGATATGCTCATTAAAAATCACAGAAAATATGGCTGTATGCAAAAAGCAATGGCCATATAAATGTTATTTCCCTTTGTGCATGTTACCCATTGCTTACACTATTTGGACCATTCATCTTTCTGTTTACTGCTTGTTATGTGGACCATGTACATGTACACTGAAATAGAAATAACATGTACCACCAATAAGCAGTGTACATTTGTATTCAGTGGTTCCCAGATCTGTAGTTTTCTTTCCTCTCAGCTCTTTATATCCATGTAATTATTGCCAATGTACTGGTAATCATATGGTAACTATGTGTCTGTCCAAAACAGTGACCTGTCCGACAAATTCCCACTGTGAGTCAGATGGTCCAGGCCTGACTGCTTGTCTGTGTGATGAAAGCTTTTATGGATACAAATGTTTACGACAGGTGAGTGAAACATAAGGTATTGTGCCCTTTCCATTCAATAAATGACTTGTTTTATGTGAATATATTAACAGATGTCCATATTTCTTGGTGCTTTGTGATCTTTGAAACAAGCTAGAGCTCTGTGATTGCAAAAGAATCACTGACTCTTACATAGCTGGGTAAAAAAGGTGATATATCCACACATGTAAAATCATGTGGGTTTTTTTTTGGTTTTTTTTTGTTTTTGGTTTTTTTTTGTTTTTGTTTTTGTTTTTTTTTGTTTTTTTTTTGTTTTTTGCATTTTGTTTTTTTTTGTTTGTTTTTTTTTGCATTTTGTTTTGTTTTTGTTTGTTTTATTTTGGTTTTTGGTTTTTTTTTTTCTTGAGTTATTTTTGGAGTTTTATGGTGTTAAGAATAACATGTACAGTGAAACCTCATTATAACAACACTCATATATCTGACATATTCAGTATAATGAACAAATTTTCAGGGGAAAAAGTTTAGTTTCTTTGTCATTTGATTCATTTATTTGACATATTCAGTTGTCTGACTTGTTTCTTTGGAAATAGATGGTGTCATAGTAACAAGTCCATTGTACCATGAGCAAAATTCATGCATAAACAGTGCTATATGTTTTCATAGCAGCAAACATTAACCAACCAGGATTTTGCAAACCAGGCATAAGTGTGTGTTTGTTTGTGGGGGGGGGGGGAGCTGTTGAGATGGAAATAGCATTTAAACTATAGTCAATAGCTAAGACTCCTACACTCACAGACACCAGTTTTTGTCATGTAATATCAACCACTAGTCAAGCCCCCTGCCACTCTCTGCCTGCAGTCCATCAAATGGTAACTTTTGTGGAAGCTTGGTATTGCTGAAAGACCTTAAAGCAGCCTTTAAGTGGAATTTGCAAGCCACAAAAAATACAAAAGACAAATCAAGAAATACAAAGAGCAAAATGAACAAATGAATGAATGATTTAAAAATTTCAAAGAAGCTATTAAGGACAGTTAAGACACCAAAAACCTCTGCATGGCCGATTTTGAGATTTTAACGGTTTTTACAAGATGAATGTCCTTTCTATTAGTTGTCAAAATTTCAAGCTTTTAATTATAGTAAAAATATGAGAAAAACACCCAAAACCACACAGATGTGTGGACATCCGAACGTCCATGTCTCATTCTTTTAGTTTTGAGCCGCCAAATGGAACAATGGCACCCGTCAATCATACTTAACAGCCTGTCACGTGGCTGCAGGTAGCAACGGCCCATGGCAAAAGGAGAGTGGTATCAGGGCGGCAATGCGAAATAAGGCAGCATGCCGAAAGTATGTTTGTGGGCAGGGAAAAGATGCAAACATGCTAACATATCACAGCCTTGGTGGTTTACTTTATAGTTATCTTGCTTGTTTTGCGTTCTAATGAAGGGAGACTTTAAATGTTCAAGAGGAGCGGGAATCATCAGACGATGTCCCTTCAAACTTCAAAGGCCGTACCGCGATGGATTACCCCAGTGGTCCTTCACACCAAAGACAGGCGGGGAAAAAACTGGCACCTTAATCAACAATACCCACGTACAAAATAATATTTTGTCGAAACCCAGGGATCAGAAAATAAAAGTGCAAATAAACACATCGAAATAAGCATAAATGTGAACAGCAGAGAAAACACACAAAATAGCATTACAAATCTCAGTTTGGAAAGAGAAATGAAACTCATTGAGAAAATAACTACAAAATAATGACAAGCCAACTAAGTTAAGTGTACAGACAAGTCTAACAAGCTAACTACATAGAGCATACAGATAGGAGTACATAAAATAAAATACTATCCTGAATAACGGGATGAAGAGGTAGGTGGCAGAAGAAAAAACCAGCCATCCATGCACTGACCACGAGCGGCCGTAGGCCGCCCCACTGAAGCAAGGCAATACAACTTTCGTTGCCAGGCTTGAGGTCACGGGGCCCGAAGGGCCGTCTTCACAGCGTCACACTTTGAAACCAGACTGTTGCTGTCGCCGTTTGACAGATCGCTGAATAATGTTTTCCAGGCAAATGATCAACATCAAAGGCCTTTGAAGCTTGTTTTCTCAGAAAGGATAATAGGACGAGAACCCCACCTAAGAATGATTATGCCAAGAAAACGGCTGGGCGAAATTTAATCCGGTTGTCTAAATTTTGCTTCGTTCTTTTTCTATGAAATGAAGAAAATGAACATCCTGAAAATCAAAGGGAAAATTGAAACGTCAAACTTTGAGGTTGGATAACATAAAAACTAAACCAAACATGAACAATCACAGGATCGTTTTTTGTTGCCAATATGTCAGGATTAAGATGGAAGTGTAATTATGATTTTAATACAAATAATTAGTGACTTATATCGACATTTATGGGGTGGATGCTTTGCGGTCAACTTTCAATTGTTTATTCAACAATTAACATCACAGACACCCAAATACGGGACATATAAATTCTTTGTAGTATGACGAGTACACACAAATATGATATGTTATCCTAACGCAAATACATTTTGAGCTAGGATTGACCAAAGTGGGATTTATTTTTGGTGTCTTACCTGTCCCTAAGGATTTTTTCAAAGTGATAAAATGTTACAAGATACGAGTGAACTCTGTGGACTGTGGTAATTCAATGTTGACATTTTCTATGCATGCAACCACCACAATTACTTTGTTTCTGTGTGAAATTATATGCCTTTCTTTACGCTCTTTGTTAGGTGTTTGGTAATGCAGTGTCACTTGTTCTTTTCTCTTTTAGGGCACATTTCCCCATGTGGTGTTTTACATTGGTATGGTTGGCTCAACTCTGGTTGTGTCTGCTTTCTTATGGGTTTCGCAAAGAAGGAAAGTCAAGAAAACGTAATGTGGATTGTGTTCCAAGGCAAGTGAAGGACAACAGGGAGAGAAATAGGCTGATTAAACATGCAATATGTGGTGCTATTGTTACATTTGTGTTTAAGTGTGGATTATATGAACTTACACATTGGGAGGAATCCTAGACACTGGAGACAATGAACAGACACAGATTTTATATTATCACAATTGATGGAAACATAATTGCTGCAGAGACTATTTGGTAGACATGTACCCCAGGATACAGCTGATGAAGTGTTTTATTGCCATGTATATGACAAAAGGTAAATGGATGTACATAGATCTATAAAAACTTTTATTATCATAAAAGAGCAAGCTATGTAGTATGCGCTGAACAGTATCCAGGGAAGAAGCAAGTCAAACAACTGGCTTAAACAAATATTGGTCACATGAACATTTTTTATGTATAGCTGAGTGAAATGGACTCAGTTTTTATGCCGCCTCCTACAGGATGTGAACCAGACAGTCTATGCTTTTACCATGTATATGTGCATGTGTCAATCATACATAAGAATTCAGGCTTTAATCTTTACTCCGTAAACTGGCAAAAACTGGCTAGTGGTTGAAAGTCATCTGCTTCAATCTTTTGGACTGGTTTCAATGGTAATGAAGAATAATTTTGATGAAAGTTGTAAATGAGACCTATCAAGATAACATGCCTCAGGTCAACAACTTTCTTTGGCATGGGGTGGGCACCTAACATTCATCTCATGCCAAGGAAGCTGGTCACTCAGTCTTAAGGGGAAAGGGCTAACCTTTTAATGCTAAGTGAACATGTCTTAAGGGGAAAGGGTTAACCTTTTAATGTTAAGTGAACATGTCTTAAGGGGAAAGGGTTAACCTTTCAGTGTTAAGTGAACATATCAGTAAGGTGAGCTTACCAGAGGCTCACTGTAAAAGGGGGTTCATGTCTAAAATTGTGAGACCAATCACTTTGAAATGACACAGGAACACATCTTAGAGATGTCAGTTCTTTATTTGTTCATGTCAGAACCCTTGACCCAATTCCAAGGGTTAGGTTGTCAAAGCAACAAAGATTTTAGTGTTTTGGTTAGAACTAATGAGTTATTTGGAGTAATAGGATTGTGAAACTGATTGGCATTTGCGCTTTGTGAGGGCTGGGTTTAGGTCATATGTGGTTGATATATACATAATTTTCAAGGTCACAGGGTTACCTGAGTAATTTTTGTTCAGCATGGTATTTTCAGAACTATTTGAGCTAAAACTTTGTAGCTGCACATGATGATGGTTCTATTTATGCACCAGGTTGGCACTACACATATGTAACCATGACCAGATTCCCGTGGTTCTGTGTGATCCAGGTTGGCACTACACATATGTAACCATGACCAGATTCCCATGGTTTTCTTTGTGCATCAGGATCGCACTGAACATATGTAACCATGACAAGATTCCTATGGTCACAGGGCCACTCAGGTGAATATAACTATTTACCGGATCAAGAGCTATTAAAATCAGGCCTTGGATATTGTATATTATGATGTTTCTCTACTAAGACTAGGAAAACAATACATGTACAAAAACATTGTCTTGACCTTATTCCCAAGATCTCAGGGTTGCTTTAGTGCATTTTACTGTTCATTTGGTAACTCAAGAACTGTGCTAACTAGGACTTTGGTATTGCACATGATGATGGTCCTGTGTAAGGGTTAGGCTGTGATTAAATTTGATTTATCTTGGGCAACCATTGAATGTTTAATGTTATTTTAACTCCTATACATGTGTATCCAATATAGGACTTGGATATTGAACTTGATACTGGTTCTCTGTACTACCTCCCTCCCACCCCCACCCCCCACCCCCACCCACCACCACTACCAAGGGAAAACAAACAAAAAATTCTTTGTAAAGAAATGTAAATGATGTTGATATGATTAATTTAGAAACTTCCAGAGGATGTATTTTGTTTACCAGAACAATTTTTATTTTTTCAAACATTTTTATCAAAACTGGGTGTTAGATTGTCTTCAACCTTGTTGGGATGGTACACTGACTTGGTGAGTGCCAAATTTGTCAACAAAGTGATGCTACTACAATTTTCTGCTTTTTAATTAAAAAAAAAAAATTGTAGCAATCGTTGACTTGTGTTTTAGGCATAATTATGCTCCATAGGGGATTCAACTGTAATGGACCATGCTACATCAACACCTAGGGTGTGTGCCTGAGCTTTGTTGTCACACGATGTTAGCATCCACAGATCACCAGGCCAGTCGTGCTTGATAGCAGTACCTTATTGGCTCAAATAGACAGCGTATCAGATTCAAGAAATAACCCATGATAGAGTGATCCCCCCCCCCTCATAAGCCTCCCACCCCCACCCCCAAGGAATATTCCACCATACAGTAATCGTATATGCCCCCATCCCCATTGCACCCATCAATGAGAGGCCACCCGTCTGCAAATGTCTCTTCCGCATGCATCAACTATGGTATCTTCTTATCTCTCCCCTTGGAGTAATATACATCTGGCGTATGGAGTCATAGTGACACCCCTGGCAGTATTAAGTCAAAGTAACATCATAGGTATTAAAAGTACATTAAATTCGTTATGCTGACATGATGCATGCAAGACAGGCATATGTATTTCTCAGTGGATAGGGGATCAGCCAATAGGCATGTGACTACTGACATACAGTGGACCCTGTCTTGAGAGACCACTGTTATTAAAGACTATCTGTCATGAAAGATCTCTTGTTTGGGATACTCTGCTTAGCACTTTTCATTGTATTTATACCTCCTATAAAAGCCCACCTGTCTGGACAGACCACAATTTAGTCATCCCTAGAGGTGGTCTTCCCAGACATATTTCATTGTCAATGTAAAGTATAGATGAGAACTTTTGAATTTTAATAGTAACAAACCATATTCTGCTGTAACTTTAAGTGGTTATCATATTTACACTGTATATATATGTGTGCATGTGTGTGTGTGTGTGTGTGCATGAAACAAAAAATTTGTCTTGTGGTTGTCATGGTTATGAAGGTTTTAAGACTAGTGCCATTCATCATTAGCCTGATGCAGTGTAGATTAAAAAAAGTATTCTTCCAGGTCCAAACGACATAATTTGGTATGATTGTACTGTTGTAGAAAATGTTAATATTTGATTGAAAATCAAGTCATATTTAATGTTTCTTGTATCATCATGTTGTAAAGTATTGGTGAAGTTGTCGCACAGTGTAAGTTATTCTGCATCAAATAAATTCAATGTCAATATCAATATTAATATCAATTTCAATGTTGAGTTAAATTATTTTGTAAAAATACTTAATAAATTGTGGCCATTTTCCATAACAACTGGCAAACGGGGACAGAAGATCCAATATTGAACGCCACTTTTGAGGATTATATCCGAAGTTGGATATTCTTGAAAGTGGAACTTAAATGATTTTGTGTACTAAACAGTTCAGGCATGGTAAAGTGGTAGGGTATGTATTTGAGGTTGTTTTTTACAATTCCAGTACATGTATGTCCATTCAATGCCTCTCCTTGATGATACCTACATGTATACAGAATATTCTGGTACATGTATTTATCATTTGGTACAGTATATAGCACTGACAGCTTTACTAAGGTAAGGCAAAGTTAACAGATTAGCCTTTGAATGTAATTGTACGAGTCCTAATAATATTTAACTTTCAGCTGGTTTAATTGTCTTCAATTTTAACAGCTAGATCAATAATCTTTTCTTTTCATATACACAGTCATGAAAATGCAATGGATGAAAAGACTCATAGAAGTAAAATTTGTCCAGGTACTGTAGTTATCATAATTTCTTGCATGTACAGTATTACTCCCAGGCATTAGTATACAAGTGAAATTTGTTAGAAATTTCGGTATTAATGAATATACATGTATTTGCCTCTCGACCGCCATTGCCAAAACCTCCATGTCTGGCCACATTGACTGACACAATTGAGTTGGGTACTCACTCGGTTGTTCTCAAAACCTGACAGTCTCAGTGGTGCCATCTCTCGGTTCCTTTGAATCCGGTGGTGACTACTGGTGCCCATGCTCCCTTGTTTTTCCTTCCTCCTTGATTATTGGTCAGTGGACATCACCTGCGTGGAAAAAGCTGTGTGGTTAGGTGGCCTTCTCTGGTGGTCAAGAGATAAATATATTCACTGGTACCAAAATGACTAAAAATTTTAGGTATTAGTTACGTAACGTTACCTCTCAACCACCATTGCCAATATATAAAGGGAGGGGTCAGTGGACATCACCTGCGTGAAAGAAGCTGTGTGTTCAGGTGGGCTTCTTTGGTGGTTGAGACAAAAGTATATTCACTAATACCAAAATTACAAAAAATGTCACGTATTGGTTATGTAATGTTACCTCTCAACCAGCATTGCTGATATACAAACGCATTGGAGGCAGGTGTAACACTAAATGCATTCTGACCAATTACAAGGACCAGCAGGATGACAGCCTGGGGGGGGGGACCATCAGTCTGAGTGTGGAGGTGTCTGAAGCGAAAACCTCAGAGGTAGGTGGACTTCAGGCTGCCAACAGCATAATCTGGCTGAAGGCCTGTATCGTCCAATAAATCACCCACCAACCTGATCGCAATCTGCCGCGTGGTTAGGCGCAGTCCATTTTCACTCGTGTGGTCCTGGAGATTTAGCAATAGCAAGACCGGTGAACGGTGGAAAACATGGCAGCCACACGAGGGGTGGGTGGGTTAGATGATTCCATAAGGCGGTGTCTGCAAAATGGGTCTGCCTGCCCTCGGCCTAGGGACATGGGACATCTACCCGACATAAGCTGGAAAATGCTATGCCCTGAGGGGCCAAGGGAAGTGTAAAGGACAAATACCAGGAACCTATGCAAAGAAGCCTTCTGCACCAGCAAAGGCATAAATACCCTCCACCAACAATCAAGTAGTGCTTGGCGAAAGTCGTAGAGGATCTCTTGCAGCAGGCCCGGAGCATATCGACAACAGCAACATTCCTTAGAACACCCCAGGAGGCTTGAACGGCTCACACCTCATGAGCTCTCCCAGAGACTTGCTTTAGGATGAAAGGCCTATCCAAAGCATCCTTGTAGATGGATCTCGAGCTTCTTGGGTTTTTAAGGAAGGAAGTGCAAAAGAGGTCTCAGGGTCACCTGGGAGTGGTCAGTTGACCATTAGAGTCAGTTGTGCCAGAGCGGGGAATCTTGCTTCTTCTAGCCCCCAAAGCGAATGTTAATAAAAAACAAGTTTTCCACATGGAGTATTTGAGGTCCTCTAGGCACTCAAAGGGCCACCTCTTCAACATGACTTAAGACCAGCAGTAGGTCCCACCATGGTAGGACCTGCTTCTCAGCTGGACTGTCTGTGTTGAAGGACCCTAGGAGCACTGGCAGATAAGGATTCCTTCCTATGCGCATGTCCAGGATGTTCACCAGGTTGAGGAGATGGCACCAGGAAGCCAAATAAATCACTAGAGAAGAGTATTGAAGCCCCCCTCTGGCAATTCTATATGCAACCGATTCCAAGAAACCTCTGTCCCAGATGTGCTGTGCGACAACTGTAAAGCATGGAGGTTGAGCACTTGAGGGTGCCTGTGGAACACAGTTGTTCTTGGTTGCACCAGAAGTTTTAGCCATGCTGCTAAGTGTAGCAGTGGATCGATTCCAGAAGGTCTAGGGACCAATCTGTCCTCAGTCACTATGGGGTAACCAAGATCAGGTTGCAGCCAGGGGACCAATCCTTCTGCCGGACCCTCAGGAGGATCTGTGGAGGGGGGAAGGCATAAGTCCAAAGACTTCTCGAGTCCATTGCTACAGCATCCACCACTAGGGCCTAGGGATCTGGGAAAGGCGACACATAAACCGGGAGTTTTGTGTTTGCACTTGTCCCGAACAGATCCACGTGTGGGGTACCTCATATGGCCTGAATGAATAATGGGTGGAGAAACCACTCCATCCCTACTGGCTGACCTCTTCTCGAGAGTTAATGGGCCATGCCTCACATGTATGCAGACATAATGTTTGGAGCACCATGGTATGATACATTCAGCTAGTTCCATAAGCTTGCGGCACCATGACCTGCCTTGCCAGTTCAGATAGGCAATCACGACCCTGTTTGCACACATAAGAAAAATGTGTTTGTGCTCCACTAGGTCCTGGAAGTGGAGGAGCACAGAGCGTATTGCCACCAATTCCAACCAGTCTGTCTGATGGGACGTGAACTGCGGGGCCAAATGCCCCACACTGCCCGGCCCTCCACATGGGTCTCTACCTGGACTGACAAAAGTCCATGTACATGGTGAGTTGTACCTGAAAGGGGCATCAATGTCTGTCTCGACATGACATTCCCCTGAATGGTCCACCAAAGCAGGTGCCAGTGGTCCTCTGGGAGTACCGGCACCTGAGCTTGGTTGTCTGGGTTGCTTGACCATCTGTCATGCAAGGGTGTTGTAAGGGATGATGGTGTAGGCAGCCTAGGGGGACCTGGGAACCCATTGACAACAAGGAGCCTAACAGGGCTTGCCATTGCCAGGCTGAGTGAACCTCATGGGTCAGAAGTAAAAGCTGGAGTCTTTCCCACCTCTCTTCCGATGGGCAACAGATGAAGGCGACCAGGTCAAAGTAGATGCTGGAAAAAGACAAAGAGTTGCTCTGGCTCAGCTTGGTGAGATTCACAATCAGGCCTAAGAGTTTGCAACATTCCAGAACTGTCTGTGTGTGATGCTGCAAATCTAGGCACTGTAGCCTCAGCCACTCGTCCAGGAACACATGAATGCATATGGTGTTCTGCTGAAGGTGCACGACTGCCACCTGTGCAAACTGGGTGAACACCAGAGGTGCTGTGGCAAGGCCGAACGGAAGTGCCCTGAACTGGTATACTTGGCCAAAAATGTAAACCACAGATACTTCCATTAAGTCTCCGTGATGGACACATGGATAAACGCTCCTAGAGATCCAAGGATGTCATCCACTCCTAGAGCCGCAGGGCTGCCACCACTGACTGTGAAGTCTTCATCCTGAAAGACGGAATCTCCAAGTAAGTGTTCAGTGATGACAGGTCTATGACTGGACACCCAGCTTGGGTCCCACTTGGGTAGAAGGAAGAATAGGTTGTAGAACCTGGATGACCGGGGATGTCCCTTCCGCTCTTTTGCATTCTTACTCCATAGCTTTTCCACCACCTCTACGAATGCCAAAGCTTTGGATTCCTTCATATCTGAACCAGCTACTAATCCTTACCAGCCTAGTAGATCCCTCCCATCCTGTCACATGGACCTACTTGTTGTATCAGAATCACATTATGAATGCTATGATGCTTGTTTCTGTACATGTACTGCACCTGGAATGTTTTGATTTGATGTTGCACATGGGTGTTCCCCAGGTGGATCACTACTAAGCTTGCAAAGGGAATGATGGTGCAATGATTTATCTATTTCTTATCAAATTTTTATTTGATATTTTGAAAAATAAAATCCTTATCTCAAGAACTACTTAGCCAAATGCTTTGCTATTTCACATAGGGTCACCAAGTTCTTATTTTGGCCACTAGGTGACACTACAATTTTTCCTCATGTTTTATAATTTGTGTGTGTGTGTGCGTGCGTGTGTGTGTGTGAATGCTATTTTTTACTTCTCCCAACCGGCTGAACTGAATTTCTTAAAATTTTATCAGAATACAGATTGACTTTGGTCAAATAAAATCTTTATCTCAAGAACTACTTAGCCAAATGCTTTGCTATTTCACATAGGGTCACCAAGTTCTTATATTCGCCACTAGGTGACACTACAATTTTTCCTTATATTTTATGATTTGTGTGCGTGTGTGTGCGTGCGTGCGTGTGTGAATGCTATTTTTTACTTCTCCCAACCGGCTGAACTGAATTTCTTAAGAATTTATCAAAATACAGTTTGACTTTGGTCAATGAAAGTTTGCGAAAATGATATAGATATATGTTAATCTTTGATGAAGTTATGGGAAATCAAACTTTGCAACCATAGGTGTCATGGCTATTGTATTTACATTTTGGACTTACTCTCAAAAAGTGGTGCTTGGAATGTTTTGATTTTGCATCGGATGTTCCCCAGGTGGACCTCTACTAAGTTTGCAAAGGACATGATGATGCAATAATTTTTCTATTTTTTTATGAAATTTTTAATTGATTTTTTGAAAAAAAAAATTCATTTCAAGAACTGCTTGGCCAGTTGCTTTGATATGGCACAGAGGGTCACCTGGGGTTACCTTTTTCATATTTTGGCCAGAAGGTGGCATTGTTTTTTTTTTTTTTAAATGAAGTATATATCTAACTTTGCTATCACATCTCAAGAACTGCTTGGCCAGTTGCTTTGATATGGCACATAGGGTCACCTGGGGTTACCTTTTTCATATTTTGGCCAGAAGGTGGCATTGTATTTTTTTTTTTTAATGAAGTATATATCTAACTTTGCTATCACTGTACATGTATATGGCTGTACAGACTACAGTGCATGTATTGCAATACTGTAAAAGCATATTCCAGTCAGCATAGCACAGGACATCATGATCCTGTTCTTTTGTGTGCTTTTGCTATATTCGACTTCTCCGGAACCGTCACTCAGATTAAGTCGAAACATGGTGGATGTGTTCATTGTGGAAGGGCCAAACAAAGTTCTTCAGTAGGTGGCACTGCTGTGGATTCCTGATTTTTAACGAGTTTTGTCAATTCGGGTACTTACCGGTAAATGCACCTTTCCTATTGATTACTATGTAAGTCAATGGGCATGCTAATGCTAATTCACATTTTGAACGTCTCCGCAGAAACTGTCAGTCAGATTGACTTCAAACTTGGTGACAATGTAGCTTGGGTGGGTCTGTGCCAGTTTTGTTCAAATGGCCACGCTCCAGTGATTTTTTAGATTTTGTATGATTTTTTTCCTTTTTGAAAATCTTTTAAAAAGTTTTAGTAGGAAAGTTTATCATGGGAATTTTTTGTGATAGTTATAACTTAAATAATATTGGGTGGATTTGCCTCAAACTTGGTAGGGATATATCTTTGATAAGTGTCTATCTATTTTGCCCATTCCCAAGTTCACAGAACCACAAGTATGATGAATCTCTAGATCAGCTGAGCATGGGCTGTTGAAATCCGTTTTTGGGCTTCATGATCGTAACAAAAGGAATCAGAAATTCTATGTTAGCGTTGAAAGCAATCGTAGATTTTGTTTGAGGTTATCGCACTTAAACTTAACATAAAGGTGTTACATCGACAAAAAAACAAACATATTAGGCCTATTTGTGTTAGAGACATATTTCAGTCTGATTCATGATCATGAGTATAGGCCTATATTAGGGGGTAAAGGGACCCCCTAGTACGATACAACTAATAATTTTGCCCCAGTACAAGGTAGGGAGAATTTTTAAGAATGTACAAATAATGGTGGGTACGAAGTACGGAAATTAAAAAGGCTTCCGGTACGTAAGTACGGCAAACAAAAATGCCCATTACACCAGTAATGGGCGCCCCCCTCTACATTATGCCAATTTATTCCACGCAAACTGTCCGTTATGTACAAGATGGAATTCATATATATATATATGTATATATATATATATATATATATATATATATATATATATATATATATATATATATATATATATATATATATATATATATATATATATATATGTATATATATTTATATATCTATATATATTTATATTTCTATATATATATATTTATATATCTATCTATATATATATATTTATATATATCTATATATGAATTCCATCTTGTACATAACGGTTAGCTTATGGAGAGTAAAGAGTTCGGACTACAGAATAGGGTAATGACTACTAGGAAGTGGTTTTGGACAAAAAGACACAAATACAAAACATATATATATATATATATATATATATATATATATATATATTATATATATATTATATAAACACCATAATCATTATTTCGGATGCTGATTCTGTCTTTGTTTAAAGACTACGAGGAAAAGTCTGGAAGTGAAGGTTTGATGGCACTTGTCAAAGTGCCATCAAGCCCAATTAGAAGGCAATCACTGGTCTTGACCCTTGGTGACACAAACCCATTCCCAATGAATCGCCAATGATATTGACTGTTCTTCATATCCAGACACTGTAAAGCGTTTGCTTCAGAGGTGGACTGACTGAACACTGAAATCTTACGTGCAGAACAATTCAAAATGAACAAAGACAAATCAGAAGCAGTTCATTTTCACATGTAAACAGAGAGTAGATGTAACTCTTCCAAATGATGTCGAGCTGGTTAATATATTCCCTTGAATACAGTATTTTACGTGTTTATTGTTTATTTCCAGGCAGCTTGTTTTCAGCTGTGATTATTTCCCATTGATGCAACACAAATTTACCTCCCCCCCCCCCCCCCCCCACACACACACACACACTTGAGTCAACAGTACGTGGCCGTACCGGAAGTATGTTATATAGAGAACACCCTCATATAAACGACTGGAAGTTGGCACTACTGATTGGCTATCGCTGTATAAAGACCAATTATTGGCTTCTAAGCTATAATTTCCGTGACCCTGGCATATATGAGAATACCCGGTAGTTCATTCAAATTCCGGCAATCTTCTCAATCTGTTTTCCAGCCTGAAAGATATTGATACTCTTTGGCGCTGGCAGGTGACAGTTACATAAAATAAATCGCACCTCACAGTTCAGGTGTCGGGCTACCACTAACACACAAGACTTGTGTACACATGTCTAGACAGTTTAGTTGTATATATTTCTCCGTGTAACTATTCAACCCCGGTATTCAACCCGTCAAACTGTTTGTTTTATTATTCAGAACGCAATAAGCTTTGAGCATATCAAAACGACCAATCAGAGAGCTGCATTAGCTTCTTCTAAATCTTGCAGAAGAATTTTCTACACAATATTCAGTGAGCCCAGGCAAGCGCTCTGATTGGACCGAGAATGACTTCATGCATGATTTGCCAGAACAGCCCCCATCTTTGCGCGCGTGGTTTAGCGGCCACGGCACTCTGGACGACTTGCAATGCAGGGAGTTTAGTTTAAACATATTTATTATGTCTGGGTGCCAACCCAGACATTTTGTTTTTCAAAGAATCCTTTCTTTCTTCTTTTAAATGATTTGTTACATTGACAAAAAAAAATTTACACTGTAATCATGAATCATATATGACATCAAGTCAGACTCACATGTTGAAGTATTTAATGGAACAACCACCATTCCATTAATCACCATGCCAACCCTGTTAAGGAAACCCCATGTTTGAGTCCAGTGTGGCCACAGAACAGTTCTGCTCACTGCTGATTGGCTGAAGGTCAGGATTTAGACAGGGTCCACTGCATATGCAAGCCTGCCTACAGTGCTCTTAACGGAGTCCCATGGGGTCTGCCTTATCATTGGACATGCATGTTTGGGCAGCTGTGTGTGTGTGTGTGTGTGTGTGTGTGTGTGTGTGTGTGTGTGTGTGTGCGTGCATGCGTGTGTGTGTGTGCGTGTCTGTCTGTATGTCTGTGTGTGCAGGAAGATGGGAGGCAGGTTGGTCACATTTTCCTGCTTGGATAACTATCAGGCCATTTTTATATGTGGCTGGTGGCTCAGGGTGCCTGTCCAGTTATCAAGGACCCTGGGTCTGCTAAACAGGCATCACCTCGAAAAGGGACCTCCATGTGTAAATTATTCTGCCATAAAAACTTGAAAGGGGTGATGACTGGGTTTTCTCTCTCTCCCTCTTCCCTATCCCTCCTCCCTCTTTATGTCTGGGTGCCAACCCAGACATACTGTTTTCTTTCTTTCTTTCTTTCTTTCTTTCTTTCTTTCTTTCTTTCTTTCTTTCTTTCTTTCTTTCTTTCTTTCTTTCCACTACATAATTTGTCCGGAGCTTTACTCAGACACCTTGCAAGCTACAATGTTTAAACTTGGCACGGTAACAGAGCTAGTAGGGAAGTTGACTATCTGACTTTAGACACAAAATTTAAATGGGTACATAAAGGTTTGTGAAACCCACCAATATAATGGACAGTATATGAAAGTTGTAGAATTTGACATTATGCTAATAAGGGGCATTCAAAAATTTAAAAGTTGAATATCTCCAAAACTATTATAGATAGAGACGCCATTCCAACTTCAATTTGTGGCTTTGTGGCAAAGACGCATCCAATGAAGTATGAACCAAAGTTATAGGATTTTAATTTATGCAAAAATTAGGTGAATATGCAAAATTTAAATCTTGAAAAGCTTTAAAACTATTAAAGATAGGGATGCCATTCCAACTTCAATTTATGGGTTTGTGACACAGCTGCATCCAATGAACCATAATCCACAATTGTACAATTTTAATTTATGTAAATAAGATGAATACAAGAAATTTAAATCTTTGAATAACTTCAAAACTATTATACATAGAGGTGCCATTCCAACTTATATTTGTATGTATGTGACATAACCGCATCCAATGAACCATAAACCAAAGTTGCAGGCTTTTAACTTATGCAAATTAGGCAAATGCACAAAATTAAAGTCTTATATCACTCCAACAGTATTACAGATAGTAGTGTCATTCAAACTTCACTTTATAAGTTTGTGACATGGCCATATCCAATAAACCAAGGACCAAAGTTGTAGCATTCTAATTTATGGAAATCAGCGTAGTACACAAAATATAGTTTATGTTGAACAATGGCAAAGTGTAGCATTTCAAACTGTTATCATTTTGAAGGCACCCGGACAGATTTGCCGTCAAGCAAATCTTCTTTTCTAGTTTTACTTGAATCACCAAATAGTACAGAATACTAAAATGATGGCTCTCCAAACACGGAGAAAAACACACAGAGATATTTACAATACACACAGAACAAAAATCATATATACCGATATGTGAGCTGTACGTTACCCAAGCAAAGCGAATTATATACATGTAAACATGAACAAAGTTGACTAAGTCAGAAATCGTCGGGACTCAGAGATGAATTTGTGGGAAACATTTATATCGGGCAAACTTGTATACTGTAATCTGTTTTTGTTGTATAAACTATTGTGATCACATTCTGCCATCATCATGATGTTTTGCCAAAATTACCAGTAGAAGTTCTATGGATTACTTTTTTTGTAATGTCGGACTCCACCTGTTACCTGGTTTACTCAGTGTGGCTTATTTGGAAGCCCTTGTCAAGAACATGTATTGGATGACAAGGTCCAGTTCGACAATGGCGCTGCAGTTTACATATCGTGTACTATCTTTTCGCAGACCACAAGGCTCTATACTTATTTTCTTAATGGCAAGCTTAATTATTAATATGGACATCGCATCGATGTTTGCAATAAAGTTTACTATTAGTCAGCCTGTTAACTTCGGTAAAAGTGCGAGGTTACGGGAAAATAATAACGTAAAATATTACTCATACTTAGGGGGTATACATTCTTGATGACAATGTATATTTTCATTTTCTTTTGTAGTATCTTCGTAATGAGTGATATTCTATTATCATTGTCAGGGGACATTCACCCAAATCCTGGTCCTGACTACAAAAATATTTTAAATACTAGAAAAGACTGATTTTCCAACAGAAAATCAAATGTCTCCCGGTGGAACACTTGCGTCTCTGAATAAGCTACAGGTGATAGAAATTACAAATGACCGAGTTTGCTTGAAAATTACAATCCTATTTTAGCTCTCACCTAGGTACATTACTCTAACAATTTTCATCAAGTTCTTTAAGACTTATTGCAGAGAAACCAATTTCACAAAAGTGACCCTGTGACCTTGAAAATTAGGTCAAGGTCATCCAAATACAATCCCTACCTAGGTCTTGCCTAGATACATAATCCTACCAAGTTTCATCAAATTCCATCAAGTTCTTCATGACTTATCGAACGGAAACCAATTTCACATAAGTGACCCTTTGACCTTGAAAATTAGGTTAAGGTCACCCAAATACAATCCCAACCTAGGTCTTGCCTAGATACATAATCCTGCCAAGTTTCATCAAATTCCATCACGTTCTTCAAGACTTATCGCACGGAAACCAATTTCACATAAGTGACCCTGTGACCTTCAGAATTCGCTCAAGGTCATCCAAATACGATCCCAACCTAGGTCTTGCCAAGATACATAATCCTACCAAGTTTCATCAAATTCCATCATGTTCTTCATGACTTATCGCACGGAAACCAATTTCACATAAGTGACCCTGTGACCTTGAAAATTAAGTCAAGGTCACCCAAATACAATCCCAACCTAGGTCTTGCTTAGATACATAATCCTAAGAGGTTTAATTAAATTCCATCAAGTTCTTCAAGACTTATCGCACGGAAACCAATTTCACATAAGTGACCCTGTGACCTTGAGAATTCGCTCAAGGTCATCCAAATACAATTCCAACTTAGGTCTTGCCAAGATACATAATCCTACCAAGTTTCATCAAATTCCATCTAGTTCTTCATGACATTTCGCATGGAAACTAATTTCACATAAGTGACCCTGTGACCTTCAGAATTTGCTCAAGGTCATCCAAATACAATCCCAACCTAGGTCTTGCCAAGATACATAATCCTACCAAGTTTCATCAAATTCCATCAAGTTCTTCAAGACTTATCGCACGGAAACCAATTTCACATAAGTGACCCTGTGACCTTGAAAATTAGGTCAAGGTCACCCAAATACAATCCCAACCTAGGTCTTGCCTAGATACATAATCCTACCAAGTTTCATCAAATTCCATCAAGTTCTTCAAGACTTATCGCACGGAAACCAAGTGTTGAAGAACCTGAAGAAGAAGAAGAAGAAGAAGAAGAAGAAGAAGAAGAAGAAGAAGAAGAAGAAGAAGAAGAAGAAGAAGAAGAAGAAGAAGAAGAAGAAGAAGAAGAAGAAGAAGAAGAAGAAGAAGAAGAAGAAGAAGAAGAAGAAGAAGAAGAAGAAGCGGAAGAAACGGGCACTAAACCAATATGTCCCCCGGCTTCCACCGGGAGACATAACTATCCATTTAAACGTAAATAGCCTTGTTGCTAATAATAAACTAGATGAACCTGAATCAATCTGTTTGCATAACAACGTAGATGTAATTTGTCTTAATGAAACAAAGCTTGACCATTCTATTTCTAATCTTGAATTAGAAATTCGTAGATTTCAATCGCCCATTAGGTGCGACCGTAATAGACAGGGTGGCGGTGTGGCGATGTATTCTTCCAAAATTTTAAACAAAGAAATGATTTACAGGTGCCTAATTTAGAGTGTTTGGTCATAGAAACCACCATTAATAAGCACAAAAGTTTCATCGCTACCTTTTACAGACCACCAGGTCAGGATTTGGCTGAAAGTAGAGACTTTCTCAGTTCTTTTGAAGACATTGTTGTTAAACTGATATCTAAATTGCCTAATGCAATATTCGTAACAGGTGACTTTAATTTACCAGGTATTTCATGGACCAATGGGGTTTGCAAAAGTGGTTTTGATTATGAATTTCTTAACGCCATTCATAGACTTAACTTACAACAAGTAGTTACAGAGCCATCTAGAGGACAGTCATACCTTAAACTCGTGTTTGTAATAAAGGATTCTCTTAATAGTAAGGTCACAAACTTTTCACCTATTTCAACTTGTGATCATGAGTGTATTCTAGTATCAACAAATATACAACTTGTAAAAAATGTAGCTTATGAAAAGATTATATGGAACTATTCAAGGGTTGACAGAGACAAACTCCATGATTCCTTAGTTGCAGCACCGTGAGATGCTATCTTCTTAAATGGTAATGTCAATGATATCTGTACAACTTTTACTACGTTTTTGAACGAAATAGCATCTGATTGCATTCCACACAAAGAAGTAACTATCAGACCTCGTGATAAACCATTCATGACAAGTGTATTGTTGACAGTGAGGGACCGTGCGTACAAAAAAGCAAAAAAACTCTGGTGGTGAGCTTGACTGGAATTACTATCACCGGTTGAGAAACGAAGTTGTTGCTATGGTGAGAAAGACCAAACTAGATTAATATGGTAAAGTTTATGTTTTAAGTAATAAATTGACTGAAACTAAAAAATGGTGGCAAACCTTAAAAACTGTTTGTGGTTGGAACAATAAACTACCTATACCTTCTATCATAGAAAATGGATATATTCTTTTGAACCCTATTGATAAGGCTGATGTACTTAACGATTACTTTGCTTCCCAGTGGGTAACTGATGATCCCTCTTCAAAATTACCAGACCTTCACATTAAAACTGAAGAGAGACTTGAAAATATTGTAACAGAGGAGCATGAGGTTTATGATCTGTTAAGAAAGTTGAAAATCTGTAAAAAAACGGGGGGCCCTGATGGTCTTCCAAATAAAGTATTGCGTCTTTTTGCACCATACATTTACGCTCCTCTTACCAGACTATTAAATTTATCTCTAAATATTTTTACTTTTCCAAATCCATGGAAAGAAGCGAACGTCTGTGCTATATTTAAAAAAAGATGATCCCCATTGCTCAAAAAACTATAGACCTGTGTCTCTTCTGTGTTCAATGTCCAAAGTATTTGAGAACTGCATATTTAAAAGGTTGTACAACTTTCTTTCTTCTGATGAACTGTTGACTCACTGTAATTCAGGGTTCAAAAAACTAGATTCGACTGTATATCAACTTATTAGTATAGTCCACGAATTATGCAAAGCTATTGATCAAGGTAAAGAAGTAAGAATGGTTTTACTGGATGTATCAAAAGCCTTTGACCGTGTATGGCATCGTGGTCTACTACATAAATTACGTGAATTTGGAGTCTGCGACCCTTTTTTGTCATGGGTTAAATCATATTTAAGCTTCAGGAAGCAAAGAGTAGTACTTGAAGGTTGTTCCTTCAACTGGGTTACAATAGAATCTGGTGTCCCTCAAGGAAGTGCTCTGGGGCCGTTGCTGTTTCTTGTTTTTATAAACGACCCAGTCGATAATTTAACTTGTAAAGCTTATCTATTTGCTGATGTCACAACTTTATTTGAAATTGTTAACACACCTGAAGAAACGACTATCAGTCTGAACGAAAACTTATCTGTTGTAAAAGAATGGGGTAAGAAATGGAAAGTTGTTTTTAACAAGTTAAACAGAAGAAATGATTATCTCTTTTAAAAAAATGAAACCGGCTCATGACCCGTTGATATTTTTGAAAGAACCGGTATAACGCGTTCATGAGCACAAACATCTTGGTTTGAATCTCTCTCAGCAAACTTATCCTGGGACAGGCACATTAATTATATTTGCAGCAAGGCATCGTCACATTTGGGTTGCATCAGATATTGTTCTCCCTTATTACCATGCAATGCGTTAGAAAGTATGTATACGTCATTTATGAGACCCATCCTTGAATATGCGGTATCTTTTTTTGACAATTGCTCACAGAAAGGTAAGAAACAATTAGAGTCTGTCCGATACAAAGCATCTTTGTATGTGTCTGGTGCGATGAAAACATCTAGCCAAGTCAAAATATCAAATTGTTTGGGGTGGGCGAGTCTGGAAGATAGACGGAAATTTATCAAGCTTGTTATGTATTATAAAATTGTTACTGGCACATGCCTCCAATACTTTCAAGACTTAATTCCTGTACATAACGCAGATAGAGTTAATTACCCGCTGAGAAACATTAATGATCGCACATTAGTGCACTCGCGTAAATTGAGATTTAAGAATTGTTTCTTTCCATCAACCACTCGCCTGTGGAATACACTTAGATTAATATATTTTCCATCCAGACGGACCTCGGAAGCTCAATATTTTGTTAAATCGTCTGAGAGTTGACTTCAGTGCTCTTAATGCTCATCTTTATTCACGAAACCTATGTGACTCTCCAGCTTGCCCTTGTGGCTTTCGGGCCGAAACTATTATTCACTATATGCTGCAGAGTCCATTTTACAACACTCATAGACAAGTTCTTCTGACACGGGTCTCTGAAATTCTTGCCACTGGCAACACAGGTATTATTTTTGAAACTTTACGTCAAACCGAGAAAACCAATTTACTTCTATTCGGTACCCCCATCTGCTACATTCCTCAGTAACTGTTCTTTGATGGACGCGTCAGGTCAATACATAATGAGCACTACTTAAGATTAAAAAAGTTCTTAAGGGGAGACGACACTGATGACACTGGTAAGTCACATTGTATTTACGTAATGTAGACCATAAAATTATGTCATAAGTATGCTCATGTATATATCAGCTAACTAGTCCTTTATATTACAAATAGTATTAGCACGCTGCAGGTGTCGGACAATGACAAGGCGGGAAAAGAACACCCGAACTGTAGGGCGTAATGGTGGCTCCACAGTGGCAGTGTGGGCATACCGCCATCGTGCTTCGGCCGCGCCAAACAGTAACCTGGTTCTTTAGTCGGACTAGTACCTCCCATAGTATCCATTGTATTATATATATATATATATATATATAATACAATGGATACTAATGTGCACATGCCATATATATATATATATATATATATATATATATATATATATATATATATATATATATGCCCACGAATGTTCAATTATCTCGTCGCTTATCAATTTTTTTCTGACCTATGTGTCCTCCTCTCCGGTATTATGGCAGTTTGCGATCTTGTATTATATTGTGATCCCATGTGTTACGTATAACTGTGTATTTTGTCATTTTATGTTGTATCTTATTGTCTTTTACGCTTTTTTTTTCTCTTTACATTACTCTATGTACGGTTATATTTGTATATATTTTGTATTTATACGAGGAGAAGAATTTGTATTAGCCTTTGGCTACTTTTCTTATCCTCTGCAAAGAAATAAAGTATATCAATCAATCAGATGAATTTGTGAACAGCATCAAATATTTCAATATGGAGACTAGCAGAGAGGTTTTCACTTCCATGAATAAAGTAATCAATTAAAATGTCACTTGCTAACTAGACTACTAAGTTAGGATCCACTCCAGGAGCCAGTATACCAAAACAGTTTTCAATAAGGGTGACCTGGAAGTTGAAAAAAGAGGACATTCTAGAAAATAGTGAGATGCACTTTCATCAGGATGAAAACATTTAATGTAGATGATGGGAGAATATTGAAGCCGTGGAGATGGGAATTTAATCGGGAAAAACCCAGCCGTAACCGAGTATGCAATATGTTAGGAAATCTATCGCCATGCGAGTAACGAGTCGAACAGGATCCACGGACAAAAGTGTAATTTTCAGTTTTGATTTAAACTGGGAAAGAGTATTTGATGATCTAATGTCATCAGGAAGGTCATTCCAAAGTTGAATGGTGACGGAATAAAAGAGTCTCCAAAACGTTTAGTAGTGTGCTTAGATTGTGTTAGCCTACGACGATTTCTTAAATTGACAGTAACATGACCAGGATTATTTGGTACCAGATCCGAGAGACAAGCCGGGGTAAGTCCATTGACCATCTTATAGAACAGGATTAGCTTGAAGTATTTGCGCCTATTAGCTAGAGTTGTTCAGCCTAACTCCTCAAGTAAAAGATGACGTGGTGTGCGCTTTATAGCACCCAAACAAATACGGGCGGCATCATGCTGTACAGACTCGAGAGACTCAGCCAGAGTTTGTGTACAATTATCAAAAATGACGCATCCATATTCCAAAATGGGCCGTATCATACTTTTATACAACCTGCTTAAAGTATTCCGGGATAATCTGTATTTAAGCCTATAAAGTAAAGTCAAACGCTTTCTTGCTTTTTCAATAATTCTGTTAATATGGGCTTCCCATCTAAGGTTGTTAGAAAGGGCCACGCCCAGGTGTGTATGGCGGAATCACAGAGTTTTAGAGGGGGTGGTCAAGTTTATTGCGCTTACAAGAAAACAAAAGACCTAATGATTTAATTGCATTGAATGTTACTTTCCATTGTTTACCCCAAACAAAAATTCTGCCAAGATCAGTATTAATTCGTCCTGCAGAAATTACAGGGTCGTAAATAATCTTCAGATTGCTGGTATCGTCAGCAAAAATCTTTATATCACATATAATGCCATCAGTTATATCATTAATAAAGACCAAGAACATTAGGGGCCCAAGAATAGAGCCCTGGTGCACACCTGCCTCAATAGAAAGCAAAGAGGCTGTTTGACCACCAATTGTTACCCTTTGATATTGATTAGATAGGTAGATTTGTAATAGCTCTAACAAGGAATCCCCAACCCCCAGCTGTTTCAACTTAAAAAGGCCTTCGTGCCACACCCGATCGAAGGCCTTACTGATATCTAGGAAGACCATTCCAGCTTCTTTATTGAGTTCAAGGCCATTGTAAATGTCATGAGTAATTTTGACAAGTTGGTTAATTGTTGAATCATTTGGTTTAAAACCGGAGTTTTAGGTGTCAAGAGCTCGTTTCGGGTAAAGTACTCATATATGACATATATTAAACGTTCGAATACTTTTGACACATTGCAATGCAGAGAAATGGGACAATAATTACTTTTTACTTGCTTGTCATTCTTTTTAAGTACGAGGCATACATTAGATGTCTTCCATGAATCAGGAAAGGAAGACGTGGCCAGAGAAAAATTAAAGAGTTTAGTGAGAAATTGACATATGTCAGATGCAGTATTCTTTCAAATGACCTTGCCTGTACCATCAGGGCCAGTTGCAGAGCTGGACTTTAAAGACAATAGTATTTTCATTACACTGTTTTCGTCGACCTGAAACCGATTTAATCGTGCTTCGATACGGAAATTGAAATCTGGCAGGGGCATGGGGTTATATTCACGAGGAAGTTTGCTTTGATTTGCAAAATACTTATTAAAAACATCACATTTATCTATATTGCTAGAAATAACAGACCCGTCATCAAGTAGGGGTGGCATAGGGGTGTTTCTTATGCGCCAGATAGGCCTACGTGACTCACAGTAAAGTTTTTTAAAATGATAAATTTTATGGTCTAATATCTGAATGCCTGGTTTCCTCTGTGTGGAGTAGAAACTACCGATGGGTTGGGAGAATGCCTCGAGCTGGGTCCCAGCCGCAGAGGGTATCAGACATGTGTATTCTATTATTATTATTATTATCATCATCATCATCATCATCATCATCATCATCATCATCATCATCATCATTATTGTTATTGTTGTTGTTATTGTTATTGTTATTGTTATTGTTGTTATTATTATTATTATTATTATTATTATTATTATTATTATTATTATTATTATCATTATCATCATTATTACCTAGCATTACTTAGCAATTTACATATCTGCATAGAACTGCTCATTTGTTTAGATTTCAGATATAATTAGTAAGGTTTTAGTTAAAATATGAAAGAAAAAGGTACAAGAATACATGAATAGTTGCTCCAAAAGGTACAGTACCCCCCACCGCCCACCCCAACCCCACCCCTAACCCGTAATGCATTTTAGACGATTCGAGATTGAGAGTTAACATGCCTCATGACGGAAATTTCAGTTGAAACAAAATGAAAGTTTCCCACTAATGACCCGTTTGTTAATTCATTTGGCTCTTTAAAGTGTCACAGGTTGTAAATAGGAAACAAGTAACTTCAAAACATGTTCCTTAGTATCTTTTTGGGATGATTTGCAGGCATGCGTTGACAAGGCAAAAAAGATTGTCATCGACAAAATAATCATAACTGGTGATCTAATACGAATCACGGTAAAAAGTTGTTAAAAAGTTTGTTCCACTAATTGCCTGACTGCGCATATTGACCAACCCACGAGGATAACTGAAAGTTCGGCTTCACGTTTCATCAAATTATAACCAATATTCCCAACTTCGTTGGTAATACCAGTGCTCTTACGCCTTTGGCTAACTGTGACCATTGCCTTATCAGTGCCAATGTTCTGTTTAGGCGCAAAAATTTCTCTTGCATTTAGTAGTTCAATCTGGGATTATAGCAAAGCAAACTATGACGTGTTCAGAAGCAAACTGTCCGAGAGTAATTGGGACTATTGTCTCGAATCTTGCATATAAATGTCGCATGTGCCAGGTGGACTGATACCTTACTGACTGCCGCCAGGGAAGCGATACCCCATAAGGACATCACTGTAAGACCAGATGATGTACCATGGTACACTAACCTTCTCCGTTGTGAAAAGCGAAAGGTCGAGCGCATTCACAAAACAGCAAAAAAGAAGCCATCTCTCCAGCCTTACTTTAGGCAACTCCGTAACAAATAGATTGACGACTTGAGACATGCTGAGGAGAACTACTATGTAAAACTTGAAGAAACAATTAACCAAAATATCCGGCAGAAAAATAAAAGCTGGTGGCATACAGTGAAGTTTTTTCCTAATAAAAACCAATCCACTGAAATTCCCGCACTTTTCCACGACAAGACAACATTTACTGATGAGACTAAGGCACAAATCCTAAGCGACTTTTTCATCTCCCAGTGTAGAGTTGACGACTCTAATTATTTACCGTCAGATTTCCTCGATAACGATTTGCCTCCTTTAGAGCATGTTTCTACAACTGAGGGCGAGGTTCAGAGCCTCCTGTTGAACCTGGACATTTCCAAAGCGATTGGTCCGGACGGTAACAGTCCGTGCCTGCTGAAAGAGGTCGCACCAATTATTGCCAAATCACTTTCAAGTTGTTCAACCTATCGTGGACATGTAATACTTTTCCATCCGAGTGGACAAAGGCTAATGTTTTACCTGTTTTCAAGCATGGATGTGCTAGTTTTGCTGTAACTACAGACCTATATCCCTATTAAGCTGTGTAAGCAAGGTCTTTGAAACGGTGATATTCAAACATGTGTTTAATTATGTTCGTGACAATTCTATCCGAGTGTCAGTCTAGGTTTATACCGGGGGACAGCACAGTTAACCAACTAATTTTTCTCTATCACAAATTTTGTGAAGCTCTCGATCTTTAAAAAGATGTAAGAGTAATCTTTTGTGACATTACCCGAGCTTTCGATCGTGTATCATCCTGGGTTGTTGCACAAATTGGAAAAGGTTGGTGTCAGAGGCTCCCTTTTATTGTGGTTTAAAGACTATCTAAATGATCGGAAGCAAGGAGTCGTCATTCAAGGCAGTGAATCATCATGGGGTACTGTCCGAGCTGGGGTACCCCAAGGGTCAGTTCTGGGCCCCTTATTGTTCCTAATCTTTATTAATGATATTGTCAATATTGTGCAGTCTCCAATCCGCTTATTTGCTGACGACACTTCCCTTTTCATCCAAGTAGACAACCCAACTTTGGCCATAGACTCACTTAACATGGACCTACAGGAAATGGTCAACTGGTCCTACAAGCGGCTTGTTACCTTTAACCCTAATAAAACCAAAAGTATGATAATTTCCAAGAAGCGTGTACCATTAAATTACCCTGACTTGAATTTTATCGACAAAACTGTAGAAAATGTAACAGAATACAAACATTTGGGTTTAATCATTAGATCTGATCTGACATGGAAAAGTCATATTGATGGTTTGGTTAGTAAAAGTATGAAAATGGTTAATATCTTAAACTTTTTACAATATCGATTGAGTAGGAAATCGTTGGAAATTTTGTATCTCAGTTTTATACGACCAACATTAGAGTACGGTTCCATTATTTGGGATGGCTGCACATCCACCCAATCCAATCAGCTTGAGAATGTGCAGCTGGCTGCAGCAAGGGTCATAACTGGTGCCACTTGAGGCACAAGTCACATCTTATTTATGACGAAGTAGGCTTGGAAACACTGTCCGAACGGCGAAAGAAGGCTAAGCTCATTCATTTCTACAAAATAGTTTATGGTGATGCGCCTCAATGTTTAAGGAATTTTGTACCAGAACCTACCAGTCAACGCTTAAAGTCTCGAGGAATCTTTCCTGAAATTCCAACACCAAGAGATTATTTTAGGTTTCTTTCTTTCCCTCTGTAATTGGGTTATGGAATGAACTGCCCATCAATATTAGGAAATCTGAAATCTGTGAAGACTTCCGAGCAAAACTGAATCATAATGCAGAGGTCAATAATAAACTCTTTTATATAGGTGATAGGAGGCTATTCATAGCCCATGCCCGGATTCGTATGCAATGCAGCAATCTAAATTCTCATCTTTTTAGAAAAGGGCTTGTAGCCTCCCCTGTTTGCTCCTGCGGAATTGCCAATGACGATGCATTTCATTATTTTTGTGAATGTAATAAATATATCACACGTCGGGACGTTTTACAAAGGAAAGTTCTCGGTTTTGCTTCCTTCACCGTTCAGACACTGTTATTTGGGTCAAATAAATGTACCTTCAATGAAAATGAAATGATTTTCCAAGCTGTCCATCAATGTATTAATGACACAGATAGACTTGGGTTTGTTACATGAGGGGACAGATATTATGAAATATGTTTGCAAGTCACAAATTGATAAGATATTATTATTGTATAATAAGTCTGTACTTACTATATATTTACCTTTTTTGCACATATACATGGGAAGCTAATGCCCCAACTGCTTTTTCTATGTGACGTAATGTCTTGGTCTTTTCTAGATCATGTACAGGCTTTTGTCATCTATCTGTTTGGTCATGTGGCGTTAATCCTTAATTATCCCTGGTAATTTTTGTAGTCTCTTGTGAACTTATTCTGTACTATTGTATGTTCAAGAGGGGTTTATATAGGGCTCCGCCCTGTTTCCCAGTTGTGTTGTAATAAAATATGCTTAAACCAAAACAAGTGAACTGTACACAGTCAGCAACAAATATCAGTTGCACAGCACCGATGTCAGTTGGGTAATAAACGAACATAGGAAACGGCAATTAGCTGTATGTAGCGGACTAGTGGACTGTTAACAGCCAACATAACTGAGAATTGACTCAAAACATGTACAAACATATACAGCTTGTGTCTCTATGCTTACACACAAAAACCGTCACGTGCGTTTGTTCACCTGGAAAAGGACACAGGACATTTCCTAAAAACGGATTATTTACGGTAGCATAATAATGTTGAAAGGTAAGAAACGCGGTGTAAGCCCTTCATACCTGTAAGATAATTTACACCCAGCAGCTTGCAACAAGGGTAATAAGATTTGTGCCACAGTGAAACATGAATTTGAGTATCCAATTTAATATATTGCGCTACAATGTATATACAATATTGCAACATTCAAACAATAATGGATAAGTCACAGAGGCGTGGAGTTCAACAAGGCTACCAAGTTTGATTTGAGGAAAAAAAAAACAGCAGCCATGATATTATGCAATGTTTCAAAGTATAACCATGTACGTTCGGTCAGCATGAGGAAAGAAACAACCAATCGTGTTCAGTGTGACAGGTGTGCTATTAGGTTACATCACACAGGGCGGAGAAGAAAAGTACTTGAAGCACAAGTTCTGTGGGGCAAATCGACGAAGTTCTTTCAAAAACGAAAAAAAAGACGGGTCAAATTGTGGGGAGTGTATCAATTATCTGTCATACTTTGCCAGGTCCTCTCTATCAAAGACTTGCACAACCGGATCTCGGGGATCATTATGCCCCCATCGATTACGTTCACTAATGAACAAGCGTCCATCAATGCAGACCACGAGCCAAGTATAGGGTGTGTGCTCTCTTGTGCTTCAGATCCTAGGTTATGAAGATATCTATTCTTCTTCCTAGCCTGGTTCACTCTCTGTCTCACTCAAAATGAGAGGGATTTAACGATGATCGCACTGGGTTTGTTGGAATTACTTGGGTTAGGCTTACCTGTACGATGAGATCGTGAGATGTCGTTGGCGTTTACACTAACACCAAGGGTAGCAATGCAGTCAAGAACGATCTTATCAGTATCCTAATTTGATTGTTCTGGTTCCTTGGTCCATAAGCAAAGTGCATTACGGCGGCGGTATTGTTGCAACTCATCAAGATTTTTTTCATTTTCAGAAACTCTTTTCTCAGCAGAATCTAACCTTTTCGTCACTTCACTAAGTTTTGCCTCAAGCTGGCCAACTTTTGACTCGAGATCAGACACTTTCTTTTGATAACTAGCGATCTCAGTCTGTACAGATTCACTTATCAGTTTGCGTAAGAAGGTCTCCATTTAAGGGCTAGAAAAGATCCGATAAAAAGTTTTCAGCCTCTGCAATTGTCTGTTCGTCAGTGTCACTTTGAGGATTTTTGAGCATCATGTGATTGAGGGCAAACTGTACTACCATCAGTAAGGGAATAAGCCTCACCCTCTAGTTCCCCGCGTAGTCTCTCTGTGGGTGGAGATACTCCCGAGGGTGATGTCATGGGAACAGATCGTTTAGCACCAGTAGAGGTGGCAGCATTTGGTGTGCTAGACATATATAGCCGTTTCAGCGCCGATTAGTATGGTAGAGTCCAAGTCCTTATTGGTCGCCATTGTCAGATCAAGTTCAAAGGTCACTTAGTACCATATGGCGGCAAATACAAAGAGCAACAGACAGTATAAAAGGTCCAAATAAATAGCAACTTCCCAATCAGCCGGGCATTACAGGGTCCACTTGCTGGTCACAGATACATAATTAATCCATTCGAACAGAATAAGAAATCCCATGAGTTCTTGAAATCACGAGAAAAAAAAAGCAAAAAAAAAAAAAAAAAGGCAAGTTGATCCACCCAAGGGCCACGTGGGGCACGATATGTCCCAAACAATGACCTTGACCTTGATGATGCCTGTATATATTTGTTTATACGCTCGAACATATTAGGCATATAGATTTTTTTGCACATTGTTACAGAAGTTCTCACAACACCTTGGGGACTAAACAAAAGTCCGTCTCGATATCTAGAAACAACTGTCTAACCGTTTCTTCAGGTATCGCAAAATGTAAGCTGAAACGGTCTTCGTTGTCATGCAAAAAGAACCTGAAAAGCACACCGTTACAAAGAATAAACTGCTCTCCTCAGCTCTGAACATGATAGACTTGGTCGCCTTTTTGTCAATGGGCAATAAATCGAAAGCAAGATAATCGTACACAGGTTAAAAGTATGGTGATGTTAGTTGCCCACTTTTGATTTGCCTTGCATCAACGGGCCAGTAACAGTCTCTGATTGTTTTCACTCATGCTGCTTGGGAATATGGCGAGTTACCATTTCGTCTATTTTGTCAATCAATGGTTTGGGCTGTGTATATAACTCTGGTGGACAATCTCTGTAATTATTTTCTTTTTTCCTTGATTTATTAACCAATCTTGGGGCTTTAGACCGGTTAGAAGCGCGTCTACAATCCGCTTTCAAGTATGGTTGACTGGATACAAATTCATTTTCTCTTTCCTTTGGGGACTGTTCGTACGGTGTATCATATTGCGATAGAAAGTTTTTAGCACCGCATGATGGATCACTAATGACGCTAAATGACAAGGGTTTTATGGAGGCTTCGTCAATACCTCCTTTATTTTGTGAAAAGTAGTATCATGTTCTTCACACCAACATAACTTTTTGCCTTTTCTTGTCAATTTATGTCAAGGCATCAAAAATTCTTGTAACCTTGGGAGAAACATCGACAAGTAATTCACTGCACCGATAAACCTTTTTACTTCTCAGGGTGATTTAGGAATAGGAATTTTCCTGATTACTGCACGCCCGTCCTCCAAAGCCTGTGGACATGCTTGTCCTTTGCGGTTTATGGATATTTGGTGGCCCATGCATATTACGTTTTCACGAAATGACGTACATTTACGAGGACAGATTTTCAACCTTTGTTTGTTAAAAGCTGTAAATAAGCTTGTGTGAATTTTTTTGCAAAGCTTTATTTTCGCTAAAAATGATGATGTCATCATGATCAGCTATGCAAAATTCTCTGGATTCAGGGATTTCGCTGATTATGTCGTCTATTTTCGATTTCCATGTACCAGGAGACACAGAAAATCCCGTAGGACATCTTTTATAATAGTAATGTTTCCCTCCAGTAAATGATGCAATCTCTGTGTATTGTTCTGCTCTGTCTGAAAGATGAAGGGAATGGAATGAAAAGCACTTTTGACGTCTATGACACTCAAAAGTCTACAGGTCGAATGCCCTTTACGTGCGATTGTCTCCGACAACAAAGGAAGAGGGTGATTAATTCGCTTGATTTTGGATTTGAGGTATCGCAAATCCGTGACTACACGTTTTTCTGTTATCCTTTTTGTTAAATAGCATGACTGGACTTGTATATTGTTTATGTCCCACACCTAATATCCCTAGAGTACCAGCTTGTCTAATTCAGAAGTAAGGATTTTTTTGTTTGCTTCCTGAACTGTATACGGCCTTATAAAGAAAAGTGTTGGGTCCTTTAACTCAAAATCCACTTCAAATTTGGGACACGTTCCCAGTTCTCCATATACAGACTAAATGCACACCTGTTACGTTTGATAAGCTCACGGACTTCAAATTTTCCCCGGTCATTTAGAGCACTATTTTCCAAGTCAATGTGTTTATCTTTGACTTGCTCTTCATTCATATCAAGCAAAGGGTTATCTTTTTCTAGATGTGGATACCACCCTTCATTCACAGTTCGAACGTCAGTTTTAATTGTAGCTTCAGATAGATGTTTATCCGTCTCATAGCCAAAGTTGACCATGTCCTCGGGCGAAAAGGGTTGTACTACTGTGAATAATTTCCCTATGTCAGGACATGCGACTGGTTTGTCCTCAGACAAATATTTTGGTTTTTGTGATGTATTAGTGACCGCTATTGTTGTGTGTCCCTTGCGTATTTTTACCAGGGTCTGTGATGGACACATTCTTGACAGATACTCGTTTGCACTCAACAGAATTTCTGAATTCCCAATAAATCCCGGAACTTTGCTAAAAAGCGTGACATACCTTGATTGACCTGGTTATATGATAATATTTCTTGAAGGCTTGAATGTATGTTTTTTGCCTTGATTTTGAATCTATTTTGTTCAAAATCTAAAACACCCTTCAAACCGGACAGTGTATATGTGCCCAAAATAAGATCTATGCTCCTCATGTTTTCGCCGATCACTGCTGTTATTCTGAACTTGTGACCCTGGATACTATAGTATTTATCTCCAATTCCAATCCTTTGTTTGCTATTAAGTAGTCGCCATTTCCTAACTGAAATCTGATAGGTCTTATTGTTTCTGTGCTTAACTTCGATAGATAGGAGGATGATTGAACTGTGGCGTCACTGATTAATGTTTTTGTTGGCCCACTGTCGAATAAAATAAGGAGATTCTCACCTGTTTGTAGGCTACCTTGCATGAAGTATCTCGATGTTAACTTTAATTTCATATCATCGCGACCTAAGCACAAGCTCTTTGGAACATTTTTAGAGAGGGGAAGTGACAGGTGGACTGTGCCCGGACTACCCCCTTCTAAAAACCATGTTGACGTCTGCTTGATGGTCCAGAATCGTTATTTGGCCTATCGTAATTTGTGTTAGTTTGCCTATTGTTTTCCCTGATTCTCAAATCTCTCTGGCGTTTGCGGCATTGGCGCCACTTGTAATTAGGGATCATGCAATACTGAACAACATTTATGTTCAGTGATCAAAAATAAGATATAGTGACATATGACCTGTACATGCTGAACAGAGGACACACCTTACTCAGCTGTGATGCTGACTTGGCTTATTGCATGTGGTCTTGACTTGATCCACCAAATTTCCTCCACAGGTTAAACTTATGACTAATCACAAAATATGAATTTCCTTTTTCAACCTGTACTATTGTCTCGAGAACGGCTGCCAGATCTATCAGAGGTTCACCCATACGGATAAAAATTGCTTCGGAATGGGCTTCTGTTCCATGAATTTGTGCGTTCGCGGGTTGGCGAGCGGCTGCCCAGCTTAGTTCCCTCTCGGGCCAAATGTTTAACCATTTACAGGGCTTCGCGGTATTGTTTGCGTGCTAGTCGTAACGCTTGCAGTTGCTCTTTTAAACTGGTAATATTGTTTTCTGAGGAAATGTCTGTAGCGTGAGTGGTGGCGAAGGCCACTTCTTTGGTTGTACCATTATTATCTAGATCAAAATAACGCTGTACTTGGCTAATCAAATCAAATCAAATCAAATAAAAAATGTCCGCATTTCCCGGTGCCGACACAGTAACCGCAGACTGACACCTTGACGACAGAGAAGACAAGAATTTGTTGCGGATTTGATCTTTCCATACTTAGCGCGTTCGGCGGCCTCTTTAACCTGCATGTTGTGCTGTTGAGAGAGGTATGAAACGGGACAACAGTCACGTCAAGCACAGCCACCTCACGGTTGAAGGGGCAGTCATGTGGGGGTCAATTTCGAAATAAAGCTGCGGGTTTTTTTACATTTCTACACTCTGTGCTTGTCATTCCAATAAATGATGAATTTGCTACATTCATGTATCGGCGTTATGGATGACACGTGTAGCTGTGAAAATTAAAAAAGTAGGCCTATATGATTATATATCGTGCGTCTGTCAATTCTGACAAGCCTGATAATTGACTCTTATTACTTTGGTGTTATTTTATATATATATATATATATATATATATATATATATATATATATATATATATATATATATATATATATATATATATATATACATACATATATATATATATGTGTGTGTATATATATATATATATATATATATATATATATATATATATATATATATATATATATATAAGCCTCTCTCTCTCTCTCTCTCTCTCTCTCTCTCTCTCAACTTGTTCCATAAATTAATTTTATAATTCGTTTACTTGAATTTTCCGAAATAACATTGGTCCTGTAATTAAATTTTTTTCCCTTCCCTAATACAAATCCTGTTCGGAACCTTTGGTAATAGGCAAAAGGCAGAAGAAATATTTATTTCATCCGAATTGATAAAAACTTTTTACTCCAAACCACGAGACCTTTCCTGCAAATGAGAAAACTTCATTGAGAATACTTGTTTTTCTTTTCTTTTTCTTTTTTTAGTGTGGCCCAAAGAATGAAAACAGAATCTTTGATTACAAAGTTAACATTACTTTGGCAAACACAGGGCACCTTTCTTACTATTCCATAAAACTGCCCTTCCCTCCCCCCCAAAAAAAACGATGAAATTGTAACATTCTGCTCAAAAACACTGCTGAATCCATCAGCAAACCATTGGCTACAATTTTTAACTTTTAACGTTTAACAATTTCCGGACTCGTGGAAGCGCTCCAACATTTGTCCCTTTTTTAAAAAATCGAACAAACAATTTAAAAGCAATTATCGACCTATTTCATTGCTGTGTAACGTTTCATAGGTTTTTTTGAAAGACCTGCCTTTAATTATCTGTTTGAATCCCTTATGGCTAACAATCTCCTGACTGACAAAAACTCTGTATTTAAAGCCAACGACTCAACATCAACCAACTGGTAAGTATTCTTCGCAATATCTACAGCGGCCTCGAAAACTCCAAGGAGGCCAAGATGGTCTTCTTGGACATATCTAAAGCTTTTGACAAAGTATGGCACGTAGGCCTCCTCTTCAAACTGCACCAACTAGGGTTGACGGAAGCTCTCATTAGATGGACAGACAGTTATCTCTCAAACAAAAATCAGCGTGTTATCATACATGGGCAAACCTCATCCTGGCTGCCTGTCCAAGCTGGTATGCCCGAAGCGTCTATATTAGGCCCATTCTTATTTTTAGTTTATGTGAATGATATTTTCGATGATTTGACCTGCGATGTTCGTATTTTTGCTGACGATACTAGCTTTCTTGAGATAGTCCATGACCCCGCAGTCTCAGCTCGCTATTTGAATAATAATCTTTCAATTATTCATCTCTGGGGTAGATTATGGCGCATGATCTTTAATGCTGTTAAATCCATATCAGCTATTTTTTCTGCCAAAATCAATAAGCCTCATCACCCACCTGTTTTACTAGGCGGCACAGCTATCCCAGAGGAAGAGGCCCATACTCATCTTGGTATTACCCTCGCCAACAACCTTTCTTGGCATGCACATGTCACACGTATCACAAATGAAGCCAGCCAACCTATCGGTCTTCTCAGAAGATTCAAATTTAAGATATCACGCAAAGCACTTGAGAGATTATACTTTTCAATGGTAAGGCCAATTTTAGAATATGGCCGTGTTATTTTTGACAATTGCGGACAAGGTTTGAGTGACTTAATTGAATCAATTCAATTAAAGGCAGCCAAGATATGCACTGGCGCTCTCAGGCACACTTATCATGTGAATCTCTTGCTTGCACTTGGTTGGCCAACGCTATCAAGCCGACGCAAATATTTTAAATTGATTCTCTTTTATAAAATGTATCATAATCTAACCTCAACCTACTTGTCAAACTTGGTACCGCTCGGTCCTGTCCGTACTGGTCGAACACTTCGAATTAATCGTACGAGGCCTACTAACGATGTACACCCCATCAATTGTCGCACTCAACGATTTGGTAAATCATTTGTTCGTGACGCTATCAACCAATGGAATAACCTCCCCTCAGATATTAGAAACTCGTTATCCCTCGAAATTTTCAAGTCCAAACTTAAAGCCACTCTGCTTCCTGTTGATGTTACTCCCACTTGCTACTCATACAGTCAGCGTTTTGCTAATATTTGCCACACTCAGTTACGATTAGGTTTCTCTAGGCTCAATTTTGATATGTACAAAGTTAACATTATCCAGCAATCCACGTGTAACTGCTCCCACCCAACCGAAGACTTTAAACATTACTGCCTCTATTTTCCTAAGTATGCACGGGGACGAAAGAAACTTGTATGTTCCACAGTCCTACTAATAGCTCCTGGTGTCCATCTAAACTTAATTTTACATGTGGCCAGTGACAGATTGGCTAATATCCTCCTTTCTCGGAGTAAGGAACTTTCTGCTGATTGTAATATTTTAATTTCCAAGGCCATGCAAGACTATATCGTTAGTATAAGACGTTTCCTCACGTAAGTGAATTTTCTCATGTCTAGGCTAAATGGCATTAATTAAAGTGTGTGTGTCAACACACACTTTTCTGTTTTTCCTGGAATAAATTCTTTCTTTCTTCTTTACCAGCAAATTTGTCCGACACTTTTCTCGGACACTGTTATACATAGAAACTCCAAACTTGGCATGATTGTACCTCCATACAAGGAGTTTGACCGTTTTATACAGAGGAACGAAGAGCGGTAAAATTATGCAAATTAGGGGCATTTGAAATTTTAAATCTTCTGTATCTTCAAAAGTATAATAGATAGAGATGTCATTCTAACTTCTACTAGTGGGTGATTGACCATTGCGCATCTAATGATTTTAAAACTTAAGTTGTAGCAATTTAAATTATGCTAATTAGCAGCATTTGAAATTTCATAACTTGAATATCTTCAAGACTATTTCAAATATAGATGTCATTTTAACTTCTACTAGGCGGTTATTGACCATTGCGCATGTTATGAATCTAAAGCAAAACTTGTAGCCATTGAAATTATGCTAGTTGGTATCATTCTAAATTTTAAAACTTGAATATCTTCAAAACTATTATAGATAAAGATGTCATTTCAACTTCTACTTTGGGGTTGTTGACCATTGCGCATGTAATGAATCTAAAACAAAAGTTGTAGCCATTGTAATTATGCTAATTAGCAGCATTCGAAATTTTCAATCTTGAATTTCTTCAACACTATAATAGATAGAGATGTCATTCCAACTTCTAGTAGGGGGTCGTTGACAATTGCGCACCTAATGAATTTAAAATAAAAGTTGTAGCAATTTGAATTATACTAAATAGCATCATTAGAAATTTTAAATCTTGAATAACTTCAAAGCTATAATAGATAGAGATGCCTTTCCAACTTCTACTCCTGTGTTATGGAATAGTTGTACAATGCCAAACCAATATGCTTTGAAGACACACACACTGATTTGCTATATCCAGCAAATCATCTTTCTTTCTTTCTTTCTTTCTTTCTTTCTTAATTTATCCGACACATTTCTCGGACACTATTATACATAGAAACTCCAAACTTGGCATGATTGTACCTCCATACAAGGATTTTGACCCTTTCACACAGAGGAACGAAGATATTAAAAATTATGCAAATTATGGGCATTGGAAATTTTAAATCTTGAATATCTTCAAAAGTATTATAGATAGAGATGTCATTCTAACTTCTACTAGGGTGTGATTGACAATTGCGCATCTAATGAATTTAAAACAAAAGTTGTAGGAATTAAAATTATGCTAATTAGCAGCAATCGAAATTTTAAAACTTGAATATCTTCAAAACTATCATAGATTGAGATGGCATTCCAACTTCTACTTCTGTGTTATGGAATAGTTGTACATTGCTATACCAATATGCTTTGAAGACGCACACACTGATTTGCTATGCAGTAAATCATCTTTCCTGGTTTGAGGTTATATCTTATGTATAATTTGACCACGTATCACTGTAGTTAATATGCTCAATTCTTCAATTTTTTATACTTATATTTTCTAATCTACACTTGCAGATGAATGTATGTTCCAGGTAACTGATTTTGGCTCGTAATGTTTGTCCTGGACATGCTGCAGGGGGTGGGCAGTGACAAGGCGGTTAAGGAACGCCCGAGCTGCTGGGCGCAATAGTGGCTCTAAAGTGGCAGTGTGCGTGTGCCACCATTGTGCTTCGGCCGTTTCCAGCCGTCTCCAGTTAAAAGTCAGGTAATTACTTCTTCTTCAGCCCGCCACCTGCGGCGTGGATAATCTGGGAGACAAGTGTGAATTTATTCAAAATGAACGTATATTCATAACATATATATATATATATATATATATATATATATATATATATATATATATATATATATATATATATATATATACATATGCTATTGTAAGTTGTTTTTCGGAGCTCCCCGTCTGTGTATTGTGACCTGCATAGCTATTTTGTATCTTGTATTGTTCTGTCTGTCTTGTATATACATTCTGTGTCTCCGTGTATGGAGAACCCCTCGATTAGTCGACTTGTGTACTATTGGGCTATCCAGTGTGAAATAAATATGTTTAAAATAAAAAATAAAATGTATGCATGTGCCAACAGTTTCGCGCCAAAACAGATAAACTGCGTCCGTATCACGAATTCCAGACACTTATCGTCCCTTTGACAGAATCAGTTTGGGTTTTAAGTCCATGTCTACCAGTGCATCTGGTTTTCGACATATGATGGTCGCTTGTTGCGAGATTACTAGGTATGTGCTATGTGTACCTCTGAAAACAATAGATGCCGAAACAGTGTGCGAAGCGCTCATTCAGAAAATAACGACTTTTGGTCTGCCATCGTGCATAATTACGGATGTAGCAAGTTCACTAGCAGGAAAGCTATTGACTGTGATTCGAAGCACTGAATATCGAAAGGAGACATATAAGCGTCGAAAATCACGGCTCTTTTCACTTAGAGAGACAAATCGGCACCATTGCAAACCCATTGAAGGTAAATCTGAACAAGATGGGAACATATTGGGTCAGGTTCGTAAGCACTGCTACATACGCATACAATACATATCAGAACCAAAATTTAGGTATACCATTCCAGGATGAACATATACCAGCAATTTTATATGCAGACGACATTGTCCTAATTGCAGAAAATGATAATCAACTTCAAACGATGTTAAACGTAGCCCATTCTTTTGTTACTAAATGGGGAATGAATTTTAACGGTAATAAATCCAACATTATGACAATTGGTAAACGTATAGATAAAAACAAGCGATGGAAGCTGGGTCATATTGAATTAACGGAATGTGATTCGTATAAATATTTAGGTATACTTTTCAGTAAATATCTAGCTGATAGTGTTCATGTACAACAATATGTTAAACCCAAAGCCACCCGTCTTAACGGTTACATGTGCAGTATTTTGGCTGCCCACGAAAACTTGAACAGAGTAGTATTTGGGGACAGTCTCTGGAGAAGTTTGATAATGCCAGCGCTGACACATGGGTCTGCAGTTTGGCTGTGTAATTCTAAGGAAAGTGTAACAGCTGTTAAATCTTTTCAATATTCAGCCGCACGTGCAATCTTACGAATAAAAGGCACACCCGCGATGGTAGCCACTTTGGGGGATTTGGGTTGGCTACCGCTTAATTTTATTCTTGACAAAATACGTATAAAGTACTTCCATAGATTAAAACACTTGCTCCCTGAGTCGAGACTTTGTAAAAGAATTATTCTGGAAATGGAAAATGAATTTGTAAATGGAGGCAGTACCTCTTGGCCTTATTTTAAGGAAATTAAGAAAATATTTATTAACGTTGGACTCGATAATTTGATGTACCGTCAGGATGGACTGTGGGTTGACAAATTTCATAAACTGAGTGTAGACAACTTTATACAGAGCTTTTTCACCGAGATTGACAATAGGTCATCATTACATTTTTACAGCTTATTGAAGCGATCCTCTTTTCGGGAGGAATATCTTTTTACGGTGAATGATTTTGAATCGGCTCGCTTGAAGTTTATGGCACGTTCTGGATGTTTAGGTATACAGGAGAATTTATATAAATGGAATTTAGCATCATCTGCGACTTGTAAATTGTGTGGTAGCAGCTTAAAAAATATTTGTCATTTTTTGCTTACATGTCCAACACTCAATGCTATACGTCTGAAACTGTGGTATGAACTCGAATCCACTTTATGCGACACAGGTTATACGCACGTGTGGGAGCAGTTCATGGGCGCTTCCGTCAACAGTAAATTGTGCTTTCTTCTGGGTAACTCAGCTAATATTCATGGCGACCAAATTGGGATTATTTTTGATGGTGTATGCAAACGATTTTTAAAAGAAGCTTGGCTTACCCGTAAGTCCTTGGTGGACGGGACTTAACTAGTATCATATACTTTTAGTTTCATATGTCATTTATATTGCCCTAAAGTAGTCTCCCACGGGGAGGTGTGTGTGTTGGCTGCATTTTTCCGGATCGCTCCCTCGTCCCGTTTGTCGTCTCTTTTTTCTTTTTTCGCTGGATGTGGGTTGTGATCCGGGACGGTAATGTCAGCGCTCACACCGCCCCGGGGGCAGGGCGAAAGTGTGACTATATTTTTACTCCTGTATATATATATTATTTGATGTTTTAAATGACTATGTATGTCTATGTGAACGCACCACAATTTTACCCCTGGTTTGTGGTGCCCCCGTGTAAAAGGGGTAGTTTCGTAAATAAAATATCAGCAATTTTCGCCGTATTAGCAATTTTTCGCCGTATTATCTGGTCTTTATGAGAGAAACAAGTGATTTGGCAAATGTGTAATTCAGCCCAGTAATGGGCATTTCAACTTCGTATCAAGAATATGTGGAAAACATGAAACAAAGATTTGATCGCGTATCGCGTAGTATGTTGCAGCTACAACGAGCTAAACAAGAACACCAGAATGCCGAGATATCAAAACGGCTTAGCAAAAATCCCATATATGCGCAAGGAGAGCTGGTATACTTATAAAAGCCAACTAGTTCTAGCTTAACAGCTAATTCGAAGAAAATAGTTGCTGAGTGGGAAGGACCTCTGGTAGTTTACGAAATACTCGATCGAACGCACTATACGTCATTATACCATGTACGTCATTCACTGGTACTTAATTCTTATTTACAAAATTTCGATCGGCTACCATGTAAGGGTTAATTTGTTTTATAGTTCATATTACGTTCAGTTGAGAGGAAACAGATCCGTTGGAAAATGGGAAATCTTGCATAAGTGGTAATAATACACTGGTGAATCCTAATATAGTAAAATGAAATCAACAATTAGTATGTATGTTGTGCATACATTATATATATATATATATATACATTATATATACATTATATATATATATATATATATATATATATATATATATATATATATATATATAATTTAATTATCCATTATTACAAATTTTGGTTCAGTCTTTTAAAACAGAAACTAAGAGTTTACATATAAATTGAACTTGATTTCTTGGAGACTTTTATAGTTGACGTGAGCAACTGCCAAATGGTTGATGCACATCACCAGGACGTGCTTGTTCTCCACCTGTGAACTGAACTGGGCAAGGGTGCAATGAATCGCCTCCAGTTCTAGCCAATTGATGGCAAACTGCCCCCATGGAGGAGGTCATTCGCCTGGACTGTCACACAGTCCAAATGTGCTCCCCAGCCCTGAAGGGGGCATTGGCAAATAGGGTCACCTCAGCGTTGAATGGCACCAGGGACTGCCCCAGCATCACTTTCACCCAAGGAGACCACCAACTCAGAATCAGCCAATCATACGGCTGGATCAAGATACACTGGTACACGAGCCTGCTCTGTGGATCCCACCGACCTTAAAAGCTGAGCTGGACAGGCCAACGATGGAGCCTGCCCAGAAGAACTTGAGAGTCACTGAATGTAAGGCTTCCGAACGAATGCATGCACTGACACGCTGATGGGGCCGATGCCCTCCTGAACTTGTTTAAGCGGGAGACTTGCCACCTCCACCTATCCTGTGAGGGGCAACACATGAAAGGAACCGTCAAGAACTGAATCGCCGGGAACATGAGCTCCCTCACGGGAATCAGACTGGACTTCAGGATATTCAGAATGAGGCCTAACCTCACACACAGATCCAGCACGAACTGCATGTTCAGGAGAAGTAGGCTGTGGTCCTGAGACCACCAGAGCCAATGGTCCAGATAAATATGAAACATGACCCCTTGCTGCTGCACAAAGGCCACTACATTGCTCATGACCTGACTAAAGACAAGCCATGGTGGTGCTAGGCCAAATAGGAGAGCACAGAACTGAAACACTCTGCCTTCAAACAAAAAGAAACTTGTGAGACTGCTGTGCTACAGAAATGTGAAAATATTTGTCTTCCAGGTCTATCCAGGTGATGTCCAATCACCCTGTTGCATGGCCACCATGATGGTGACTGGGGTGTCTGTCTTGAAGTGCTACACTACAAGATAAGTGTTGAGACATGACAGGTGGATCAACCGTCCCTTTCCAGCACCAAAGGGACTCTCAAGACCTGGGGACCCAACATGGAACACTGGTTCGATGGCCTGTTTGTCCACAGGCTTCTGCATAGCCTCGAACAAGAACTTTCTTTCTACCTCTACCTGAAGCAGAAAAGAAAAGGGAACTCTTGAAAGGGGAGGAGGCTTGCCCTTGACAAACTCCAGTGAGTAACCATGATAAACGACATTTGTGACAAAAACATTGTCCGTTATATGATCCCATTGATCAGTGAACAACAGTAGTCACTGCCCAACCAATCCTTGCCAGGAAGGTGGCAAGGGATCACAGACTGGTAGGGCCACAGAGGCATTGGATGACTGGTGCATGTCCCTAGGGATGAGGCACCAGCTTCTGGCTGCCCTTAGTACCAGAAGAACACAACCTTGAAGGCTGACCACCTTTCTTAGCCAACTTCGTCCTCTGCCAAGGCAGTTTTGGCTGCTGCCGGGGGCCATGTGCTGCCGTGGCAGGCTGACAGGAGGAAGGGGACAATTTTGCCAACCTCGCTCCCCTCAACAAAGCCTCATCCATAAACTTTTGCCACCTCTCCTTGGCCATGTGATGTACCATTTCCAGAAGGGAGACAAACCCCTGACTGAAGAGCCCTGGACCCACAGTGTCAGGGGCAGCTAGAAAGCAGCTTTGCTTACCAGCACCAGCAGGTTAGCCTCAAAGAGAAGCGCATAACACTGCACCAACTTAACATCAGAATCAAGCATAATTGCCTGCTTGCTGAGCATGTGCCCCATGGCATGGTCTCAAGACTGCTTGATGCCCAGCCGGGTCACCACCAAATGTTTGGTGGGTGCTGGAGCCAGCAGCATCCACCATTGGAGTCGCCTTGTGCCTCCTCTTGGAGGCACATGTGGGAACACCATAAACAGTCAAGTAAAGAGGCCACAATTGTCATGACCCACACATCCTGCTCAAACCGCCAAACCAATGAGAGGGGCAGGGTGACGAGATCCATCTCCTTGATGGTGCAGTCCCATAAAAGAGCATCAACAGTCGCCTGAGAGAAGTTGCACACAGACTGACTAGTCCGTTACAGCTCTAACCTCAACTTTGGCTTGGCCAGCAACAATACTGGGACTAGGTCATTCCTGGAGGCTCTGGTTTCTGGCATGTTGTTTGATCCAGTCAGTTCAGCCAAAAGTTCCAAGAAATTCCCAGCCACAAAGATAGAAACAGCATCTCCAACTTGGGGGCCGTCTCCACCCCATCCATCAATATAGGCACAGCCCTAGACTGTGGTCTGTGGAACTGTCTCCCCAGGAAGGGTTTCCCACATAAAAGTGACATTCAGCCAAAAGACAGAACCCGACTTCTCCACCTTAGAATAAGTCCGGTCAACTGGATCTGCCACCTCCTCAGCTGAAGCCAATGACTGAAGGATGTTCACCTGCTCGGCAGTGGCAAGAAGTCACCATTAATTGGCCTCGTTCCGTTCTGCTGCCAGGGAGGAGAAACGAGCGCTACCTTCTTCTGCCTCAGAGTCCTACCTAGGGAAGTCCGAGCAGTCCAGGTCAAGGATGTCCTCAGCAATGGGACAATCCTCCAGATCATCTCCAAGCCAAGAAGCAAGTCCCTAAGTTGCTCCTCTTTAGTCCTCGCCTTAGCATGCTGCTCTGTCACTTCAGTAACCTTGGCAGCTGGCACAGCAGCCTCATCACCATACTGAGACTGCAACTCCTCCCAGGCACAGAGAGTTTCAGTGGGAAAAATGTCCAATAGAAGTTCACCTGCAAGGGGGGAGGGGAGGCAACAAGGGCCTGCCAACAAACACTAGACCTAGGGGCCAAAGGAGCACAACTGCCTCAACCTCTTGCACCGGTCCTTTGGTTGCCAAATGTGGGAGACCCATAGCCTCTGCAGGGGTAGGCTCTAGTGCTGAAGTGCCCCGGCCCACTGCCGCATCAACATAGGTCACCGCAGAGGTGACCTCCCCAACAGAAGACTGATCGACCACCTGATCAACCTCATTTTGGGTGGGAGAATATCACAGAGCCTCCAACTCCACCTGATCAACTCCCACTGTGGGACTAGGTACTTGGAGAACCTCTCCACATGCCACTGTACCAGTCTCTGGCAAAGAAACACCTAGGCAGTTGTGTGCCTCTCCCCAGCTGGTGACAGTGCCAAACCATGGTTGTGGTGTCACACCTTGCTGTTCAGAGAAGAGGAGAGGTGATGGCACCTACTCTTCCTCCTTTCCTTCTCCCTCCCCTGGTGCGAGACCAAATGCTTGCAAGCGGGAGAGGGAGGCAGAGTAGAGACCAACCACAAGGCCAATCGATCCCTCACTCCCCAAAAGTGACTGTGATGACCGGGTCCTGGCCAACAAGAACTATCCTGCAGTCTAACCCTTGGCCTTCAAAGGATCCAGGATTGGGCGTGGCCACCCCAGAGGACTTAGTGAGAGTCACTGCCCTATCTGCACTAGCCACCCGGGACTTTGGTACAGTATACTCAGAAGAAGACTCTGCCCTGCTTTCACAAGAGGGGTCAGGCATCTCGAAGCAGGTGGGGGAAGGAGGAGCAACCCACAGGGTACCCAAAAGAAACCTTGCACTCCAACCTGTGCAGCTGTTTGCCAACTGTGTCAATCAGTGCGTCCACTTTACCTGGTAATCATACCAGGTAATCACTTGGGCAGTCATCTCCACCTGCACAGCTGAAGCTTGTTCTGGTGGGAAGCAGGAAGGAATGCCTGGAGAAGGAGGTGCAATGGGGAGCAATGAAGAGGTCACCTCTGCAGCACCTGCGGCTACCACTGACTTTCTGCCCAACTCAGTGTTCACTGTCTTACTGATCACTAAGGTTCCATTCTGCCTTTGAACTACTGACACACGGCCAGCTGTGGAACACAGATGATGGGAGGAGCCCTTCCTCATGGACCTGGTGAATACAAGGCATGCATATTAATTTCCAGCCGGAACTACATAACCGGTTGTCTTAGTAACCATAGTTTCGCCTCCGAGATACGGGCCGCTGCCTGTGCATTGAAGCGGGATATCACTAATATTTTGGAAAAAAACAATACTTAGTACAGGGAGATGAAAAACTTATTCTTCTAATCAAGTTAGGAATCACTAAATGAATATGACTTTGGTATTTGTAAACTTAAATTTGTTTGAAAGACACAAAATTTGTAACAAAGGGAGTGTCTAGCCCTGTCTGTGACAGTGATATGCCCGTGTGTCCTCCGTGATTGACAGACGTAGACCCCGTGCTTTATGGCAGGAAATTTATTTGCATGTTTTGTATTGAGCTGAAGTGGCTGCAGAAGGGACCCTTGAATGGAATCGCTCCACTACAGTCCACTTATGGTCTGTGGACAGCTGATCCTTCCGCACAAGGCATGCCAACAGACTTCCAACTCCACATCCATATCCATGGATCTTTCTGATTTCTAGCCTGGACTAACTTAGCAGAGATGCCAATATTCAAAATGCCATTTCAGGAACATTTAAGTGAAAACATCAAGGACAGATCATATTTAACAAAGAATATTGACGAAAATGCTCAGTTTCAATTTGGTACAAACACGGTAAATTGGTCAAGATTTCAGCTAATTTCAGGGACAGTCCCTGATGATGATGGAAAGTTGGCATTTCTGTCTTAGCAGATGTTAGGACCAGTTTTAGGGGAAACCTATCAACTACCTCACGACGAAAAAAAGAAGCCACAAGAGTACCGAAAGGTAAGAAAATAGCGGAAGCTTCCAACAATACGTGTCCACCAACGATGGATGCCAGAGTAGGAAACTGACGTGCACATGCTGGCTAGGACGCATTACTGCCGCCAGTAGCGCTGCTCCACGCCACAGGGCCGCGGCGTCAGTGAGTGTTGCAGCATTCATGAACCGGCACTGGACCCAAGGAAATTTTATGGGAGCTCTGCATAGCACACAAGCGCGTGAAGACCAGCTTTTAAAGTGACCTATGGTGACTGATGATGTTCCTTAATAATCATAATATACGTGTGTGTGTGTGTGTGTGTTTACATGAAAAAATATGTATATATATATATATATATATATATATATATATATATATATATATATATATATATATATATATATATATATGTGTGTGTGTGTGTGTGTGTGTGTGTGTGTGTGTGTGTGTGTGTGTGTGTGTGTGTGTGTGTGTGTCGCTGCATTTTTGTCCCTGCTGCAATAGTATAACTGAAGTACAACCTATTAAAGAAACGTGATACAGGCCGATCCAGCTTATATCCGTAACAAGTTTGAAGAGTCAGCTGTTTTGGACAAAATCACATACAAATGTATTCACGCTAGTATCCCCATAGTAACTATGCTAACATGATATACTCATTAATTTATCATCAAGTAATTTCAGACATTTGTTAAAAGATCATGAAATGACAGTTGTACAACCTGGTGAACAAATTCATTACAGAATAAGTCGTAGAACATTTCTGTCAAACATGGGAAAAAAATCCAACGAGTGTTTTTTCAAGAGTAAAAAATTTTAGACACAATATTCGTGAAAAAATACAAGAAGATGTGAATGCAACCAGATGGACAAGTTATAATGTCCAAGGTGCGTAACCCTAGAGTCGTGCTATTCAATTTCGAAACAATTGGCCAACGAATTTTAGTGGAAAAGCGTTTTGCTCAAAATTAACGAACAAACAATTTCTTTAAAAATCCAAACTTCACTGAAGAGGAACATGTTGAGCAAGTCTGATGGGGACACGCCCACACATGGTATATTCCCACCAAATCTGAAGAGGACCCTTTCTGTGGTTTGGATCAGTAGGACCCCTGTATTAAGTATGCCGACATGTTCACCTATTAATCATAGTGATTTTTTTTAAATATATCAAAATCAGGAACAATTCGGTACGGACGATATCAGGGAAGATCCCAACCAAATATGAAAGAAATTTGGTAAGTGGTTTCAAAGAACAACTTGACAACAACAACACAAAAAGACAAAAGCCCAACAAAAATTCATGAACAATTTTGAAAAATACCAACAAATAAATCACAGCACCACCTGCTGTACCCGTGCAAACTCGAGGCAATTGCACAAACGGTTTCAGAGAGTGTTGAAAATAAAATTAAAAATAAATCTGAAGAAACTGATATAGACCCACACAGTATACATCAAGTTTAACATGTTCAAGGAGCATCTGGTGTGTTTGTTTGTGTGTTTGTATGTTAATAAGATCTGGCAAATGTTAATTGTGGGTGGATAGACAGACAGACGGCGGACAAAAAATGATGGCAGAAGTTCAGCTGATTGACAAGATAGAAATAATCCAGAAGTACTTTTGGTGGAGGCGTGACTGTGTGACCTAAGTGTGGCACACATTATGCCAGGAGTGGGAGTGGGATCGTGTTGATATCATCATATTCTTTCCAATATCCTGCTTCACACTTGTATGAAAAATCTAATATATGAATAATCAGGCATGGTATCAAAACGATGGTTTCCTGTTTTCAGAAACTCCACGACGCTTTTTCATGGTGTTTTACGTCATATTTCGATCTAACATTATTATTATTATTATTATTATTATTATTATTATTATTATTATTATTATTATTATTATTATTATTATTATTATTATTATTATTATTATTATTATTATTATTATTATTATTATTATTATTATTATTATTATTATTATTCAGATATACTTATAAGCTTCTGATTGGTTGATGCAGCAGTTAACATTTTTTGCGTGTCCCGCTTGGAAAAAGAATGTTATCCGCTACCAACCACCAGGGAGCAACACACGCTACAGCTGATCCATTCTTTTGCAATTTATTAATTTGGTTGATTCAATTAAATGTGATTAATGTGGAAAAAGTTTATTTTAAGATCTAGCTTCAATATCGTAAAATATATGGTGCCCTTGGACCCAGGTGACATGAACAATTTTGAACCCTCGACCATGGATGTCTACCCTCGGCTTCGCCTTGAGTTGACATCATCATCATCATCATCATCATCATCATCATCATCATCATCATCATACGAATGGACAACATGCATTGTCCACCAGATATTTAATTTCGACTGTGCAATATATATATATATATATATATATATATATGTGTGTGTGTGTGTGTGTGTGTGTGTGTGTGTGTGTGTGTGTGTGTGTGTGTGTGTGTGTGTGTGTGTGTTCAATTACGTTTCACTTTCCATCGCCAAACATGTGGACAGCTGGCGCTCACATGTAAGTCCATCAAGATGACAAAAATTTATTGCAATTGATTCGAGTCAGAAGCTAACAACAATTGTATGGTATTGAGCAAGTGGTGTGGCATGTGCGTCCTTACCACATTCTGTACAGACACCAAGCAGAAGTGAGGCTTTGTCATATATATATATATATATATATATATATATATATATATATATATATATATATATATATATATATATATATATATATATATATATATATATATATATATATATATATATATATATATATATATATATATATATATATATATATATATGCTGGCGCACACGTTTTTCCGTGGGCGCATCCAGTTTATTGTACACGAGGAAGCTCAGCACATTGCTTTCGTTTTTTTTTTAATCTAAATCATAATTAAGCACGTGGTAGTTTACGTCCTGTTGTCCCCAAAACAAAATCTATCAGGTCGACTCCTCGTTTGACACTCAAGGATGCAAGGCAGGTACGCGTCCTGCGTGGTAATATAACTAAATGAAGTCACTTACAGCCGGGTCCGGCGGATATAGGTCCTGGCTCACATACATATTCTTATAAAACTACATTGGTTGGTACGTAAAACTTCCTTACTTCTTTTGTATAATTTTGATGTGTTGTGCTTGTATGTATATACTGACCTATGTATACATTGGCCAATATGTGTTGTTTGTTTCATTTTTTGGCTGATATATTACAACCAATTTAAAGTTCATCTCTTCTTCGACAGTCATATGAAATGTTTTTGGTGTTTGTCCTCAGACTGGGATCAGAAGTAACAAGTTCAAGTTGTATCAGGGTTTCCTATTTACAGAAGTAATTTGGGGTGGGTGGGGGGTGTTACAAAAGCCTCAACTGCCACACAGTGCGTATGTGGTGAGGTCTCGCCCAACGGAGAATAATGCATTGGTCTCCTATTCATTCAGACAAGCCAAAAGTCGATAGAAAAACGGTTTACATAATTTACATGGTGTCTGGGCAACATTTGTATAAATTAAGTGTTGTTAAAAACAATTCATGGTCAGCCATAGTGAGACCCTCACGAAGATCTAATGAAAACCAAGCGGATCAGGCTGCCATTTTGCACATTGGTAGTCCAAAAATCTACAAAAGATATAGGCCTAAAGCTGTCTGACGTGAATTAAAGAAATGAATAAATAAAACTGCGGGATCTTGATTGAGTGACATGGAATAGCTCTTCGTCAGACAGATTCATAAAATTCGTTGTGACTATGTCGCTGAAGGAGCTTGCTGATTACATATAGAAGAGCACATTTAAAGCCCTAACAGAATAGATATTGGTCTATGTATGTTGGGTCACATGTACTTTTAGAATTGTGAATGTAACTTTGGCAGTCTTCTGAGTGGATATTTTCCTGCTGAGATACTCCGGTTCAGCATTTTTGTTTATGGCTTTGTTATATCAGGTGCTGCAAGACGTAGCAGCATAAGACCAACCCCATCTTGCCCTACTGCCTTAGTGAAGAGGCATGATGGATATACTATATCCCTCGCTCCACTTATTAACAGATTTGAGAAATTGTCAACATTTGTTAACTTGTCCCAGTACTACTTTAACTTGTAGTTTTGATGGGGTTCAGTGTCATTTTTGGGTAGATACGATTTTGCAAAGGACGAGAAAAAGTAAGTGAAAATACACGCGACATCCATGAGGTCTGTATGCATCTAGCTGCATGTATTATTGTTTCATGAAGTCGGATATCTGCTTTCATTGGGGACTAATTCTTGCATATAAGGCACAGGTTCTTAACTCAGCTGACTTGTCAGTCAGTTGAGCTTTTCTGAGGGTCCGTCGTCTGTCGCCCGTCCGTCCGTCCGTCGTCGTCCACAATTTACAATTTCGACTTCTTTTTCAGCCAGGTTGACTTCAAACTTGGTGGGGATGTACCTTGGGTGAGTCTCTACCGAGTTGTCAAATGCTCATACTCCAGTGCTTTTTGGATCTTTTTTATGATTTTTTTTTGTTTTTTGGGGGGGGGGAAATCTTAAAAAATCTTCTCTGAAACTGCTCACCCAATTGCTTTGATATCACACAGGAACACTTCTAGGGACTCCTAATTCTTAATTTGTTCACCAGGTGGCGCTGCAATTTTTTTCGAATTTTTTACTATTTTTTGTGTGTTTTTGCAATTTTCGACATCTTCTCCAGAACAGTCATTCAGATTGAGCGGAAACTTGGTGGATATGTTCCTTACAGAAGGGTCAGACAAAGCTGTTCACGAGGTGGCACTGCTGTGGATTCCAGATTTTTAACAATTTTATTTTCAATTGGGGTACTTATCGGTAAATGCAGCTTTCCTATTGATTACTATGCACGTCAATGGACACTCTAATGCTAATTCATATTATTGACTTCTTCTCTGAAACCATCAGCCAGACTGACATCAAACTTGGTGTCAATGTACCTTAAGGTAGGTCTCTAACAGGTTTGTTCGAATGGTTACGCTCCAGTGAATTTTGGATATTTTATAAAAATTTGGTTCTTTTTTGGGGCAAATCTTAAAAAATCTTCTCAGAAACCACTCACCCAGTTGCTTTGATATCTCACAGTGGCACACCCGGGGACTCTTAGTTCAGAATTTGTTCAACAGTTGGCGCTGCAATTTTTTTCTAATTTTTTATGGTTCTTTGTGTATTTTTGCTATCTTTGACTTCTTCTCCAGGACCGTCACTCAAATTAAGCTGAAACTTGGTGGATATGTTCCTTGTGGAAGGGTCAAACAAAGTTGGTCACTAGGTGGCACTGCTGTGGATCCCTGATTTTTAACCTTTTTTTTTTTTCAATTCGGGTTCTTATCGGTAAATGCACCTTTTCTATTGCTTAGTATGCCAGTCAATGGGCATTATGATTGTAATTGATACTTTCGACTTCTCTGAAGAAACTGTCAGTCAGATTCACTTCAAACTTAGTGGCAATATACCTTGGGTGGGTCTCTACTAAGTTTGTTCAAATGGTCATGCTCCAGTGATTTTTGGATTTTTTATGATTTTGTCAAAAATCTTTTTAAAAAGTTTCAATACGAAAGTTTAACATGGGATTTCTTTATAACTTAAATAATTTTGGCCAGATTAAATTCAAACTTGGTGGGGATGTGCCTTGGATGGGTTTCTACCAAGTTTGTTCAAATGGTCACGATCTATTGATTTTTGGATTTTTTAATGAATTTTTTCGTCCTTTTTTTAAACATATCTTAAAATAAAAAAAACTTCTCTGAAACAACTCGCCCAATTGCTTTGATATCGCACAGGGACACTTTGCAGAAATGTACCTTGGATAGGTCTCTCCATAAATTTTTGGGTAATTTTGTTAAAATAAGCAGATGCATATCAGCTGAGCACAGGATCATCATGATCCTTTTGTTGAGTTTCTCTTTTTTGTACTTTAGTTACAGACTGGTGGTAATCTGTTTTTGCATTAAAATGTAAGAGCACTACTCTTTGGCTATACATTGGCTTGACGTTGAAGTTCAAGTTTTCCTCCTCGATTGTTTTGCAGTAATCTCTCAAGTTCATTGATTGTATAATTTCGTTTGTAATCCACTCAGGTTGTATAACCTTTCGGTAAGTTAATGGCTCCGCTTAACAAACGTCGCAGAGCTCATACGATCACTCATTTCTGTCCGTCCGTCAGTACGTTCTTCAGTCCATCCCTTTGTAAACTTGAACTTTGAATGCCAAACAGTGCACACTCTTCATGTTGACCCAGGTAACGTTCAGGACTTACAAAGTGTTTGAAAATCTTAATCCAGTTTGACATTAGTGACGCCACCTGAAAATATTATGTAAAACAACATGCGACCATTTAAACAATTCGTTTTTTTTATTTTATTTTTTAAAATTTTTTTATTTTTTTAATTTTTTTATTTTATTCTACTTTTTTAACCATTTCGGAAGTGGATAGGGATGCTGAAAAGAAAAACAAAGAGGAAAATCAGCCAAAATTTGGTGGCACCACTTACAGTATTACGCAACACAGGGACGAAAATGTACTGAAGACAAATTCAGTATTTTGAGAAAGAATAATGACATCCAATGCACCACGGATGTGTATCATATGTGGAAGTTTGATATTGCATAATTTGAAATGACCTTATCCTCCTTTCGCAAGGTAACGGAAGCAATGAATTTCAGGAGGTTTTTTTTAAATAGTCATTACATCTTAGCTTGTGAACATATACCTATATGCCATTACAGAAACATTATACGGACAAATGCCCATGAGGTGTGGAGTTGAGTGGCGTCACTCGTGGTTTTTATATTGGAACTAGTCATCACTGTTAAAAGTACATTAACTTCAATATTGTAATAGCAAAATGAGATGAAACTACAAAATCAACACAAAAATTTGTTTCAAGCTAATGGCCAAATTTTGTTTAAAGGTGACCTATTTTTCAAGGCCATTAATCATTTCAGTAAAGGGCACTAAATCAAAAATGTTGAGAAAATAAGGCTGGTGACATTAAAAGTACCATGTGGAAGTTTGATATTGCACCATGTGCATGACCTTGAATTACTTTTTCAATGTCACAGAGGGGTTGCATTTCAGAAAATGAATTTCGTGTGATGGCAATTCTGATTATATGTCCGAGCATTGGCCCAATGGGTCTTGTGTTGTTTTTTCACGGTGCTTGAAGTTTCACCATTTCTAGAAATACGAAATACCAAGCGTCTAATGCGTCATCTGCCTCGGTGACCATGTCAAGTGTACACCAACAAATTGCATCCAGGTCTGCCAGGAAAAAAATTATTCGTCTGTATCCTAGCAGCATGTATCTGCATTTTATAGGCCTACTTCTGTGCTGCTGTTTATTTCCAACAACAGGACTGTCTCAACAACCCTTTTACAGCTGGCCTTGATAGTTTCTACCGAAAAAGTCCAATCCTGCTCCATGGGTACCCAGATCTGTTTTTGTGGAATTGTACTTCCAGTGGCCAAGAATCTCGAAGGTTTCACACAAAAAAAAAAAAGAAAAAAAAAAAAGAAACATATTTTTTTAAATCACTGTAGTACGACCACATGAAGGAAATTAAATTAAAATCCATGGTCAAAAGTATCACAACCAGATGAACCACTTTGATTGACCCTTCCATAAGGTACATTTCTACCACGCTTCAACACAAACTGAGAGATGATTTTGGAGATGAAGTTGAAAACAAATTTATCACACACAAATTCACAATAGATAAATAAATCGAAGCGCCATCTATTGAACAAATTAAGGTCTAATGTTCCCTAGAAGTGTGCCTGTGTTATTTCAAAGCAATTTACCCGGCAGTTTTGGCGAATTTGCCCCAAAATGCATAAATAATTTTCAAAATCGCTGGGGCATGATCAGTTGAACAAACGTGGTAGAGACCAACCAAGCTAACTCCCCACTAAGCTTAAGGAGGATCTGGTTAACGGTTTTGAAGTAAAAAATGTGAAGTACCTTTGCAGTCCTCATTGACTTGCAGTTATCAATAGAAATGTATGCATTACCCAACATGTACCCAAACTAAAAAATCCATTAAAAATCAGGAATCCAGAGCATCAACACCTAGTGAATACCTTTGTTTGATCCGTCGACAAGCTACATTTCTTTCAAGTTTCAGCAGAATCTGAAGAACGGTTTCAAAGAAGGCAAAAAGTGCTTGAGCACACAAAAATTCATGATTTTTTTAAATTGCAGCACCATCTGTTGAAAAATTAAGGTTTAGGGGTGCGTAGGAGTGCCACTACGCAATTTCAAAACAATAAGCCCTGCGGCTTTGGAGAGGATTTTTTTAGATCCTTCCCCCCCAAAAAACCCCAAATCATTGAAAAAATGCAAAAACATTGGGCCATGACTGATTGAACCATATGGGTAGAAGGCCACCCAAATAGGTCATCAACTTTGAAGTGCATCTGGCCAATAGTTTTGAAAATTGTGAACGGACAGATGACGGACTCTCCTATAACCTTGGCTGACAGTCAAGTCAGCTGAGGTAAAAATTGGAATTGGAATTGAAAACCCCACATGTATGAAATAACTTGCCATTTTTCGCAAACACACGTATGCCGCTTTGTGTTACTTTTACTTATTATCTTGTTCCAGGCTTGCCTGAGTGACATTTGATCTGAGGTTATGAGAAACCTACTATTCCTGAGTCTGTTTTTGCTTGCATCAGCATATACCAAACCCTGCACCATGCAATGTTGTAAGTATGGATGGATATGTGGTCTTAGTGTCACACACTGTAATTAAGGTCCGTTCCCCCATTTGCCCTCATACATGTTCTATGGACATCACAGCCATTGCTGACTTCCTGCTATACCAGTGGGCAGTCCTCTGTAAGACCTCAAGCAGTGTACAGGGGTTCTGATCAGCCGTCTCCTCAACTCTCAACGAACCTCTGGGACATTCCCTAAATGTTGACGCTCATCCCATCCTTCTACATGGACAGACCAGCTGGCAGGCAGGTTCTACAGCAGTTGGAGCTCCTGCTGGTCGTAGTCACTTAGAAGTGGCTCTTTGAGTGTCGAGAAGACTTCCGATGGATGGACATCAAGTACTGGGCACGGAAAATTTGCTTTCTGCTAACACTAGCTTCCTGAGCTAAAAGAAGCGAAATCTTCACTCTAGCACAGGACCGAATGGAATGGTCACCTGACCACTCCCATGCAGGTGACCCTGAGGTCCTACTTGGGCTTCCTCTAAAAGAACCAAGTTGCTCCAGTTACCTCTAAGGCCTTCAAGGATTTCACCCTTTGTGCTATGGATACGGCTCTTCAGGCAGAGGAAAGAGCCCTGTACCCTGTGAGAGCATTGTGCTGGTAAGTCTCAGTCATGAATGGTTCCAGGGGTCAGAGGTTTGCCCTCTTTTGCTCCTTGGTAACGCTTGGTAGGAGCAAGTGTGCCAAAACACGAACTCATTGTGGATCAAGAGGATGATCCTGAAGGCCTAAGAGAAGGCTTTGGATAGGCCTACTGCCTTAAAGCAAGTCTTGGCTAGATATCACTTGGTGTGAGCCTTTAATGCCTCCTGGCATTACCGAAGGGATATTGCAGTTATTGAAATCCTATCAGCCTGCCACAGACGGTTGTCTGAGACTTTCGCTGAGCACTACTTCTGTGGCTTGATAGTGTTTGAGTAGGACATGTATGCCTTTGCCTGCATAGCAGGCTCCTTTGCATATGTTTCTGATTCTTGTCCATTAGACTCCCCTTGCCCCCTCAGTGCAGCCAGCATGTTCCAGTTTATGTCACCCTCGGGGTTTAGGCTTGGATGCAGTCTATTGGTCAGCATACCTAGAGTAGGCATAAGACCTTCTTCCAGGCTTGTATCGGGTGATTGTCCTGATGTCCCCAGGCCAAGAGCCAGTGGACCCATTTTACAAACACTGCCTCACAGAACCTTATAACCGGCCCCCAGCGCCTGCCATGTTTTCCATGACACGCTGGTCATGTTAGATGTCCAAGACAAGAAGAAAGGAAATAGACAGCGTCTACAGACGGGGCAGAAAGCTATCAGGTTGGCGGGCGATTTTTGGGGTTGGCTCAGTGCGGTTCCCTGCTCATCAATAAGGAGGGTTTCCAGGCTTTGGCCAGGATACTGCTGTTGGCGGCCTCAAGTCCACGTACCTCTGAGTTTTTCCTTTCAGATGTTGCCTCCTCACTTGGACCGATGAATCCCACCCCAAGGCTTTCAGAACTGGAGGCCCTTGGTCAGTATGCCTGCAACATTCCACCTTCCTGCAATGCCTTTGTATATCGGCAATGGTGGTCTAGCGGTAACGCTACTAATGACAGTAACTAAAACGTGAAATGTTTAGTAATTTCGGTATACTTATCTCTGGACCACAAGAGAAGCCCACCCGACCAGCCCGCTTCCTTCACGAAGGTAATATCAACTGACCAATCATTGAGGAGGAAGGAAGAACAAAGGAGGATGCGCACCGGCAGTCACCACTGGATCCATAGGAACCGAGAGATGGTGCCACCGGGACAGTCAGATTAAAAAAAAAATCGAGTGAGTAACCCAACTCAATTGTGTTGGGCATATTTGGCCAGACACGAAACTTTTGGCAATGGTGGTCGATAGGTAAGTATACTTATTAATACCGAAATTACTAAAATTTTCACGTATTCGGTGACAGCTTTTAGACAATTCTTATAGCTGTCTCAAACAATTACATGTACCTCATGTAGTAGTTAATTGTGTAACATGACAATTGTAACAATAGAATAACAGCACATTAATTTCGGTATAATAGATTGGAGAGCTATTTGAACTTGGACATTGATACGCATGATACTGGTCCATAAAAAGAGCCAAGTGTATACTGCACGAGTGACAATGACCTAATTCCAAGGTCACATAGCTACTTTAGTGAATTTGATATTATTAATGTTTGGTTAATATCTGAAGAGTTCTTTAGGTTAGAGCTTCAATATATAATAGGATACTTGTCTTAGAATGATACAGAGATCTGACCATCCATTCAGGTACCTTACTGTTGACTGATACAGGCCAAAAGAGTACCGCAGTTGATATAATTTGTCTCGTAATGTTCATACACGTATCACTCTCTCTGCTATATTTTAGGTGTAAATGGATTCAAATCGGATGAGCAGTGTCATGATGAAACTTCAGGAACATCTAGAAACTGCAGTGTTTTACCAGCCATCTCTTGTAAAGACGCCGACCCATCGTCAAGAAACTGTATGTTACGACAATTATTGAAGTAAAACGTGTTTAGTTCTTAAAATCGCAAATATGTTTAGTTTATATTATTTTGTACAATTTTTTTCACCTTATGCCAATTCTCTTTATTCTGTTTCTTCAACTAGACGATATTACCTATAAAAAAAGAAAGAGTGGAAATACCGAAATAAACCAAAAGCATTTAAATTCAAAAAGTGCATTTTTTAACCGTTTGTTATATTAATGTTTTTTTAAAGTAGGTCTATGTACAAATAGCTGTCAGATTTGTCAAAGGTCCACGTTCGTACAGTCAAGTTTAATAACCAGGTAAGATGAGATCACAATGTATCTCATTATGGTATACGTGGTAAAGTGATAAAGAGTGTTATGAGCGTTTTAGCGCCGTAAAGACTAGTTTTAAGGTGGTCGAGCCTATTCCCCGATAAACTGCAAAAACTAGTAGTAATGCAATCAAGCTATGCCCCGGTAAACTAAGTCCACTATCCACTGCCCGACTCCGTGACGTTCAAAATTCACATAAGCAAAGGAAACATTGTTGCAAAGGCCATGATCAACAGATCATAAATAAGATAAAAGTAGACTATGACCCTGTTCTTTTTATCGGAGAAAAAAATATGCTTTGATCTGAAATTACGATGTATCATTGGTACTAAAATGTGGAAATAACGCGTTACCGGTTCAATCATATCTAGTCCATGAGCTGAGGGCCCAATTTTGACCAATTGGTACCATCTGAGGGCACCAAACTTAACAATGCTTTTCTGATTGGTGTTTGTCTCAGGAACTCAAAACAGCATGATGGACTTTTCTGTGGCACAGCTTTTAGTCAGTATACGCAATTTAATAGATGTATGCATAGTGATTCGTTTGATGAATATACATGTCACAAGGCAAAAGGTAGCAAGATTTGAATCACAGTTTGTTAATTGATATGGAAACTTGAGGAAATGGAGGTGCTAATCAATTTTAATAAATGTGCAAAGACTGCTAATCATTGCTAATCAATATAGATTTATAATAGTGAAAGTGCTAACCATTGTAGAATAAGGGAACTTGAACAGATCAATATATGCCTCATCCAAACAACTGCTAATCAACTTTGAGGAACTTTGATACACTGCTAAACAATGCTAATCAATATTTATTCATGGTAAGGAAAGTGCGAATCAATAAGACAGTCTCCCTGTTTGGAGAAGTTGGAACCCATAGACAAGCTTGGGTTACCCGCATGCCGGAAGCTTTATACCGCGACGTACGTATATTGTTTTTTACTGTCACTATATATCTAATTTACATAACACATATTAGAATATCACAATAGATACCACCTTTTGGCCAAATTTAATTGTAAATTTGAACATATAAAATCAATTAGATGCAGGCTGTTGAAATGAATGTAGATTACTCTTGATTGTAAACATTACAAAACCAAAAGATTATGTGCAATAGCTGTAGGTTCATTGTATGGACATGACATCAAAATTCAAGGACAAATAACATTTGTCGATGTGTAGCCAATGTATTGAACCCTTTAGAAACAACAGACAAGGAACCTTTGCAATGGTAGTTAAGATTTGAAAACAAGAAACGTAGACTTCCCTACATACAATAGATTTCAAGTATTTCAACCTAGACATGACCCAGACCTATTGGACAGACAAAGCCAAGGTCAGAGATATGAACTGGGCCTAAATGTAGGAAATGAAGAAGACTTTCCTTTTTTATAAAGAGGACCACGCTCAAATACACGAGGGCGCCCTCTACAAGAGCAAGAAGGCTACACAAATCAAAGAGGACAAAGACCACAAACAAACCAGAGACAATCAATATACGCAAGAAACACCCACCAAAAAGAGCAAAGATACAACAGATGGAGAGAAAGAGTGCAACAATACCCCCAACAGCAGGAGCCAAGAAGATATCAACTGCAAATACATCTATTGTTAAAATTATGAACTTATCAGGCAAACAATTGACACAAGGACAAGTAAAGTTGCTTAAAAAGGGATTGAAATTCACACCAACACCAAGAAAAGACCCAGAAGAACAGGTGTGTGATATTGTAGAATTTTGTCGTACATTACGTCTGAAAGAATTTTTCCACAATACAGATAAGGAATGGGATGAATAACTCGTCAAAGGAAAAAGTTCTTTCACCCCTCCTAAAAGTCAAAATGAGACATTAGAAAAATGTATTGACAGACTGAAAGAAATTGCGCACTCTCTCCACAAAGTAACTTCACCAACCAACAAAAATAATTTACCTAAAGAGGAGCTACAAGCAATGAATGAATTGCAAACAGACAATTCTATCATAATTAAGGAAACAGACAAAGGTGGAGCAGTTGTCATTATGGACACCGATTATCATGCAGAGAAGATAAAATCATTACTTAAAGATGAACAATTTTATGAGCGATGCGACCCAGACAGAGAAAATAAGTGAGTGATAAATTAAGAAACAATTATTGACAAATATCGCAAGATCTTTACAACGAAAGAAAGAAATTATCTGGATGGTTTGCAGTCAAGAACAAGTAATTTATACGGCTTACCGAAAGTTCATAAGTCTGATATCATCAAAAAAGCTATAAATGAACAAGATGGTATATATGTACATATTATTCGACCTACAGATTTAAAATTCCGTCCAATCGTTGCAGGACCTGTATGCAATACGAGTAGGCTTAGCGAACTCATAAACGAAATTTTAAAACGGTACTTATTAAATGTTGACAGCTACATGCGTGACAATATCGACTTCATCAATAAAATATCACGAGAGCAAGTCAAAGATTGGTATTTTGTCAGTTTTGATGTGATTAATTTATATAGTAACATACCTGATGGGTTAGGAAAGCGTGCGATTGAATACTGGCTGAAAAATATCCTGACACAAAAAAAAATCAGCGTTTCACAAGAGAATTTATTGTGGAAGGTCTTTCACTAATATTAGAAAATAATGTGTTCAGATTTGATGGAAAATACTACATACAGAAAAAAAGGTGTGCGATGGGAACTAAATGTGCACCAACTTATGCAACGCTTAGTCTTGGATGTCTAGAAGTTTTATTATACGATAAACTTAGAAATACATCCGAATCCTTCGGTATCCAGATGACTGTTTTATAATGTGGACAAAGTTGCTGTCAGATTTACAATATTTCAACAACTTTTAAATCAGCTTGAACCAAGTATTCAATATGAAATGAAATATAGTCAAAGTGAATTAGAATTTTTAGACTTGAAACTTCTTCAAAATGATGGAAAGATTTCATTGGATGCACACTACAAGAATACAGATACTCATCAGTATGTGCCATTCAATTCATGTCATCCATCTAAGACAAATATCCCATATAATGATGCAAGAAGGATCTGTACAATTGTAGAAAATACAAATAGAAAAGCAACGCGTGTGGATGAACTGAGAAATTTTCTAAAAGCCAGAGACAAGCCAGATTCACTGATTTCAATGGGTATTCACCGAGCTTTAAGAGTAACACAAGAATCATTAAGAAAGGACCGCAAAAATCACAAGGGGGACGACAAAAATCTGGTCATGATCACAAGATACAATCCTAACAATCTAGTGATAACACCACAAATACGTGAAACCCTTCAAATTTTGGAAATGGATCCCTCACTTGGAGAAATATATAAAAATCTGAATTTTATTTCAAGCCAAAGATAGCCTCGTAATCTAAAACAAATTCTTACGAGAGGAAATGGACAGTCAAGCCGTGAGCAAAAAATGTGGTCTTCCTCGTTGTAAGAATTGTATTGACAAACAAATTTGTTAACCATTTTCACAGTTATGAGTTGGAAAGTAAATCAGTCTTAAAGGTTGGGTTGAGTGCCCTCTACCTACAGTAGCTGAGTACCCTAGGTCATAATCTCACAATCTCTATTGCTAGCAAGCATTGAAGTATGAACTGTTGTTCACAGTGAACACACCAGTTGTAATATGATCCCTATATGTTCAGTTTTCACAGTAATGACAAACCTAAGAACAGTACTCTCTTTTGAAGTATGTGAAGAACCAAACAGACTCTTCTGTACACTGTTTCTGATAGCAGTCATTGGATGTTGCCTTTACAATGACAAGGTAAATCCGCTTTCTTGAAGTGTCTTATTGATGAAAAGTGGTTTGACCCAAAGTAGCAAGCAGAGTCCCTACTCAATCATTAGTTCTCGTTTCTGTGCCTGATAAATAATTACTACCAACGCAGGACATGGGCAAGAAGAAGGTGACATATCTACTGTCAAAGGAGCAACAGAAAGCTATTGAAGAACTGTTCAAGTCAAAAGGCCTGGATCTGCAATCAGATGGTAAGATGTATATATCATAGCAAATGTTTGGTCCTGGTTTTGGGCTGATTGAAATTTCTCTGAACATACCAACTGTGAAATAAATACATTACAGGAAATATTATTATCTATAATTATAAAATTCTTATATTTAGGGGAAAAGGTAAGGTATCACAAACGGATACTTGTATAGTTTCAATAAAAATGATGGGCAAAATAATAGAGAGTGAATACATACATGCCAAATCACCATACATAAATACACATATGTCTATTCACCAAGTATATTTGGGTCCGTCACGTATGATTGTGTGCGTGTGTTTTCTTGAACAGCTATACAATACCAACTGAATCAAATCTTGCAGGATTTATGCAGCGTACAAAAAACCTCAGTTTTCATGTAACTGATGATATCTTTGTGATACCTACTTATATGAACTGAAGTGCAAGAAAATATGTACACATGAATAATGTGTGCTTTTCCGGATATACAACTTGTCAAGTATGTATTTATATTGAATATTATGTTGCAGATAACACTCCAGAAAAAAAGGTCAGATGCTCAGTTACCAGCTAAGAAACAATCATCATCCCAGGAGACAAGAGGAGACCCCCATGAGCATTAATTGATGAGGTACCCATTGTAATGGAACAGTCTGATCTATCTGCCTGTCCTTACTGTTTTCTAAGTTCTTGTGTCACGTCTAACCCTTATAGCTTTTTAGGAAATGGACAAGCTGTATGTGAACAAAATGCAAACCTACGGAAGGCTAAGTACATGAACTACCGGAAGTGTTAAGCAAACCTCGGAGCATTGGATCGCCCATTATGTCTGAATTGCAAGGCCTCAGCTGCCCATGGACAGTGGATTGTAAGCCACCAAAGAGAAATCGTGCCAGAATGTGTTTTGAAACAGGTGCGAGGATTGTACCCAAGCCCACCAGGAGTGTCCTTATACGGGGCACAAGTGGGAATAAACTGCAGTAGGACAATATTCGTGTGGTAGGTAGCAGTGATGAGGATGATGAGAGTGACGTTGAAACTTGGCCGAGTGGACTTGAAATTGTACGTGAATAGCTGGTGACAGTGATTCAGAATTTGAGTGGTTTTGAAAAGAGGTTCCCATGAATTTTGTGAAAATAAACTGAATATTTTGTACCTTTCCTTGTCAGCATTTGTCTTTGAGTGCAAACAGTCACAATGGTTTGGTATATTCAACATTTCATTCCTTCTTGGGTTAGTGCCTCCAGGTGTCCAGTGACCAGGCCAAGGTCTTTCACCACGTGGCTGAAAGACGGAGAACCAAGATTGTACCAGGCTCTTAAAATTGCATGTTGTTCCGATACGATCCGTGGGGCAATTGAATTGCACATGGTTTGTTACAGGGTAAAATCACGAGCCAACCCAACATGTATATATGAATCTGCATAGAGTACTCTTGTTTTATGTCCTCATTTTGGGGGGTTTATGTTCTAGATGTCAAGATTGAGAGGGGAAATAGCGGTCCATATATCTGCATTGATGATCAGGAGAGACACCCCAATCTTACATGTACTTGGATTAAAGTGACTGAATCATGTGAACTGCAGCAGTATATCGCCGCTCATCACTGCCGGGAGCATTGCAAGCTTCCGAGCAACAACTATCAAAACGTCTGCTCTTTATATCCAGTTCTTCCAAAAAATGATTTAGCTTGTATAATATATTCAAAAGGAATACACAAGGTGGTCAAGCTTAGCACTACCGATCAATGCACAATTAAGGTATGTTGAAGAATTTTGTCTATCTATCTATCTATCTATCTATCTATCTATCTATCTATCTATCTATCTATCTATCTATCTATCTATCCATCCATCTATCTGTCTATCTATCTATCTATCTGTCCACCTCCTTCCCCTTAGAAGTGAAAAAGAGAAAAAAAGAATGATCGAAAAAACAGTCGCCATGATGGTCCATGAAGCTCCCACGTGTATGTGAACTTTGCACTGAGCATTGCCTTCTGCTGTTACGAGAAAGTGCACATTGGACAATTTCAAATCTGAATGATGTTTATGGCTTTCAAAGACTATGATGTGTAACTTTGGTGAAGTGAAATGACCCATTTTATGGGTTCAATCTCTTGAGAAGTCTGAAATTTGTACCATCTTCCCATCCAATCACATTAAAACGCATATATTTCTACTTCCACCAATAGCCCCCCCCCCCTTTTGTAATTCTATTTTGGTGCATATATTTTGGGTGAAAAATATAGAGTTTGATATTTGCGTCCTTACTGTAGCTCTATGAAAGTAAAAGTAACGTGATGGTTCAGAATAACCAACAGTTTTCGTGTGTGCAAACATGTAAATATTTATAGTCATGTTTTTAATTTCTGACCACAACCAGAACAAAAACTTCGCCCTGACTTTTCCAGCACGAATAGGACATTAGAAATGGATGCTTTATTCTTTTGATACTGATGCTACCAAACTGAACACAGAGGTTGATCACCCCGCGGGTCTGCATGTAATGTCACGACACATGACCCTTTCACTGATAAGGGTGAATCTGTCAGATTTGATTCCTTTATCTCAATCTCAATGGATGAAATGTATATTGTTATCAGTGGTGTAACAAAATTACAAGGCCCCAATGGGGGGACATAGTTTCATATTGTTTATGAAAACTACTTTACAACAATTTCGCCCTAGCTTCAGATGCATTTTCGTATTTCCTATTGGCAAATGACACAGCACTGCCTTAAAACACAAAATAAAACAAAAACAAAAACAAAACAAAAACAAAACAAAACAAAACAAAACAAAAACAGAAGAAAACTCATAACATAAAGAATAGAAAAAGTGTCGAAGTATAGTTTTCGAGGAATGGTGCAAAAAATCACTTTAAATAAAATGCACAACAAAAATACATTCCCATAACTGTAATAGTTTGCTACTAAAATTACAGTATCTATGACTACACTTTAAGTGTTAGTTTTCTTTCTCGAAATATAGCGCACTATAAAGTAGGAGCTCAGGTAATAGAATTATTTAAACTGTTACTGTTTCTGTTATTGTGAAGATCTTTGTCCGATTATTCAGCAAGTTACAAACATACTCTACAGCTTTCTTTGATAACGTGTATGTATCTAGTTTACCCTGATTTGCCACGCATGATGCCTTGTTTGGCAGATTTGGGGTCAATAAGTTTGAAGCGTATACACTGATGAAGTCATATGTTTTATCTTCAATATTTTCAGAAGAACGAAAATCTCCGTCTGGACGAAAATAAGTCAAGACACAATTTTAACAGGACTGTACACGTGGTAAGGAAAATATTTATTAGCAATATATATTACAAATATCACAATGCTTATAATGTTTATGACGAGTTTGCTTTTCATTGTCTGATAACCCAACCGAATTACAGGGTTTTAGCAATGTGTGTAAATACATCATATTTTTAGTAATATTAGTATTAGTAAGTATACTTGCCTCTCGACCACCATTTTACCTAGAGCTCTGTGTCTTGGTCGAACACCCACGAAATCGAGTTGAGTTCACTCACTTGATTCCTGAAAATCTGAGGGTCCCATGGTGCCATCCCTCGGTTCCTTTGAAACTGGTGGTGACTCCCAGTGTGCATGCTTCTCGAATCATCCTTCCTCTTTGAAGAGTGGTGAGTTGACATCAGCTGAAGGAGGAAGCAGGTTGGTTGGATGGACTTCTCTGGTGGTCGAGAGTTAAGCATACTTGGTTATACTAATATTACTAAAAATATCGAGTATTAGTTACATAACATTACCACTCGCCCACCAGTGCTGATACGCTGACACAAAGGGAGAGGGTGTAGAGTTATTGGCATATTGACCACATTTGACTGCTGGGACCACCAGCTTGAGGGGTAACCATCAGTCCGAGTGAGTATGCATTGTCTGAAGGGAAAACCTCAGAAGTACATGGACTTGAGGCCACCAACAGCAAAATCCGACTGAAACCAGAAAACCCACTAAGAAGGGCAGCTACCTATAGTCAACATCAAATCTAAACCACAAGAACACCATAAGCTTCGTGGCTGCTCTGATGGGATCCGGAAGGTCTAAAGGACGAGAAGCAGAACATAAGCAAAGAGCCTGTGACACTCCCAAAGGCATACATGCCTTCTTCTAGCACTTCAAGTCACCTAAGTAGTGCTAGGTGAAGATCATAGACAATCACCTTTGGCAGGCCTTCAAAATTTCGACAAGCACAATGTTCTGCAGGGCACGCCAGGAGACATAAAAAGCTGGAACCTCATGAGTGCTGGCTGAGACAAGCTGCAAGGCACCAGGCCTTTCCAGCAATATATCATAGGCCTTAAGGATCGTCTGCTTAATCCACAAAGAATTTGTGTTTCTGCAAACTTGCTCCTTACAAGGGGTACCGAGGGGTACAACGTAGGGAGAGGACTCCCCTCTTTCCCCTGAGTCCATCCGTGCTTGAAAAGTACCATCAAAGGGCACTGATGGGACACCGGATTCTTTCTTCAGGGGAAAGAGCAGTATTCATAGCTCAAAGGGTAAAGCCCTTGAAGGCCGTAGCCACGTCTTGCGCCACTTGGTTCTTTGCAAAGGAATCCCAAGTGTGGCCTCAGGGTCACTTAGGAGTGGTCAGGCAACCATTGGAGTTGGTCATGAGCTAAAGTGTGGATCTCCCTTCTATGAGCCCCCGAAGCAAGTGTTAACAGAAAACAAGTTTTCCATGTCCAGTTCTTGAGGTGTACCCACTGGCAGTTCTCAAGGCACTCAAAGGGGCACTTCTGTAACATGGCTGAAACCAGCAGCAGGTCCCACTGAGAAAGCACTTGTTTTGATGCCAGTATGTCAGTGTATAAGGAGGTGACAAGTGCAAACAGATAGGGATAGCCAATGCGAATGTCTAAGACCTTTGCGAGGGTTGAAGAGATGGCTGATCAAAACCCTCTATTGTTCTTGAGCTGTTATTTAATTCTTCCCACTGATACAACAGGAAGTTGGCAATGTCCACAATGCACAGAGACCAAGGGTGAATTCCATTGCTGGTAAACCAGTCAGAAAACATGTTCCATCAAGCCCAGTCGACAGTTAGAGAAGAAAATTGAAGTCTCCTCAGACAATTCTATCTGGGACCAATTCGGAGAAACTTATGTAGCAGATGTGCTGTGAGATAACCATCAAGCATGGAGGTTGAGCACTTCCTGTGGCACATGCTGGTGCCCAGTTGCACCAGAAGTTTTGGCCATGCTGGTAATCTTGATACTTAGTTCCAACAAGTGTAGTGAGCAATTGCTCTGGTGCTGCTAAGGAGCAATGAAGATCCAATTGCAATCATGGGAATGAACCTTGCGCAGTACCCTCAGAAGGATATGCGAATGTGGAAAGGTGTGTTCCCAAGAGTTGCTCCAGTCCATGGCTAATGCGTCCACTGCTAAGGCCTGGGTGTCCGGGACAGGTGAGGTGTAATATGGCAGTTTTGCATTCTCATGAGTCATGACAAGCCAGTGATGTTCTCCCTCTGGCCCACATGGCCTGAATGACCCTGGGGTGGAATGACCACTCCATCCCTACTGGCTGCTCTCTCCTTGAGAGATGATCCGCCAGGAGATTTTAATGTCCCAGGACATGCATGTTTGGAGCAGCATCGAGAAATGCATCTGGCTAACTGTGTCAGCTTCTTGGATCATATCCCATCTTGCCTGTTGAGGAAGGCCACCGAGGTCCTGGTGTCGTACATTATGAGGGCATGTTTTTGCTCCACCAGGTTTCGGAAGTGGAGGAGCACTAAGCATATCACCTGAAGTTCCAACCAGTTCATGTGGTGAGATGCGAAGGATGCTGGCCATCTGGCTTTCCATGTGGGCTCCCCATCAGGACTGAGATGAGTCTGTGTAGATGCTGAGCTGTGCCTGAAAAGGTGTCAGCTGAGCTGCGCCTGAAAAGGTGTCAGCTGAGCTGCGCCTGAAAAGGTGTCAGCATCTGTCTTGACATGAAATCTCTTGTACAGTTCACCACAGAAGTTGCAGAGGATTCTGCCTGAGAATCATCATCGGGGCTTGATAGCCTTGTTCCTTCGACCATCTGCCCCACATAGGATGCTGCAAAGGGTGACAGTGAAGGCTACTGAATGGGACCTGGGAGTCCATCGAGGACAGGTAACCCACCAGGGTGAGCCGTTGTTGTGCCGAGTGGACCTTGCATGTCAAAATGGCTCTGAGCTGAAGTCTCTCCCACCTGTCTTCCCAAGGACGGCAGATGTAGGCAACCAGATCAAACTGGATGCCATGAAAGATTAAAGTCTGCTCTGGCTAAAGACTGGACTTGCTTAGGTTCACTATCAGGCCCAACAATTGGCAAGCTCCATAAAGGTCTGTGTGTGATGGTGTGAATCCAGGTGCCAAAGTACTTAGATAAGCCAGTGGTCCAAATGTAGATGAATGCAAACAGCTGACTGGTGAAGGTAAGCGGCATCTATCTGCATGAGCCTGTTGAACACCAGTGGTACTGTGGCAAGGTTGACCTGAAGCACCCTAAAATGGTTAACTTGGCCCACAAATGCAAACTGCAGGTACTTCCATGAAGTCTCTCCAATTGGCATATGGAAGAACACATCCTGGAGATCCCATAGTCCACTCCATGGGCTGCAAAGCTGCTGCTACTGACTGGGGATCTCGATCTAAAAGGATACAACTTCCAGGAAGGTGTTCAGCATGGACAAGTCCATAACCGCGCACCACCCTCTGTCCTGCTTGAGGACCAGGAAGAGTAGGTTGTAAAAGCTGCGAAAACCTTGATTCTTTACCGCTTCTATGGTGCACTTGCTGCAAAACATCGGAACTGCCTCTAGGAACACCGAAGTTTTGGGTTCCACAGCGGGTTTTTCAAACGACAAGGGTTCTTAGCTTAATGGAGGTCTGTCTTTACCAAAAGGCAGCCTGTAGCTGTGTCTCAGAATGCTGAGGACAAAAGAATCATCCCTGATAGACTCCCATTGCACACAACATACAGAGAAGCAGCTGCCAAACGGGTGCGGCACAGAGTCTAACTTCATGGAAGTGGGCAATTCTGAGACTGTGCACTCTGGTATACAGGAATGAGGAGCACTGAGGCTTCCCAGATGTCTTGCCCTTACTGGCGGGGGCTGCCCTTCCCTGAACGCTGCCTGCTCTTTCCAGGGCATCATGTCGCAGAGGGAGCATGAACCCAGGGACTAGTAGCCACAGTCTGAGACAACTTGCCACACTTCAAGGATGCAGCAGCCAAAGTGGAAAATGACCAAACAGAGTTGGTCAATGCCTTGATAAAGATCTGATCAGTCCAGCAAGCCTGAGTGTCCTGTGTCCTGCAAATGACCTCCCCCATCTCTCCTGCGACAGAGTTCCTGAACAGAGTGGCCCTGTTTGGGCTCTGCAGAACAAAAGGGGAGGTAGGCATCCCTCCCCAACAAACGAAAGTTCACCTACAGTGCGCAAGTGGTCCACACCTGGTGATCAACAGCCACGGGCATTGAAGTTACAAGGACTGTTGCCAGGTCTAAGCAATCTCCAATGGCCTCCATGATGTGCACCTGACATTGTCCAGGAGAGACGTTGAGTGGCCAACAAGACATCGCAGTAGGATGCCGTAAGGATGGATCCCCCGTCATCTTCTTCCAACCACCTGAATGCCTCTGCAGACAATGTGACAGTCTTCAGCAGCTAAGTGTCAAACTCCTCCAGTCTATGCCATCTGGCAGTGACCCTGACAGAAAGATCTGCTCAGGTGCAGAATACCATCTCCCCTGGATGACTGGCTTAGAGAGGAGTCATCCTTGCCTCAAATACCCAGACATCTATAGCTCTACAGGAACCAGTGTGCATGAGTCTTTGTGGTGAGCTGGTGGTAAAACTCAGCAACAAAAGGCCAAAAACATAAAGGAGTGCATTGCTGGATGTCCTCCTGAGACCAGCACCAGCAGAACTGTGCAACAGCCTGGCACCTCTCCTCCTCTAGTGTGACTACAGCTTGGTCACCAAACAGGCTCTGAATAAGAGCTTAGAAGTGGTCAAAGACCGTCAGCAGAGCAGGTGTCATGTACATAGGTATGAAAGGCTGTTTCGCAGATCCTACAGTCACCGATGTGTTCAGAGCATGAACGGCGAGATGGATGAACCCTCGAACTTGGCCAGGATCTGGTAAGGGATGTGTCAAAAAACAGACGCTCATCCCCCGCCTTGGCATTGAAGGCCGAAGACTTGGGACTTGCGAGGGGAGCGCTAAGACCCAAAGCCTTGTGCAACAACAAATTGTCCATGGCAGTAGAGCAGCCATCAGTGACAGCAGGGAATCTGTCACCATGTCAAGCGTTGGGGTAGCAAAGACCTCCACAGAAGTTGCTGCAGTGTGAAATGCTGCCTCCGTCTGCTCAGCCCACATAGGGCTGGAGGGGGGGGGGGCTTCTGCAAGACCACGTGTACTGGTGTCAGCGGCCACAGACAAAGATGTCTGCTGGCTAGAAGGATCGTGCTGGGTCTCCAGGAGACTAAGTTGAGGGACCGCAGCTGCTGCCATCTCAGAAATCTGCTGCCAGAAGGGAGCCTAAGAGAGTTCTGGGTACTCCTGAGTCTCAGTGCTGACAAAGTCTGCTCAGTAGCAGAAGAAGACAAAGTCTCTGACCACAAATGTTGTTCTTCGTGGAGGTCAAGTTCCACTTGCCTCTCAAGAGAGGGAGGCATGGTATCCGCCAACGTGGCAGCCAACAGAATCATCAACTGCTTGCTTGAGGCAGAGCCATCAAAGACCCAGTAGGCAAGGCCAACACTGCTGGTGGGGAACCTGAAGGTGTCGCCATAGGGGCTGACACTACCACGGCCAAAGACCCACTGATGGCAGAAGGTGTCAACACAGACCTGGGTGTCTTCCTTCTATCTTCCACCTGCCTTGGGTTACAAACCAAGCTCTCAGAGCCGGGAGCTTTGGAAGTTTGCCAAGGCACCGGTGGTTTTCTAGACGTCCCCGCACTTACAATCTGAGTGCGAGGACCAAGTGTCCAGCCTAGCCGAGGTTCTGGAATACCTGGAAGGGAACCCGAACCTGCCACTGAAGCTTGGCTGACGTTTTTGAAGGAGACTTCAAAGAAGAAACAACCTGTGGCTAAGAGGGAGCAATCAGTGCATGCAACATCTCAGCTTGCATCTGCATGTTTTTTGAACCACGTGGGTAAGTTTACGCTTTTCCTCAAGTGGAGTGGATGACGAAGACTCAACAGAATCTGTGTCTTCAGCTCGGCCCTTGGCAGCTACTGCCTGCCGCCTGTCCCTCACATGAATCAACTTCCTCCTTGCCTACCTAAAGAGCAACCATTTGTCCTCTCCCCAATCCTCACAGTATTTTCAAGTTTGCATTAGCCTCAGGATGCCATATAGTGGTTTTGTGAGACCAACTTCTGTCCACAATCCAACAAGAATGCAAACAGAGTGGTCACTAGATCAACACAAATGGCTTGGCCCAAAAGAAGGCAATTGCCTGATGTACACTGTCTTCCCGCTCTCTGCATCCAACAAGGATGCAAACGGAGTGGTCACTAGATCAACACGAATGGCTTGGCCCAAAAGAAGGCAGTTGCCTGATGTACACTCTCTTCCCGCTCTCTGCGATCTGTTTGTCGAGACGCTATCTAGGTTTCAAGCCAATCGACCAACTCTACTTTCAACTATTTCAGAGGTATCTACAGGACAGATATCAGCTATCTAGGGGTACGAAGACTCCTGGACTGCTAAGAAATGATTTTCTGCAGAAGGGAACGTGCATAAAGCACTATTAAAGACAGTGAGCATGAACAAAATTTCAAGGAGCGTCAACTCGAAAGAGCAAGCCAGTTATGGCGCACCAAATGGGAAGGATGATATGGGGAGAATGTGCACAGGGAGTCACCATCAGTTCCAAAGGAACCAAGAGATGGTGCCACAGGACCATCAGGTGTTCAGGAATCAAGGGAGTGAACTGAACTCGATTTTGTAGGTGTTCAACCAAGGCACAGACGTCCAGGCAAATGGTGGTCGAGAAGTAAGGTTGCACAACTAATCAAACATGTAAATTAAAACTGAAACTGAAAGAAAAAAACAACAGATATACATACTTATTTGAGAGTACGCTTGTCAGAGCATTGTTGGGTATCAATAAGTAATATCAAATTATCTAAATTTCGGATATTATAGTACATGAGTAGCAGTTTTATGCAAAGGGAAAATGGCGTGTAGACTCCCCTGTCCTCATTAAAAATACAAGTACAGATAGTCAACCATTCAATAAATCAGAAAACAAATGCATGCTAGATGATGAATCAAATTTCTAAACACTTTCAGAAACCAAACAAATATTATCAATTTTTCACTTTTTGTGATGTGTTTGGCTTCCACTATAATTTATGTTTTGATGATGACTGTAAGGGCGTTTCTTCTATTTGAACAGTATAATCATGTTCAGCCTTTATACCTCTTTGGCGTTTTAAGACATCTGCTGTCCATTTGATCAAAAGGGGCGAAATGGCATTTTGCTTTCATCATTTAAAGGGAAAAAATACCCAGCTTTATTTCATAATTATGAATCAAGCTATATGTACATCTTCAAATAACACCAATTGACCCAGGTGCTGAAAGTAGCCAAGTGAAGTTAAGTCATGGAACGTAATTAACGAAATAAGACCTGAGGATACGTTTTTTACTTCCATTATGATAACAATACTACCAAAATCACCAGTTTCACAAATAAAGTTAACAGGTCTAACAATTTTCACATGAATAATGGTACTACATTGCAAAGAATAGCGCCCAAAACAAACATGATATATCAGTTTTGTGCAAGAAACATTTCATGAAAATTTGTGTCGTAATGCAACATCGGTTTTGTTCAAGAAACATTTTATGAAACTCTGTGTCTTAGTTCAACATCAGAGTTCAAGTAAATGAAACAAATATAATTATAAATCTAGAATATTATAACCATCTGAGTATTTATGAATGTTCACATGTGTAACAACTTTATGGATTTCTCACATAGCTAAAGTTTTTTTAAAATAAACTTTAATTCAGAGGTCGTTAAGAAGTGTTTTGATAAAACAATTCACAATTTTGCTGCAATTATCCAGCGATTGTCATGAGATTTGGCTTTCTTATTTCAAATGTTTCAAACTTTTACGTATCTCTCTTAATTTTCAAATTTCTGTTAAATTGGTTACTGAACAAGTTTTTGCCTTTCCGCTAGTCGCCTGTATAGCGAAAACAAATCACAAGCATGTGGGGCATGATTTAGTGAACACGGTGAGATCCAATATTAATAAATTTCTGCCTAATGGCTCCGTCATGTCCTGGGAGCGTCTTCATGTTTCCGGGTTCAGCAGTCAAGGGTGGTCTAATATATGTGCACACTATCAGTAAACTGACTGGCAATTCAGTTTTCAAGTTTTGGACTGTACCGCTCAAGAGATTTCAATCAACATAACTAGGTGATATTCCAATGCTATATTGTAATGCCTATTTTGATTAGCTCTTAATCTTAATTCTCGCTATGCTTGCTTTCATGCAGTCAGCTAAGCTGCTGTTGCTGTGTTTTGAAATTATTTTACGTGTATTACTTATTCGCATCGAAACAAACGATTGCTTTGTTTTATTTCCTACTTTCAAATTATTGGTTGATTGCTTTTTTGTGTATGCACACAGAATAACCGGTGTGGTCAATCACATTGGTGCATTTATCGTACTTACTTACCATGCTTTCGTGCGCGTATTATGTTAAATCTTTTTTCGGCTGTCTGAATGTTTCCAGACAGTGTTGCATCTGTTCTGTTGATGGTGGCAAAAAGGTAATATTGGCTTCCAGGGAGGGAATAGCAGCGACCCAAAGTTAGTGTCACATAATTATATGTAACCAGCGAAAAGTAATATTCCAAACGAAATTATTCCAACGATCATACCGATTTTTAAGCTGGTAACAGTGAACTGTTTTCTGATCACGGACCAATTACCAGTTCTGTCTGTGCAACTGATATTGGCCAGTATCCCTTCTATCTTGATTGGGATGTACCTTGGGTGAGTCTACAAAGCTTGTTGAATAGGTCAAACTCGTTAGTTTTTAGACTATTAATGATTTTTTTAACAAATCTCAAAATTCATTTAACAAACAACAGCTTGCTTCTTTTAAAATCGTACAATGACACTTGTGGGTACCACTAAACCATATATTTTATAATTTCCAAAAGTTGCTGTTGCGATTTTTTTTTTAATTGTGAACCTCACTTCTCCAGAAACAGATTCTCTTCAGATGTCACAGAGATGTCACAGAGATATACCTTAACTTGCTCTCTCTCTCTCTCTCTCTCTCTCTCTCTCTCTCTCTCTCTCTCTCTCTTTACCAACACTTTTAACTTAATGATGCTGTTATTTCCTTAATTTTAATTAATATTTGAAATTACGTAATGATCATTGAGAGTACATGTTAGCATTTTTAGCGCAGGAACAATAGTATTGCGCTTAGTGTTGTCCAAAACTGCTGGACAGATCCTGTTCAAACTCCGTGTGATGCTTAAGCACTGGATCTTTCACACGATTTGTTCGATAGGCCACACTTAAGGGGCTTTTTGGTTTCAGGATCTGTTCATATTACAGGGAAATCTGTCTGGATTTTTTTCCTTTTATTTTTTTAATTTTTTTGTAGGTATGTGTCTCAGATAAACCTCTGCCAATGTGGGACTTGTTCAACAAAAGTTGACTGTTGCAATTTCCCAATGGGTCAGGCAGTGCTAAAGTAAATGTAGAGGCCACAACATCTATGCACTGTGACTCAATATTGCTATGAAACCTCGCACATGTACCAGAACACATGGGAGTTTCATGTAATAGCATTAAGGCATGAACTCAACCGTTTAGGTCACAGTGATAAATTCATGTACTGGTCATCTTCAGTCTATTGTGTCTTTGAATTTTGTTCACAAAATCTCCCTACTGACTCATACCAGGACTAAGATACACGCCATGGAGTACGATTATGCCAGTTATGAAGTATCTGGGTCACCTTGACATATTCTAAGCACTATTCGTCGGTGGGTTACAATTTCTTAGCGTTGATATATTGCCATGAAAGCTCACACAAATGCACATAGACTAAAATTCTGTAGCAAAGCTAGGTCATGTATCTGGCCAAAAGCATTATTCATGCAATTTGTATTTGCTTGTGGTCTGTAACAATTGTGTTCTTGAGAAATTGCACATGGTTTAGGCACTGTATTTGGGTCACAGTGATATCTATTAGCTTTTCATTTCTGTACGGTAACCTTACTATCCATTAACTTTGCTTCACACACACAGGGATCAGGACTATCGCACAAGATATATAGTAAAACTAGGTCACTAGGTTAAGTATCTAGATGACAGTGATATCTATTTACTATTTGCATTTGGCCTAACACAAACTGTCCTTTTCCTCTAATTATGAAACCGCATTTTCATGCATCAGGTATAAAATACATGACCTAGAGAAAAATTTAAAATATAAGAGCAATTTGGGAAAGAAAATTATTTGACGTACTTATAATAATAATAATGATGATAATGAGAAGAAGGAGAAAAAGAAGAAGAAGAAGAAGAAGAAGAAGAAGAAGAAGAAGAAGAAGAGGAAGAAGAAGAAGAAGAATGACGGTGGTGATGATCACCATCATCATCATCATCATCATCATCATCATCTTCTTCTTCTTCTTCTTCATCATCATCATCATCATCGTCATCATCATCATGCTGCTGAGCGTGATCTACCGTGATCTTCTGTCCTCTAAAACTTGATTTGTACCAGTGATGGGCCTATTGAATACCAAAAACCAAAGCAAAAGTATCCAAATTAGATACAGAGATGATTTTGTATCATATTTAGCTCAAATCCTTTATTACACAATGATTTGATTAACTTGGTTTGCTGTTGTAAATGATATACGTCGTTGAATTTGGTTCCAGTACTGGCAACATTTCAAACACGGAAGATGCCAGACATTTACACCTGACTTGTCAGGGCATGCTGTGCTTATAACCACTTATATAAAAAAAAAAAAACGCCGGTGTTTTTTGACCTGTATACACTATCAAAGCAACCTTCTCCACTAAGCTCCATCTCTGACTAAGCGGGTGTTCTGGCCTCGCGTGCCCTGTGCTGCTACTTAATTCATAGCCTGGGGGCGACTTCAGTATCTGATACAAAATCCCTATTCTGGGGCCCACCGCTGCCTACTGCACGGTGTTGTATTTACATTTTCAGGTGATGCTCACTCTGGAAGAGCCCCATTATATGTTGTACTTTACATTCGTTCGACAATTTAACCTTCCCTTAACACTAATCACACATATATTTTGAATACTACCTGTTCAAAATATCTAATCTGGACTGCTACCATTTTGAAAATTGTGGATTCTGCACCCAATGGTTTGTAAATGAGGATAGTATTGGGACGATCTTGGGGAGTATTATATATGAAAACCAAAAGTATATATTTTGCAAATGTTTCAGAGCATCAATAATAATTTGATGTATGCTGTGGCTGCGATTCACTTTGATATCCAAATCAAATGTATTTTTGTGCAACTGTCCCGCAATCAATGCATTGCGCAGTGTTCAAAATGGCACTCACCACGTGCTGGCCCAAGGTATCGTGTCGCATTTGGATTTGTAAGTAACGATGATGACTGCTTCAGACACAACCGAGCGGGTAAATTAAAGTTAAAATAGTAAATCATGTTTTAAAAGTACTTAAACGACCCTTTGCCCTGGTAACTCAGACAACGGATACCTGGAACCTTGCGAAACATTACGATAACCAGGGACCTGCTAAGTCTTTACCACGTTCCTGCGATAACGATCACCGAACAACCGCGGCTATGCTGTTTCACGGAATAACAGTGGCTAGGCAGCTATGCTGTTTCCCCGGCCCAAGTTAACCCTCCAGACAAGTAGAAATAAAATGCTGTGTTTGAGTTGACTTTACTGCAAAATAAAGGCACACGATGGTTACTTTCTCGATAAAATCTTTAAGGTTGGGTCGATCAATTCTTATTTGGGAAGAGCGGCTTGCAAGTTTTTAGGGGGTTTTTTTTCATTATTTTTAGGGTTGGGCCTTTTTAGCAGGGTCTGTCAGGCTACCGGAACAACACATATATTTTTGTCAGTCTTTGGTAACTTGGACATTTGTTGGAACATGTTTAAAATGGACATTCATTCCCCTTTTACACATTACCTCCTTTGACGTCAGTTTAATTTGTTACGAGGGCACAGCCGGAGGCACTCGTTTCAGTTGAAAATAGCCATAATCCGTTATGAAACTTCTGGCCAACTCATAAATTGGATCACATGAAAGATGTTTCTTCAAGCTAAGAAATGCACCAAGTAAATATCAACCAGGAAGTCACTTTCTGCTTCATCACCCAATATAAAGATACATTCTTAACATGTAATTATATTATATATGATCTGAAAGCTCAAAAAGTAGCAAATATATCATTTGCAAAACATCGCTTTTAGCAATGGTACTTAAAGAAATTGTATTTTTAATCCTGAAAAAAAAGCTTTGGGACATTTACTGTGCTGCAACTCTAGAGAGTCTTGTGGAAGTCATTAACGCTACCATCAGCTGGATGCTGAAAGATGGCCATGAAGTGCACCTGGTGGAAGCCGTGAATGCTATAATCAGACAAGTACTACAAAAATGCCCGGACTCTGTGGCAGGTGACAGGTGCAGCGTCAATAATGACCAATTTGGTAAGTAAGTGGCAAAATGTTGCTATGTAATCAACTGCTCAACGGCGCAAATCTGATATTTTATGGAGTAGAATATCTCTATTAAGGCCAACAAAGGGAACAACCAGATACGTGTCAATATGGGCGTGGTGTTAATACACAGTACCAAATGTTGAAGATTTAAAAAAAAAAATGGGGCAGTGAAAACATAGTCATATTACAGCAGTTGTCTCCGTTTCGACATATATTAAAGTTTTCTGTTGTATATACAAAAGCACAGAAGGAAGATTTTAAGCGATAGGTCTGATGTAATATGGACAACAAAATATGCTGAAAGGCAAGCACAATAAATGCTTTAATGGTTCTTTGATGAAGTGGTCACTCAGGTGTAAGTAAATGGTACTTGGAGTAAGAGCCAGTGCAATCCACACGTTCAAACATGCTGCGGGGAACAAAACCCATAACAAATTTTTATCTAAATATGCAGAAATATGATATTGACAGTAATCATTTTGAAAGAAATTACTAACGGTGGAGCCGCTTCGGTGTCTAATGCCAACCAATCATTTTTGTGAATCTAAGCTTTACGTGTTGTGACGAAACGAAGACACGAATTATCTGGTTATGTGGTTACACTGCCAGGCAAAGGAAACGAGAACACAGAATTAGCCATTGAGGATCATGGTTCATTGCCAACAGACAAAGGTAACCCCGATATTTGATTTACATATGCATTTTGCTTACCTTTTATTTCATTTTTTCATGATATCACGTTTGTAAGGGCATGTGACTTTGTCAAATTTATTCATCTGAACCGTCTGTTCAGAATTGCATTTTCGACTTCTCCAAAAGCCTCAGCCAGATTCACTTCAAACTTGGTGGCAATGTACCTTTGGTGGGTTTGTTCAAATGGTCATGCTCCGGTGAATTTTGTATTTTTTTATGAATTTTCTGTGTTTTTTTAGGCAAAACCTTAAAATATCTTCTCCGAAACCTCTCACCCTATTGCTTTCATATCGCACAGGAACACTCCCAGGGACTCCTAGTTCTTATTCATTCACCAGGTGCATTTTTTTTCTATTTTTGTATGAATTTTTATGTGTTTTCTCTATTTTCAACTTCTTCTCTATCCATACCTGAGCATTTGTCAGCAAAAATGCCGAGGAACGCCGAGATGCTTTTCACTGTACCCATTACCTGGGCATTTCCCGACGGATCTTTGGAGAAACGCCAAGCTAAGGAGTAAAGTGAAAGGCACCTCGGCGTTTCTGGGCATTTTTGCCGAGAACGCCGAGGTAAAAATAACGGAGCAAGGTACTTCGGCGTTTCTCAGCCTTTTTGCCGAGAAACGCCGAGGGGAGAGAAGCATTGCAGCAGACCTCGCCGTTTCTCGGCAAAATTGCCGAGAGGTGCCAAGAAAAGGATTTCTGTACAAATCTCCTCGGCATTTCTCGGCAAAAAGTGCCGAGAGTGGCGCTATCTCAGTGTTTTGGCTGTCCTAGTGTTATCGGTAAATGCACCTTTCCCATTGATTACCGTGTAAGTCAATGGGCAGTCTAATGCTAATTCACATTTTGGACTTTTACAAAATATTCATCCAGATTGACTTAAAACATGGTGGCAAGGTACCTTGGATGAGTCTTTACCATGTTTGGTCGAATGGTCAAGCTCCAGTGATTTTTGGATTTCAGTTATTTTTCTATTGGGGGGGGGGGGGGGCTTTAAAATCTTCCCCTACGAAACCGCTCACCCAATTGCTTTGACATCACATAGGACCACTCCTGAGGACCCCTAGTTCTTAATTTGTTTACCAGGTAGCGCTGCATTTTTTTCTATTTTTTTCTTCTCCAGAAGAACCGTCACTCAGATTAAGCTGAAACTTTGTGGATATATTTCTGGTAAAAGGACGAAACAAACTTGTTTACTATTTGACACTGCTGTGGATTCCTGATTTTTAACGACTTTTTTTTCAATTCAGTACTTATCGGTAAATGCACCTTTCCTATTGATTATTATAAAAGTCAATGGGCATTTTAATGCTACTTCACATTTTCGACTTCTCCTCTGAAACCGTGATCCAGATTGACTTCAAACATGGTGGCAGTGTACCTTGAGTAGGTAGTTACCTTTGTTCAAATGGTCACGCTTCGGTAATTTCTGGATTTTTTTTTTTTTTTTATTTTATCTTATTATTTTTTATTTGAGGGGCAAATCTTAAAAAAGAAAAAAACTTCTCTAAAACCGCTGACCCAATTGCTTTGATGTCACACAGGAACACTCCTCGGGACTCCTAGTTCATAGTTTGTTCGGCAGGTGGCGCTGCAATTTTTAGCTCAGCTGACTTGCTATTTAGGCTGAACTTTTAGGGGGCTCTGTCGTTCGTCTTAGAAATGCTTCTAAATGTCATATGCACTCAGCTGAAGCTCAACACAGGTCTGCTCAGTTGCAACCTTGATTTTGTGGCACCAGCTTAGGTCAGCTAAGGACGGGCTGTTCACGCAGCCCTCTGCTTAAGTTTTACGACATGTTTTGTATTTGTGTCTTTTTGCCCAGAACCACTTCCTAGTAGTCAATATCCTATTCCGCAGTTCGAACTCTTTACTCTCCATAAGCTAAGTTTTCCCACATATATATGAATATTGCACGTTAATGCCTGGTAGCTTCAGAAGCACTTTAGTCTTGGGACGGGTCTAGTCTAATTTTGATAGGATTCACAACAATATGTCTGTGCCAGACACTTCAAAATGTGTGAACATACATATATGCTTTGAAGTGTAACTTGTAAGCTGTATTTTAGCTAATGTTTTTATACTTTGTATTTTATGTACATTTAAAGTATCTTGTAATTGATTCTGCCACTTCTTTAGTTTTAGAGCTTCAAAACATTAGATTTTTCTCTTCCCATTACAATTGGTTTAATAAACATCGATTCATTCAGTTTGAAGCGGCACTGTTTTATGATTGACCAAATCTCTGGAAATTTCATTCGGAGATATTTTCTAGAAACTAAATGTTGTTGAAAGTGGCACTACTGTATCTGCTGAAAATAAAGACAAACGCCAATTATACTAGTCCCTAAAACTCTGTCATATGTGGTCTGCCCAGTGACAGCGCTCATGTAATCTAGATACAAAGCTTCCCTGCAATTCAAAAAAAAAAGACAGAAAAAGGTGTCTTGTTTTAAGCTTTTATGGAGACTTGGACAGAACTATATGGAATTACTGCCCTACCAGAAATAAAGTTGCTGATCTGCAATGATCAATTTCTGTTTGAGAAACTAAATAAGTTGCAGAATTCCAATTAATCAGGAAACTCTTCACACAACCAAAAAACACCTTTTAGATAACACAACTAGCGTATTGTCCTCGAATACAAAGAGTTAAATTGTACTGTACGATCAGCCTGTCTATACATGAAAAAGGTAACTTGTTTCAATGAACAATTTTAATTTGTGAATTTTTAACATATGGCAATGACATGTGAAAGCTTCAAAAATAATGTATGAAATGACATACCAGAACGTTTATAACATATAGTTTTGCGTGACAATATCTAAAAGACCCTTTTGGAAAACGGGTCTACAAAACCATTTGCTATTAATTCTTCTCTTAAGCCTGTTGAACAATAGGGTACCCAAACACCATAATATGTTTCATCTATTCCCAACATGCAAAGGACCGTTGCTATGTTGTACTTCCCGCCGTCTTTATTCGTGAAACGTGCACAAATCTACAGTTAAAACAAAGACTTTATGGTCCAGAACTCGTTGGAATTCAATACGTACGGCTAGCGTCCCATCTTATAAAGAAAGCGATCTATTAAGCATGCAAAAGATATGCATCCTTTAAAAATGCTCCGTTTTCAAGGTTTTTTTAGGGACAAATTCGTTCTTTATAAACACATACATAAGTAAAATGATAAGTCGTGCTTTGTTAGCATACATTGCCAATCAAATTATGCTTCACGGCAGTTTTGTGCGGGCTAAATTTATTGGTACTATAAACACGAAGTTCTATCACAGTAATAATTCTGTGACACTTTCTCCTAGGAAATTACACCCTTGTAGCATTATTCCTCAAACTGCCGATCAAGACAAGGTGAGTACAAAGTGTAAAAAGTGTTACATTTTTAACCCTTTCGTGGCTGAATGACTTAATCACTAGCCTTCCTAGGTGCCTAGCCCGTGTCCTGGAAGGCTATTGACCTGAACATGCCATCATAAAAAGTTTTATCAGTCTGGAATTCTCACAAATATGTTTTATGAAATGAACTTCATGTGAAAACTTAAGATCAGGCCACAATTTACATCCGGGCGCTATTGTTCGATTTAGCAGGAAAGGGTTTAACGGTCAATTTCGTGGTCAGTATCAAAGCTGTGACCATGTCGTGCTAATCGAGGCATAACAATTGGTGTTTTGTACCCGCAATCAAGTAGCCCTAAGATAACGTGGTTCGCGAAGAAACACAACACCGTTATCTATGTCAATATGACACAAATAGGAGAGATCTGGGTTAGTCCTAAATTCACCTAAAGATGGTGCTGCCAATCCTGTTCATGGTTGACTGCCCACATCTTGTGGTCACTTTCCATGATTCTCTCCTTTTGGAATATAGCAAGCATAAATTTAACCTCTCTATATGTTGTCAAATAAGCTTTAAACTTTCATTTTATCACACCAGGGTGTAATTGCAGGATGACTATATATGTACTTTAGGTAGATTAGATGATGAATACAAAATTCTCCCTTGTATGCAGGGTGAAACTTTTAGGACTTTTATGTTCGCTGTAATGTAATGGGCATTGCTGACCCACTTTTACACTTGACATGAAATGGCATGGGTTGCTAGGTGTCACAATATGCACCATGGGAATGAAAGGCTGTGTGTCAAGAAATTAAATCAACCCAGATCACCCCTGTTTCATTTCAACTTTAGACTGCGGTGTGCACAGGATGAATATCTTATACAAGTACTTGCACACAATTACCCTTTTGGTCATGACCAGTGCATCTTTTGTTTCGAAACGCAGCTTCAAAATCGCGAGTAAATAGTACATTGAATTAAGGAAAAACTACTTCCAGAGTAATTTTAAAGACATTATCCAAAATTGTAAATCTTCTCCCGTTTCCAGCTTTGTGCCATGTGGTGGCAGCACTGTCAGTGGTTGGCATTGATATGGCCTGACGACATGATTGTATATCAGAAACATGGGACTAGAAACATCAGCATAAATGATGGAGGAAAAATATACTAGAACAAACATAATTTGATCTAGATACATTATACCAGATACAATGTTATTCACTCGACACAAAAGTTGGTTGGCCACCGCTATCAATCCGTAATTTTTCGGATTGTGCAATAGACTGAATCATTCTGTCATTTGATTGTAAAAAATACCGTGCGAGGGTGAAATAAAAAAGGATACTATGACACGATTTTTCAGAACATGTATGTATATACAGGACAGTTGGCATTATGACAAGGTTTTCATTATTTTTTGTATTGAAGTTATGAAAATAGGGCCTTAAGTTGATGAAATAATGCTGAAGGATTGGTTTAGATTGTATATTTTAACCCCCGACTGAATTTGCACCGTCACATGAACCCACAACAAACAATGTCATGATGTTCTGAAAGTTACATTCTATAGACTACTTTTGACACAAACATGTTGTAGAATTTTCTCGCTTATATCATCGAACTGGCTAGAAAGACGGGTATTAGTAAGGCTATGGTCTTTACGTGGAATGTAACACATTAAATCTAAACCGAAGCAGGGCCGTAAAAAAGATTGGTGTTATAGGGAGTGATCTGTTTATAAAGATTATATCTGCAAAAATGCGACAAATTTGCATCCATGTACAAAAAGGCAAATTTCATCATTGTAGCTTCAGACTTAAATAACTTCCACAAAATATATAGTCGTTTGCTTTTAATGAATATCGTACCAATGTGAAAAACGGCTTTGGTTTTGATCTTTACAACTCAAAATTGTTGTGCTACTGCTTTCGGCCAACTACAAGGAATTTCGAAATAGTCCTGTTATATTCAGTATTAAAAGAGGGTTTATTTTGTTGTTGGTGACGTTATGGAGTCAACTAGTTGGGATACAAGTCGCATATATCACATGCCTTGGGGCTTATTTTGAAAATTAAAAGTAAAACATTTAATAGAAACTTTTTTTCAAACATTGTAACGTTTGAGTGTTCCAATTTCTGTTAACCAGAACAAAAACCCAGTTCAAAAACAGAAAAAAGCAACAAAAACAAAACAAAATACAAAAAACGAAACCAAAACAAAACAAAAAAAAGCAAGCAAGCAAATAAACATCCACCCACCCACCCCCGTAAATTATTTTTGTATGCCCCCAATGCAAAAGCGTTACAATCATGCAAAGTTTCATTCAACATTTTGGCTACATGTATGTACATCACATTCTTCATTGGATCAAGCTGGTGTTATTGTGGTTTAAACTGTAGTAGTTTTACCTCACTGTAAATTTCCTTTTATTTTTAGGGAGAAATGGAACTTAACGAGTGGAATTCTTCATTTTGGGGTCTATACGGAGCGAAACGAGAAAAGGTCCGTTGCCATAAGTTTTAAGGTGGCGATTTCACAGGTAATCAAAACATTAGTTGTTGGACTCATGTAATTTTGTATTATTTCGGATTACACGAGTATCAGATGTTCAAGCACATATTGTCATTCTCAAGCTGCCTGAAATCCTACTTTTACGTCGAGTTGATCTTTGAAAAAAAAAAACAAAAACAACAATATGATAATGCAGTGAATTCGATGCTTCTTCATATGATAATGTAAATAGTTATCAGCAGGGAAAGTCCGATATGGAATCAACCCCGTTCTCCAATACAAAATATTTTGTTAACCATCCGGTACCGATAGTTACTACAGATATGGATATTCGATATTCAACACGAGAATGATTCACAGTCTCTTCATTTGAAATACAAAAGCGTAAACACATACCGGCAAAGGTCCAGTTCATCGTCATTCATTCCCTTAATACAGTTTTTGATGTGATGTTCGGGAGTCGTTTTATTCTTTAAAACTATATTGGAAGTTTATGTAGTTGCGGACATGTATGTGGATAGCTCAGAAGGTCAAATGAACATTCCCCACAAGCAATGGATTGCAAATCGGATATCCAGTAGCACATCTGTCCAATACCCGATCTTTCATTCGAATAATCTGATTTGTCTGATACTTGATACGGACATCGGAATGCCCCTATTACTTTTAGGGGCCTACGATAACCACAAAACTAACTGATCAAGCCCAACAATAATTAAACAAATTCTAAAGTGACATCTCTCTCTTTCTCTCTCTCTCTCTCTCTCTCTCTCTCTCTCTCTCTCTCTCTCTCTCTCTCTCTCCCTCTCCCTCTCCCTCTCCCTCTCTCTCTCTCTCTCTCTCTCTCTCTCTCTCTCTCTCTCTTCATTCCTTTAATTTATAGTTCTTTGTTACCTTTTCAGGACTCAAATCCCGGTGTACCAAAGGTCCCAGCATACATAGAGGTACAGTTACCTGTATAAGTGTAAATATAAAGACCACATTCAAACATGAATGAAATATCGCTTAATCTTGATTGCGGGAAGGCAGGGGGGGGGGGGACAAAAAGTAAGATAATGCAGTGTCTATGGTCAGCACTTTCCAGAATTTTGCAAAATGTGGCATGAGCATGAAACTTTTTATTACGGTAGCTAAGACCAAACTAAAATTGGTAAGAACGACAGGCGTCCTGAAATACTCCAATATCGCAACTTCCAACATGGTTGCCATGCACACCGTGCAAACCCTTCCTTTGGCAGCCGTGGCTCTAGATGGCACTGTCATAGTGAACACATGTCATGCTCATACCATATAAAAGTGAGGGATAGATTTTGCGTGGGAAGTATGAGCCTGTATTAAGCTTGTTTGCGTACCACTTTTGAAAACTGCGACTTGGTCAAAGCATTTACCTGTATATCTCGTCCACTATCGTGTCAGCATCATATCATGGCAACCCCTATAATTTTTCCACGTGATACCAAATAGCTCGAATGACTAAATGGTTTATAGAATTTGTTTTCATAGATTTTGGATGCAGATATGCAGTGCTATTTGTATGAAAAAAAATCTAAGTTGATCTGTCTGGTGTCTTGAGCACATTTATGCATGCGTTTACATAAGGATAAAGGGTGTATATCCTCAGACTATTAATGCACCACATCTGCCCAACGATTTTGAAAGTGACAATTAAAATGGCATGTGGGGTGTGTATTTCCAAGTGAATTGCTAAGAATGGTTCTATTTTTGACGATGACATTTTTCAGCCATTATCAAGTTTTTACGTCATAAGTATGGAAACAACAAGTTTTGTATAAACATATGCATTTTTGGTATAGAAGTTGTTCTCTAAATTGGTCGTACTGGGCTTTTTCTAGGATAACTCGATGCTCTATAAGCATCCGAACGATCATATCAATTCATATCAGATATTTCAGGCCCGTAAAGCAGAATATTTTAATGAAAATACAATAAATTATGAGTGTTTGGGCATGTATTGCTACTATGGCAGCCTTATTGAATACGGGCGATAACAAAGGCATTTCAGGATTTCAGGATGCCTCCTATCCGTAAAATAGAAAGTATTTTCTCACTGTCATTGTGTCAGTTTTCATGCTTATAGTACATGCAAGTCTTCTGGTGATCTAAGACACCGAAGATCTAATTTATAAAACAAAAAATTATATAAAGATTGGAGAATTTGAACAATAAATTGAATAATGAGTGAGACCTCCTTGACCAGGTGACAGAATGCAGACTGAACTAGTTTACTCCAAGTACAGTATTCTAACTTTTAAAAGCAAATATTTCAACCGAAAATCATTGACTCTTCAGATAAGGGTATCGTCGGGTTCATCGATTTTATATACAATTCGATCTATATCGGTATGTGTGTGTGTGTGTCTGTCTGTGTGCAGAGCTGTCCAGTTGAAAATCGCTGTAGCAAAATTTTCTTTCCTTGTAGCATTTCTTCCACTTTCTTACATGAGAAAATCTGCAGCAGTTTTGAAGGGCTTTGTGGCAAAATTTTGCTCCAGTGCTCCAGTTGGACAGCCCTGGCTGTGTGTCTTAGAACATTTTCGACTAATCGATATTTAATAGTAACGAGACTGGGGTATTTTGACCCATTCCTGGTCAGAGTACGACTGAATCAATAGCTTTCCTTGGTGCCGGTTGGGCGCGTGCACCCAACCGGCGCCAAGGAAAGCTACTGACCTAGGGCGTCCCGTAATGAATTTTCTTATATACAAATCTAACCATAAATGTTTTCTAGTAACGAAAAATTTAATAAAAAAAACATTAATGCAGACGAATTTACATCCGGGCGTTTGGGGGCGATTTGAGCGGGAAATGAATTTCTTCTGGTACTCAGCAGCAGTTCCATTTGAAAACTCGAGCACCAGATTCAAGTCAGTTTTGCAGGAAGGAAATTTTCATTGAAGTCAAAGGTGTCAGGCACATTCGCCTTTTCACACAGGAGGAAGTTTATTTAAATGTAGACCACAGTTTGAATGTAAATGCTAAAGTTTTGTTTCTAATTTATATCAAGAGTTGATGAAATAGTTTATTCAACATAGCAATGGGAACCACTGTAAACTATTAAAGCCTCTGTGATTGCATATTGCCGGAGAATTTTACAAATATGTGTCTTTTTAATAGCTTGGTCGATGCAACCATTCAATGAGAAATGAGAAAAAAAAATGTATATGTATTTTGTACATAGTCATGTTGTTTTAGCCAACAAAAGAGGTCACATGCGAAGCCCGTCCGGGGATTGATTTCAATCGCACGAAGCACAGAAAAGAAATGATATGTGCATACTGGGATGAATCTTACAAGTATGTATATCATTTTCCAGCTTTCATTCTTAATTATCAAAATATTTAAATGCATCGGGTCTCCTCAAAATATACACGCAACATTGTTGTAATTTCAATAATTTCTTACAATCAGAAGAAAAAAAAATATTATAAGAGTATGTAACTTTGCCGTACTGATCTTCATGAAAACAACGCTAATTTTCATTAGCATGTGCATGTATCATTATTTGATTCAATTATGCTGGTACAGGGTCCTTCACTGACCAATTTTTTTTTTTTTTTTTTTTTTTTTTTTTTTTTTTTTTTTGGTCGCATTCCACATTTCGTATGCATTTTGGTGGCGTTAAGCTGCAAGCTAGTCGAGTCGAGGATCTTTGGATTTGCCAGTGGCTGTAGGCAAGGAAGCGGCGGTTGGTGGCAGACCCATCTCTTTTATTTTTATCGCCAACCATTGCTAGTCGTTAATACAGGCTGCGTCCAATGTAATACGTCTGAACTTGGGATAGGATAGGAATTCAAAGCAAGAGATTCATTGCAGCTAGTGACTTATTAGAGTCATGAGCATCACTTCATTTTCACGTACAGTGCACTTGTCTGTTACAACAGTGCTTGGGATAACAAATATTTAAAATGGACCCGCCCTAGATTGTTTGATCGGAAAAGAAGTAGAAACACACAGGTGATCACAAGGACAGGTTTCACAGTACCTCCAGTTACATGATACTAATGCCTCATCATACTTACACTCATTTTCACTTGTAATTTGAGTATGAAAAGAGCAAAGGCAAGCTGTATTTATATAGTAGAATCTCCCTACTTAGACCACCTAAGGGACTGAAAATTTGGTCTTACTAAGGGTGTGATCTTAACGGGGGATATAATTTAATTAAGGATAAACCAAAACGGGTCTGTAAATTGGTGGTCTTAATATATAGAAATGGCCTCTATGGAGGTGGTTTTAATTGGAGATTCTGCAGTTAAGATATATATATATGTGTGTCTCTGTGTGTGTGTCTGTCTGTCTGTATAAGGCGTGCCTTTTCTAGAATACATTTGTACTATAAGAGTGGATGTACATCAAAGATGTCACGTGCACGTAGTTATTATGTCTCTCCGTGCAACGCGGGGACATATTGTTTTTGCGTCCGTTTCTTCTTCTTCTTCTTCTTCTTCTTCTTCTTCTTCTTCTTCTTCTTCTTCTTCTTCTTCTTCTTCTTCAACACGTTGTTGCGCGCATTGCAGACGCGATAACTCAAGAAAGATTTGACTTGGGAAGTTGAAATTTTATGTGAAGATGTTCCTATATATGATCTTGCTTGGGATTGCATATGGGTGACTTTGACATATTTTTCAAGGTCACATGGGCATGTCATCTAAAATTGACACGGAAGCAACAACTCTGCAAGGATTTGACTTAGGAGGTTGAAATTTTGCATATTTATGTACCATAATACCAACTAGGTTGGGATCGAAGATGGGTATCCTTGACGTGTTTTTAAGGTCACATGGCCACTTTAAAAAAAATCATTGGAGATGCATACGAGAAAGATTTGTCTTAAAGAAGTTGGCATTTTGTGTGATTATGTTTCTATGTAAGACTTTTGTGAGACCTTGCTTGTGACTGCAGGTGTATGACCCTGACCTATTTTTGAAGGTCACGTGGGCATTTCGTCAAAAATCAACTGCGCACGGGGACACATTTGATTTTCTGTCGGAAAATCAGCCTGTTCTAGTTAATTCTGAACTTGAACAGTTTGAAATTAAAATGTTTTGTGCCTAAACTGCTCCTCTACAGCCTGATTTTCAAAAATGGATGAAAAATTCGTTGGTGTATGATGAAAAGAATATTTAAATTTAGCGGAACTGTAACACATGAACAAATAGCATGCATCCTTTTGCAATATTCTCGACTGCATTAATAATGTACGTACTTGATTCATTTACCGGTTCACACCGGAGCAGTTGCAGGCACAGAGCAAGTAAGCAGGGTACGCCACTTGCTGTCGCTGAGGCCAAATAGGCTTTCGTCGGCGGCCAGTGGTACATAGCGGCAATGCCACCAGCCGCCGACGAGAACCACCAACTGCTGTTCTCTGTCATTCAAGTGCAGCATATGCTGCCGACATGTTTACTGGTATGACGCATGTACAATTATGGTTGTAGGAACTGGAAATCCGGGGGTTGCACCACGCACCCTGTATTTACTGGATCTTCCCATGCGAGATGCAGGTGTAACCACACTACAAACTTTGCTATACTTATGCGGCAATCCGTTATTACTGTCGCAAACGTAAGTACAAGCAACTTCATGGGGTGACACACATGGTCACTTCACTTTATAATATCTGATGGTGGCTGAATGAATCAACGTTTTGGATTAACATGAACCGATTGACCTTGTTTCGCCAGTGGGTGCAACAGGTTGTAGTAAATGTCAGGAAACTTTGGACGTAACGAAAATAAACTTTCGTGTACTCCAAAACATTCAACTTCTGGCAGTGATGACTGGCCACAAAGACACCAACACAGTGAACCTCCACGGGGCATCCAAACCCTACAGTAATGAGTCCCAATGCTGGGAGTGATTTCCAATTAAATGAATGCATGGACATATCACAACATATTTGTCTTTGAAAGATAAATACATTTTGTATCCATTTCTTGATTACAGTTCAGAGTTTCTGTTTGGCCAAAAATCTGCATGATATCCAATTTCTATTGGTAGTAAAACACCGGGTTTTTCAGTTTTCATAGAAATCACTGAGCTCAATATTATATATGTTTAAACAGTGGATCACCAGAATCCCCCCCCCTCCAATAAACAAAATAAAATAAATTAAAAAAAGATGCTTTACATTCATGACCTTCGAACCTCCAACCACAACGTCAAAAATAATTTTCTTAGATGCCAGCATATCTATGTCGTCCGTTTAACATGTTTATGGGAAGGTATATTCTGCACTGTGATAGTGCAGTAATTTTTGTAATCAATCTTGACTATATTTTACGGACCCAGGTCGTAACATGTAAACCTATTGGGTTGTTCATGCATGCACTTAGGTATTACAGAATATTTGTCTCTGAAAGATAAGTACACTTTGTATCCACGTTTTGCTTACTCATTTATATTCCCTTCTGGACTCTTACAGAAATGTCAAAGACACCAGTTTGTACTGTCTACAATTTCCAGTGCTGGTTGTGCCATATCCATCCTATTTTTGATAGTGATGCTAGGGCTGTACGCCTATCTCCGAAGGAGGCTGTGGTCAGACAGAACAGCTATTCACGTGTTCCTTGTCGGAACACTTCTGGTCGCACAGGTGGTATTTTTGGCCAGTGCTGCAGCAAAAGATGAACCTGTACGTATTTTTTTTTGTCAACTGTCAGTGTATTAACTTTTTAAATGAATTTCAATTTGTGTCACATATCCCACCTTATTTAGTCATTCAGTATTTGCATGTCATGAATTACCATTTTTTATGTTTCTTTCGCGCTTTCATCTACAGGTTGCATGCCGTTTAGTTGCCATTCTCCTTCACTTCTCGTACACTGCGGTGTTCTCGTGGCACTTCGTGGAAGGGATACACCTGTTTAGAAAAGTGGTAAAAGTTTATGGCTCTGAAACCAGTAAGATGTGCTATTACTTTCCGATTGGTTTTGGTATACCTACAGTTATAGTCACCATCACCGTGGCAGTTGACCTCAATGGATATGGAACTGAACATGGGTAAGATTCTCCCTGCTTGTTTTACTTTATGCAAAAGTTAATATCAAAGCAGCTGCAAATTTAAGTGTTCCATAGATTCATTGTAAAATGTAAAACGTACCAACTGGTGGTATGCTAATTCTCTACTTTAAATAGAGTTGTAATTTTTTTATCTTCTGTTGGTAGAATCAGAGTTAAAACATGTGATAGGCAGACTCTTAACTGTGCATGCTTTAAGCTTTCTAGAGACTAGAAGTGAAAAATAAGTACACTTTTATTAGATTATAAGCCGTGTACTCATAAAAACAAATATACTTTCTGTTTACGGTATAGTCGTGTTATGCTAAGTATGGTATGTTTAAGACAGCGATGAAGTCGATCAATTGACGCTTGCGGGGACCACGAATTGACATCACTCAAAGGCTTCAAATGTATAGGCCTACTGCTCACTCCAGAATACCAAAAAGCAATACTAATATATTACCAATGATAGATGGAGGGGAAGGGGGAAGTCGTTGTAAAACGGAACTTTAAACAAAGGTAGTAAAATATAATCTGATTTCAAACTAAATCGCACTTCCTATTGGCTGTTTCCAGGCACATATCTATCAAAAACCTGCAAAGAAAAGCATCCGTTTGGTACTTTGTGTTTCAATGCTTATAAACGTAAACGGAGTCATGTATCTGTAGGTGTTGGCTGTCCACAAAAGCGGGTCTTGTATGGGCGTTTATTGGGCCAGTTCTTGGAATAATGGTTGTGAGTTGCTGCAGATTTTTTTCCTATTTTAGTTTTGGAACTAAATTAAGAATATCATTTTGTACAAAATTCACATTGTAAGGAGTCAATGGATAATTTTTAAGACTACGAGACATACATTTTAATGTCCCGCCAAAATATCTGATACAGTAGCTAGACAACAATGATGACAATCATCCGCCATGAAACAGGCGTCATAATAGATACACCAAGATTGCTGGTTACGTTATTGACATTTATAGTATTTATTCCAAATATATACATGATGATCCTGCTCGTGTCAAGCTCAATGTGTGTTTTCAGAAAATGCCTGAGACTGTTTCAATCAGTTAATTAGTCGAAGCAGCAACACACTTAATTTTGGCCTGATCGATAAAGGGATCTGCCGCATGTAGAGACACTTTCTTTTTGATATGGGCCAAAGCAGCACATCAGTATTCATTAACGTCCCGTACTGAATTGCATGTTGTGAAATACAAAGCTATAATCCATAAGACGAGAAATTTGCTTAAATTTTATTTCATTATTATTATCATCATCATCATCATCATCATCATCATCATCATCATCATCATCATCATCATCATCATCATCGTCATCATCATTATTATTTTCCTTGGCAAAATAATAAGAAACGATGCAGTCAGTGACTTTCTTCACACTTCAGAGTGGGTACATGTAACAATAATGACCATGTCCTTTTGAACCATATAAGAGTGAGTTTATGTGAAACATGATCTGCCTCAATAGTAAACAAAAAAAGTAATGATTAAGAATAGTGGATGACACACATAAAAACTGCATGCAAAAAGTCTTGACCTTTTCTGTGCGACATCCATGCTGTTTAAAAAGTGTTGTATGAATATATAAAAAGACCCTGCTATGTGGTGTCTCATACTAGGATAACATTATAAAATTTTACACAATTTGTATAATTTTACTTACTTTTCGCAGGTAAACGTTTGCATTCTGGCAGTGGTGTTACGGATAATTGTAAAATCCGGCAACATAATTCCCGGGGGCAACTCGTTGCTTCACCAAGTCAGGTATGTATGTATGTGTGTATATATATATATATATATATATATATATATATATATATATATATATATATATATATATATATATATATATATATATATATATATATATATATATATATATATACATATATATATATAAACACACACACACATCACAAACACATCTCTCTCTCTCTCTCTCTCTCACACACACACACACACACACACACAAAGACACACACACACACACACAACACATGGTTCATTGGATGCACCAATGGCACAAACCTAATAAATTGAAGTGGACAATGGCACCTCTATCTATAATAGTTTTGAAGCTACTCAAAAATTAAATTTTGTGTATTCACTTAATTTGCATAAATTAATATTTTACAATTTTAGTTCATTGGATGTGGCTATGTCACAAACCTTTAAATTGAAGTTTGAATGTCACATGTATCTAAAATAGTTTTGAAGCTATTCAAGATTTTAATTTTGTGTTTTCACCTAACTTCCATAAATTAAAACCCTACAAATTTGGTTCATGGTTCATTGGATGTTGCTATGTCACAAACCTACCAATTGAAGTTGGAATAGCACCTTCATGTATAATAGTTTTGAAGATATTCAAGATTTAAATTTTGTTTATTCACCCTTATTTGTATAAATTAAAATTGTACAAATTTGGCTCATGGTTCATTAGATGCAACTATGTTGCAAATTTGTAAATTTAAGTTGGAATGACACCTCTATCCATAATAGTTTTGAATCTATTTAAGATTTAAATTCTGTGTACTCACCTTATTTGCATAAATTGAAATTTTACAATTTTGGATCATGGTTCATTGTATGTAGCTATTTCACAAACCAATAAGTTGAAGTCGGAATGGCTTTATCTATTATAGTTTTGAAGCCATTTAAAACTTAAATTTTTCATAGTCACTTGATTTGCATAAATTACAGTCCTTTAACTTGGTTCATGCTCCATTGGATACGGCTTTGCCACAAACATTTAGCTTGAAGTTAGAGGGGCATCTTTATACATAATAGTTTTGGAGATATTCAAGTTTTAAATTTTTCAATACCCATAATTAGCATAGTTTAAAATTCTGCAATTTTCATTTACTGCCCATTATATTGGGAGGTGTCACAAACCTATACATGTACATTCAAATTTTGTGTTTATCTCCAAGAGTTTAGAACATGTGGAGCTTTAACAATTTTGATTGCCCCTTGTTTGCATAATTTTAAAACATCATGCCTGTTTCAAACGATATGCACAATTTCAGTGGTAGGTGAGTCACCATGGCAGGTTTTGTGGTTTTCGGAATAATAGTGTACAAGAAAAACTCCGGACAAATTTGGTCAGAGAGAGAGAGAGAGAGAGAGAGAGAGAGAGAGAGAGAGAGAGAGAGAGAGAGAGAGAGAGAGAGAGAGAGAGAGAGAGAGAGAGGAGAGAGAGAGAGATGAGAGAGAGAGAGAGAGAGAGAGAGAGAGAGAGAGAGAGAGAGAGAGAGAGAGAGAGAGAGAGAGAGAGAGAGAGAACAAAATGTTTGGGTTCCCTCCCGGACATAATTAACAACGACACAAAATTTATGTAGATTTAAACCTACGCTACGTCTCTGAAACGGCTGATCATACAGATTACATGCAAGTCAAAATATGAACAGACAGCGGACAACACATGGGACTGTTTTGTATTTCATGTTCTGTCTTCTGTTTAAAAACCAAGTCATTGAATATTTTCGTAAAAAACAGTCCGCATGTTTTGCATTACGATTTATGTACCATTGTCCTCGTGCTGATGTTCAATTGTTTGCATATTGCTCAGTTGAAATGAAGAATAAATGTGAGGTATTATGTGCTTTGTTCCCTGACAGGGCAGCCACTAAAGGAGCATTAGTCTTGCTTCCAATTCTTGGAATCAGCTGGATCTTTGGATTTTTTGTCGACCATCACGTGGTGTTCCAATATCTATTTTCAATATTGAACTCCACCCAGGGATTCTTCATTTTTCTCTTCCATTTTGTATTGAACTCAGAGGTAATGCAGTTGTATTATAATTCATGTTTTGGAAAATGATGATGATGATGATGATGATGATGATGATGATGATGATGATGATGATGATGATGATGATGATGAAAAAGATAAAGATAATGATATTGTATATAATGATAATCAACGTCATTGTCATCACTTTTACACTTTTTACCCACCTGTTTTTATAGACACAAAGACCACGAGTTTATACAATTTATGTACACGCTCTCTGAGAAGTTATCAACTTATTATTAGCTTACAACGCAAAAAGTCCGTGACTGTATAATTAAAAATCTTACCAAATGTTCTCATTTGAAGGCGAGGCAGGCTTTCAACAGAAAACAGGCCAAGAGCAAAGCAATGCGTGACGTGGGAGCCGCTTATCCAACCGCAAGTGAGTTGCTGTTCTGTGTGTCACTGTGGCTCTCGTCATACACAATAAGGCTTGGGTACAACCGGCGAAATGTTTTCCAACAGGGAAACAGTATGCCACATACTCCCTGGATAAAACTGATCAACAGACACGATAATTTTGAATGTGTGTTAAATTGTATACAACAAGCAATAAAAGTTGGCCCCATGTTGGGTCAATGTAATGTAACCCCTCTGGGGCTCACTCTTTCTGTGTATATTAAGGTGTGAGCCAAGGCGAAACTTTAGTCAAACACTATTTAATCTATAGTTAAATGACCTCCCGGGCCATAGATCTGGAGGCCCCACTAGCCCTGCACAGCTGGGGACAAAGCAGATGCAATGCTGCTTTATGCAGATGATATGGCACTAAATGTATTATCTACCACAAAAAAGGCCTGCAAAAGTGTCAAAATAAGCTCGATGAATACTGTACTAAGTGGAAACTTGAAGTCAATCTTGCAAAAACTGAAGTCATGAGCTTCAACAAGTTGGACGTATAATAAGGGATTAATAGCATGTTGGTTGATGAAGCATTCGAGATCGCGTTGGTGACACTGGTTCGGACAAAGAGAAACTTACCAAACCTGATTCTGTAAGCCCATGTACCGTTTGAACACTATCAAGTCCGATATTCTAAGAGCAAAGTCCTATTCCGTACCCTTCACTGAAAAACTGCACAGTTCTAAATCATTGTAGCAAATTAATTTATAAAAGGAACAAATCATATTAATAAAATTTGAAATTTAGAAGAAAGTTTTAGGCATTATTAGCCTTTATAAAATCGGGTCATCAGCGGGGAACCAGCGCAAGACTTGTTTCGGCCACACCTGAAAACTGGTCAGATCAACGTTGTTCTGTTTCAGTAGTAAAAATAAAAATAAAAATAGGCCTGTTTATTATAAACTCGCTGCATTTCACAGACAATGCAATCACTATTAATGACTAGATCTATAATAATAAGTAATCAATAACATTACATTGAATGAAAATATTTTGAAAATTCAAGATTTAAAGAGCCAAATGAATTTAATAAACGGGTCTTCTGTGGGAAACCTTCAACTGTAATTACCGTCATTAGGCATGTTAATTTACAGTCTCGAATCGTTTGAGATGATTACGGGTTAGGGGTGGGGTTGGGTTGGGCGTTGGGGGATACTGTACCTTTTGGAGCAACTGTTCATGTATTCATGTAAGTTTTTTTATTATTTCAACTAAAACCATAATAATTATATCTGAAATCTAAACGAAAGGGCAGTTCTATGTAGATATCTAAATTGCTAAATTGCGCTAGAAAAAACATTAATTCAAATAGAATTCACATGTCTGATACCCTCTGTGGCTTGCACCTAGCTCGAGGCATTCTCCCAACCCATAGGTAGTTTCTACTCCACACAGAGGAAACCAGGCATGTAGTTATTAGACCACAAAATTTATTATTTAAAAAATTGAATTTATGTTTGTAGGCCTATCTGGAGAATAAAAAACACATAGGACAAATATAACTATGTAGTATGTAAGAATATTTTGACATTTAAAGTACTTATGATGTAATAGAGTGCCAGAATGTATTAAAATTGGAGAAGCCATATTTTAAAACAAATTCTGGATGTCTTTAACAAAAAAAGTTTAAATATTTTTTCAAAAACTTTATTTCATAACCTCTTGATATTAGATATGAGCTTATTGTAAGTAAATTTAACTCTAAATTCAAGATCTATAAATTTATCCGAAACACAACTGAAACGTAATATTTGAGATGAAAAAGTATTATAACCTAATTTTTGGCGAGATATTACTTTCTGGAAAAGGATAATTTACAGCTTCAAAATTGATATAATCTATTTTGTGATAAATTTTAGTCACACAACTATTAGCAATTATCTTAATATCTAAAACTAGAAATATATCATGATAAGGATCGACATCATTGCTCTTTAAAGGAATTTCTTTCGGGTAAATTTTATGTGCAATTTCCAAGAAATTTTCAACGTTTGGGCAAGCAATGTTATCAATATATCTTGAAATGGAGGACAGTTTTTCAGCCAAGTAAAAATCTGTTTTCATTAGATTTTGCATAAATTCAAATTCAATCCATGTTAAATACAGATCGGCAAGTAAAGGAGAGAAATTACTACCCATCGGAATTCTATTTATTTGTTGAAATATGTGAGATCCAAATGTAACAAATGTATTATCTAAAAGAAAATGAATTGCATCTTTGTATCTGCCCTCCTTATTGTCAGGTTTCTTGCTAAAGCCTAGGTAGCAGCACAGGATCCCAGTTAGCATGGATACCGCTCAACATTCGGTAATTCATTCAGCACTACACATTATGACAATTGTCTGAGTACATTGTCACACCCGATATGCCATTGGTATAGAATAATACATAAACTGTTGTCTAAGGAGTTCTTGATTTAAGCTAATTCTGACACGGTCATTATTTTATGAGCTGATGTTTAACCACAATGTATGTTTAATTCCGTTTTTTTTTTTCAGCAACAAAATTTGACCTTTAGGATGTGCAAGTATCACAGGGTGTTTCGTGGAACTAATGCTTGTAAGCCGCCCACTTATGTCGTCATCACAAAAATAAGGATGTACCTAGGCACATTTTTTGTGAGCAGCCTACAATGGAGATAATCGTCATGGCATATCCTGTTGTTATCCATAGCTGTATACAGATTATGGTATCGTCGATAGCCCACATGGCACATATTCATCATGAAAATAATATTTCCTAATAGTGATCTTGGGAAAAGCTTCGCTCTGCCTGGGACTATGAAATCAAAGAAAACAGTGTCTATCGATGACGCCAGTTGTTCACTTGTGCACTAAGGACAGATTTGTGTCCGGGCAGATTGAGAGATGGAAAAAGGTCGGATGGTAATCAAGTCACTTTAACGTTTATAAGTATACAAACATCTGTGGTGTGAAGGTGTCTGAAACATGCACATGAAGTTGTATTCTCCAGGCATAATTTTTTTTTCTGTTTTGTTTTTGACTTCAGAACGCTTTATAATGCATGGGGACCAAATAGGACCACCAATTGACCCGGTCAGTATAATTGGAGCGTGTTGTTATGAAAAGTCTAACGTTTACGAGAAAACTCAAAATTTTGATATTTTAAAGTCAATGTTTTGAGAAAAGTCATGTTATTTTGAAGTGAATGGGGGAAATTTCGAGATTGAAAAGTGGAAATTGTGAGCAAAAAAACTCGAAATATGGACAACAAAAACTCGAAATTTCGAGTTTTTAGGTAAACAGGTACGAATGATCTTTTTAGACATATTTAAAGCATTTGACCGAGTCTGGCATCGGGGTCTTCTTCATGACCCTTTACTTTCTTGAATAAAGTCATATCTCACTAATCGTAAACAGAGTTGTGTTAGAAGGTACATCATTTGACTGAGTGCTAATTGAGTCTGGTGTGCATCAAGGGAGCGTGCTTGGACCCCTTCTGTTTCTTGTTTTTATTAATGATTTAATTGAGAATTTAACCTGCAAAGCATATCTTTTTGCTGACGATACATCACTGTTCGAGGTTCGAGTTAATACACCAGATGAAACTACCATTATGTTAAATGAAAATTAAGGGGTTTTTTTTCAAGGGTGGGGAAGGAAAATGGAAGGTTGATTTCTCCCAACTAAATCGGAAGAAACGATTGTATCTATTAACAGAAATAAGCCAATTCACCCCCTCTAAACTTTATGAATGAACCAGTTAACGTGTTAGTGAACATAAACATTTAGGAGTCATTTTGTCACGTTATCTTCCGTCGGACAGTTACATTAATCACATATCTACTAAGGCTACGTCAAGTTTGGGTCGTATCAATTATTTTTCACCTTTATTTCCAATAAATGCATTGGAAAATGTCTATACGTCAGTCATAAGACCAGTCTTGGAATATATTTCTCCTGTCTTCGGCAACTGCTCACTCAGATGTAAAATGTTGGAGTCAATTCAGTATAATGCAGCGTTATACGTTTCTGGATCCAAGAAAACGTCTAGTTAGATCAAGGTAATAAACTGTTTGGGTTGGGCGAATATTGCAGACAGGCGGAAATATCTAAATTTTGTTACTTATTATAAAATAGTCAAAGGTCTGTGTCCTGCGCATTTGAGTGAATTGTTGCCGAGGGTCGATGAGGACAGAACCAGTTATAATCTATGGCATATAAATGATCGTATTACTGTAAATTGTCGCACATTGATCATTGCTAACTCGTTTATTCCGTGTAGATTTAAACTTTGGAACACATTACCATTAACATTACGTAATGCTCCTTCAGTTAACAGTTTCCAAAAGTCTTCAAAAGTTGTATTTTACCCTTCTAGATTTTAGCATTTAAAGCATGGGTCCCGAAAGATTGGTATACTGTTAAACCGTTTGCAAGTCGGCTTTAGCTCACTCAATGCTCATCTTTTTTCCAGAAACAGAAACTTATGTAACTCCCCTGAATGTGCTTGTGATTCCAGGTCCGAAACTTGAATTCATTTTCTGCTGCAGTGCCCCCCTTTATAACGATATTAGACTTGAAGCCTTGACAAGGGTGAAAGACATTCTCACTGATAATACAGATATTTTATTTCATATCTTATCATTAACTGAGAAGGTGGACTTACTTTGTTTACTGCCCCGTCTGCTCCATACGATGCAAACTGTAACATTACAGATACGACAGGGACTTACACTGTTAAGACCTCAAGGTTTGAAAAGCTTATATGAGAAAACGATACAGACGAAATGTTTCCGACTTGATTTTCCTGTTTGGTTTGGATTTATGTACCATGCGTAGTTCTTGTTTTCGTATTTTTGTATGTGATTTTTAGTGTTCTAAGCACTATGCACGTATGTTCGCATGATTTATCTGATAATCATGTATCATGATTTGGTTTGTGTCGAACACACAATTGACATTATACCTACATCACCTTGTTTGTTTTTAAATCTACGCATTGTTATTATGATTTCATATATTACAATTATGTATTTGGTTTGATTACGCTTAATTTCCTTATTATTTAGGGTCGTATACTTTAATCAATCGTAAGGTTTCTTTGGTTATAATTATGTATTTGCTTGAATTGAGCAAGTAATAGTTTGTATTTTTTTCACCTTCTGCTTAGTCATGGGATATTCGCATGACCAAATTGTTCTGTAATACTTTATATTGTAAGTGTATTTTCTCATGTCACCATTCTTTTTGTTATCTGTAGTCTGAAGTATCAGTGATGTACTTGTGTTTACTCGAGGAGAAGAATTTGTATTAGCCTATATTTTTCTAATCCTCGCGAAACAAATAAAGTATATTAACAAACAAATAAAAGTCGCAGGGTCGTTTTTAAGGGTCCACCCCATGGGGAGCCCTTTCTGTTTGTGGGTTGTCCGTCCGGATGTGCACATTCTCGTTAATTCTCGCGATATGTACATTATGCTTCCATGTATTTTGATCAAATTTGGCAAGATGCTTATCTTACCTGGCAAGATGAACTGATTAGATTTTATTGTCACCATGACCGAATTTGAGCAAATACCGGACCCTTCAGCCAGTGCTTTGCTTTGAAGGTATGTCTACTTTTTATAGTTTTCTGTTGCCAATAATGTCAGGCTTAAGATGCAAGTGTAATGTTCTGCATACAAGATACAACTGTGAACTGTCTGCTAAGACAATCACGTGCTGCCCTCTGTTAACCAACCAAAGAACTAAGTTTGGCAGTATACTTCTGTTTTGCATCCTCTCTGTGCCCATCCTTTTTAGTGACTTGTATGCATAAGATCTTGTAGCAGCAGCCATGTGCTTAACAGTCTTTGTCTCTATCTAGTATATTAAAAGTTACATTAAAACATTACAGTAATTATGATTTTACCGCAAATACTTGGTGACTAAGTGTTCCGTGGCAGTAACGAGCTTTCTAACTGCCTAAATATACAGATCTGTGATGCACTCCAGCGGTACGTTATTGATACCAGGCGCTAAACGACTAAATGTTTCCGTTACTGTGGTAATCATCGGTTAGACTATGCAAATTTATTTGTATCCCACTTTTTTCCTCACTGGGTAAATATTGAACTGGGCCCACATCATGTTCTTAGCGCGAGGTATGAGGCGAAACAAACTGATAGACTCTTGCATTTATGTGCGCGAACTAAATGCAAGGGGCACCGCGACTCTAGGTCGTGTTGTCCAAATACAACAACAAAGAGGACCTCAACGCGTTTCATAAGTGAATGTTCGCCCTCAAGTCAATACGAATTCTCAAATGCAGTGCTTGGACTTCTGTCCAAGATATTATTTGGACTTGTAGTTAATAAGTTTTCAGTACTGATATCTTTACATACATCCAAGTGCTTTATGTCATCAAAATATCGTTATTAGTACCAGGGAGGTGTATACACCTCCTTGTTACTAGTGTTAGTACATTCTTTCTGCCGTTTTTCTCATTGTACATATTATATTCAAACATGTATAGGCCTATCTTTGTAACTTTTCTTGACTGTCCTCGTAGTTAGCATGGGTCAATTTTTCCACAGTGATGTTTCACCTTGCATTGGTCACTATTTTTACCAAAGAAGAACAAACAGTTCGACCGTCCAGTAAAGTACAATACTTGTGGTACCAAACAGGGTTTACTCTGTTGTCTACCTGTCAGCACTCCAATCAAAGCTCATATTGTCCGTGGGTTTATATTATGATATTCCCACCTTGATCACAATGTATTGCTTTCACAGTATTGTTTTCTCTATTTGCTGCAAGTCGCAATACGTTCACTTATAGCCACTTGCGTTCCATCAAGGTGTAAACTTTACATGGTATATATTGTGACCTAAAATTGTTTTCTGCTTTGCAGAGCCGTCTTGTGGTGACATTCATGCAGGTTTCCGCTAGTACAGGTAACCCCTGTGTCCACTCACGTCTATGTCATTCAGTTCACTTGCTGCTTACACCTGTCGAACATTAATTTACCCTATGTCAATATTTATTCCTGTTAAGTTGTATTTAAACTCCGTCTTGTCGTAATTATGTCTCCCATCACTGGACGTTTAATGTGAAATTTAATCAATCCATCTAACTAATCCTTTAGCAAATGAGCATATATACGATTATGTTGTGTATATGATGGTTTCAGAGTGCACATGCATGATTATGTTATCGAATTATTTTCCCTGTGTTTCATCAACTTCGACCAACATCTCACAGTACCAGTCTTCCTAGTTCGACTTCCACTTCGAATAACTGCAGCATAATATTTGCCACTTCCTGTTACATGTATTTCCACTACTGCAACAATGACATGCAACCTGAAGTTATCGTAACATATCTTTATTGGTAATATTTATCACCAGCAATCATTCACTTATCAATGGAAGGAGAATTAGCGTTATTACAATATTACTGTTAAGTACCAATTAATAAGTGTTCTCCCAACTCAAATGTACTGCTAACGATTTTTCTGTTTAATTGTTTACTTGTTTCGTTTACATGTTGCCATATTTCTTGTGCGTGAACGTCAACTGCTCAAGTGTCAACACAAAATTCATGAATTCGTGTTCATTTACATCCAGAGTCACAACTGTTGCGGTTTTTTTATACTTTGACAACCATGTTCCTTTTTCTTTCTTTTTTAATTTTTTGTTATGTATGTGATCTCCATGACTTTCTTGCTACATATGCGTTTTTCATGTTTCGTGTCAGTCCTTTGTATTCCATTCTTATGTCAGTTTGCTCATTTGCATTATGATATATGTATTTGTGACAACGCTTGTATGTACCCCATGTACACCGACATATTAACTGATTCCTACTTCATAACTACAACAGTGATTATATTACCAGAATTTTCAAGAATTTGTCTTCATGCTTTGTCTGGGCACCATATCTTGACGGATAATTGTTACGTTCTATTGTATCCATGGGGATAAGTATACAGCAATATAGAGCTGTCATTTGCTCATATTATTACCGCAAATGTCTGGTCAAAATCATATCTTGTACTACTTTTACACCTGATCATGTCTTACCTGCATTTAATTTTCTTGCATTGTTAACTACCTTTCTCCTGCTTAAATTATATTGTAATCTCAGACACGTGGCTGAAATTTTGTGTAAATTGCTTGTGTTTGATGTCCACCCCAATCCAGGGCCCACAGATACCTTCACTCAAAATCAATTCAAAATTTGCCATGCAAACGTCCGTAGCATTAAAAGTCCTGACAAACTTGATGAATTACATTTCTTGGCCACTTGGGGAAAACTCGACGTTATTACTGTATCTGAAACATGGCTAGATACAAACTACCCCAGTGAATTATTATACATTGATGGTTTTGGTATGCCCATACGCAAGGATAGGACTGTGGGTACTGGAGGAGGGGTGGCGATCTATGTAAGGGACAACTTACCCTGTACTCACCGAGCGGACCTCGAATCTGCCAACAGTGAATGTTTATGGGTTGAATTTCGGCTCAAATACGGTTTAGTTCTCTTAGGTGTGTACTACCGCCCACCAGGGCAATATACCGCAGACAGAGATTTGTTTATTGAGGAGCTCGATCTTTCTATTACTTCAGCCCTCGAGTGTAATCCTAAAACTCTAATCATAACCGGTGACTCTAATGATAGGTGCCAGTCCTGGAATACTGATCATTCAGATAGCGACTTAGGACTAAGCCTAGTCAATGTTTTATCCCAAAATAACTTATTCCAATTAATAAACGAACCGACCAGAGTAAACGATGTATCTGAAAGTATCCTTGATCTCATGATCACAGATTCACCAGGTTATGTTCTAAATTCAGGTATCTTACCACCCATTTCTACATCCGATCACTCAGTTGTATTTTGTACTTTTTCGATTTCCCGCCGCGTAGACCACCCCTTCACAAGGAAAATTTGGGACTTCAAGAAAGCTAATTTTTAAGATTTAAACAAAGCTGCCCTTGACGCTCCTTTTAACACAGGATTCGAAGTCTTTGATGATATCAACGACGTGGTATCTTTCTGGACAGAGCTTTTTAGCGGCTTAAGCAAGGACTTAAACCCTTGTCGTGACATCCTTGTACGACCCAAAGATAAGCCATGGGTCACTTGTAAAATTAAACAGCTACTTAGACAGAGAAATCGTGCTTGGAAACGTTTCAAACGTTTTAGCAACAAAATTCGTCCCTTTACTTATATTGAGTTTATTACTCTTGAAAGATTCTACATGTTCTATAAACGGAAGCGCAACACTGCAGTCAGCGCCCTACGTAGTTCCATGAGGTCATATTTTTCAAAACTTCGCAGTGAATTGGATTCTAATATCATTAATCCAAAGAAATGGTGGAACCTGAGCAAGAGTTTTCTAGGTTCCAAGCTCAATCGTTCCATACCTCCCCTTCTCGAAAACGGCACTGCAATATCCAGTAACGTTGAAAAATGTGAAGTTTTCAATAATTACTTTGCCAATCAATGTAAACTTCCTCATGAAGACGATCCTGTGCCCCTGCCTGACTTCTCATATCGCACCGATGCGAGGCTAAGTGAATTCCAAATTGATGAAAACGACATTAAAAAGGTTTTACAATCTCTAAAGTCCAGATCTGCTACGGGACCCGATGGTTTAGGTAACCTCATCCTAAAGAATACGGCTTCTGGCCTCTCCCCATCACTTACCAAACTCTTTGACCTCTCTCTTGCTGCTTCGTGCTTTCCAGATTCATGGGAAAAAATCTAATATGTGCCCTGTATTCAAAAAGAACGATAAGCAGGTAAAGAGCAACTATCGCCCTATTTCATTACTGTGTAATGTTTCTTAAGTTTTTGAACGTTTAATGTTTAATGTTCTGTACGAGTACTTTATTCGTCACGATCTACTGACGCACAAAAACTCTGGGTTTAAGAAAAACGACTCTACCATCAACCAGCTTATCAAAATCGTTCATGACATATATAATGGCCTGGAACTACGAAAAGAAGCCCGGATGGTTTTTCTCGACATCAGTAAGGCTTTTGACCGCGTGTGGCATGAGGGTCTTCTTTTCAAATTAAGACAGCTGGGTATTGAAGGTGCTTTACTCCAGTTTATCGGTAGTTACTTATCAAATCGCTTTCAGAGAGTTACGATTGTTGGTCAGTCGTCCTCCTTGCTTCCTGTACAGGCAGGGGTACCCCAGGACTCTATTCTGGGGCCTCTTCTTTTCCTATAGTTTACATTAATGACATAACTGATAATATTGTGTGTGATATTAAACTTTTTGCTGACGACACTAGCATTCTGGAGATAATCCATGATCCCGTTACCTCTACAGGTCGGATGAATGCAGATCTTGTTCATATCTCTACATGGGGCAAACAGCGGAAAATGTCTTTCAATGCTATTAAGTCCCTAGCTGTTTTGTTTTCCACTAAACATAAAAAGCCAGATCACCCGCCTTTACTCCTTGGCAATGCTGTTATACCAGAAGGTACTAGCCATACACATTTGGGCGTTACACTTTCTAGTAATCTAAAGTGGGATGCCCATATTACCAGAATCGTGGAAAAAGCGAGGAAACGTCTGTCTCTCCTCCACAGACTTAAATTTAGGTTACCTCGCAATACTCTAATTCGGCTTTACAAATCCATGGTACGACCTATCTTAGAGTATGGATGTATAATTTTTGACAATTGCTCACAGACTCTCTCTGATTCCCTCGAGTGTGTTCAGTATGAAGCAGATCGCATTTGTTTAGGAGCCCTGAAACATACTCCCCGTCATCTTATGCTTAAGAAATTAGGCTGGCCTACTCTAGCTAAAAGACGCCAATATTTCAAATTAATCATGTTTTACAAAATTGTTAATGGTCAAACTCCCGCTTATCTTTCGGATCTTGTTCCGAATAACAATGGTCAGCCCACTGTCCAGTTAAGAAACCGACGCAGCCATAGACAAATCAGGTTTAATTCCTTACGGTTCGGAAATTCGTTCATTCCTTCCTCTATTCAACTATGGGACGATCTCCCCGGCGACATAAGACATTCTGAAACTTTATCCAAATTTAAATCTACTTTGAAAAATACTTTATTGTCTGTAGATCCTGTTCCTGTTTATTACTCATACGGCAGTCGATTTTCTAATATCATACACACTCGTTTGCGCTTGGGCTTATCCGGACTAAATTCCCACCTACACAGATTTAATATAATACCGTCTCCAGCTTGTAAATGTCTAAATCCTGACGAAAGTATTCTCATTTTTTCTTAGAATGTCCCTATTATTCAGTTCCCGGGAAATCCCTTTTAAAAACGGCTTGTTACATTCTAGCTCCAGGTGTGAATCCTAGTCTTGTAGTCTATCTAGCAAGTGATATACTTATCCGGTATCTTACACATGGTAACAATGACCTTTCTGCAAACCTTAACATTAAATTCTTTGATGCTGTCCAAAAATTTATTTCTGACTCCAGACGATTCATATTTTGATTACCATGTTGATCCTGTCCACAGACGGTTTATGGCTAAGACTGTCATCATTTTTGGGGGTACCGAGCTAGTGACATAGTGGATCTTTCTGGATCAATAACTTGTACTCATTCTTGAATCGACATGTCTTTGCTTGTGATTATTTACTTCATCGCATTCAGGAAAGTGTATTTTTCAATATTAATGTAATAATGAGTGGTACATACAAAGCATTTCGTGAATTGTATTGTCCTGTGTGTGTTGTATATATTCTGTGTGTCTCTGTATGTCTGGAGAGCCTGTTTTTCAGTATCTGGATCTATACTATTAAGTGATCCAGAATAAATAAATATATTTAAATTGAATTAAATTAAATTAGATTAAATTAAATTAAATTTACTCAACTTCAAATTGGTTTTAACTTGTATCAACTTCAAATTGGTTTAACTTGTATCCTTTAAGTAATCAAATCTTGATATTCGTGCAGAATTTTCACTGATATTATGCATTGGTAACATTAGTTTTGTCCTGTGTGTCTTGTACATACCTACTGTGTGTCTCCATTTAATTAATTTATGTAAGAATATGTTTACCCTGGGTGACCCTTTCAGAGCACAGCTCGAGCATACATCTAGATGAATAACTTAACTAAAAAATTAATGTAAAGGGAAACAAAACTAAAACTTACTAAAAGCTTAAAAGGGTTAATATGACTAGGCGAAATTTCTAAACAAATCTACAAACTAGAAAACTAAAAGGAGCTGAGAAACACAGGTACTAAACTACATCATTTAAAAAACTGAGCCTTATACTGACATTTAAAATCACACACATTTTTACAGTTCTTCAAAAAGTCCGGCAGGCTATTAAAAATGCAAGCACCTTCATACACAAGCGAACGTTTGAATATACTTTTTTTAGGAAAAGGACCGTGGATATTATTTCCAGTTCCGCATCGTGTTGAATAGTGATTAATTTCATTTAGAAGGCAGATTTGGTCACAAAGATAGTTAGGTGCTAGACCAGGCGTGCATTTGAACATTAAGATAGCCATATGAAACTGCCTCCTCTCTTTAATTGTCTGCCATTTCAAACTCCTAAAAATGTCTTCACCCCTAAAGTTTATATAATCATAATTACTCGAGACTATTCTGGCTGCAGCGTTTTGCAGTCTCTGTGCTATCTTAAGCTCCCATGTTCTGGAGAACCCACATATTAGTCATCTTGATGTACTATAGGGCTATCCAGACTAAATAAATATGTTTAACTAAGACTATCACGACATTTATGGGGTGGATGGTTTGTGTTAAACTTTTGATTGTTTATTCAACAATTAACATCAAAGACACACAAACCCTGAATATATAAATTCTTTAGAGCATGTAGATTACATACATATGTGATTTGTTATCCTAATGCAAATACATTTTGATCTATGATCGATTAAAGTGGGATTTTCTTTTGGTGTCGTAGTTGCCCTTAAGACCACTTTAAGGTGGTCTTAATACTGGGGTTATATATGTATACACACACACACACACACACATATATATATATATACACATATATATATATACATATATATATATATATATATATATATATATATATATATACATATAAACCATCTTGGGTGGTTTATGGGAAAATATACAATGGACTAGGTCCTACAACCGGTTTGTGGGTCATGCCCATTGTCTGCGAGTCAATTGTAATCCTCAAACTGGTCCATGGGCAGTACATACCAAATATAGCTTGCCACAGTTTCTGGCCATTTATAGTTTCCCATAAGATTTGGGCAGATTTGCTAATTTGTACATTTCAAAAACCCCCTAGGTAGTGCATTGAATTTAAGGCAAATATGGTTCACGGGCATTTGTAACTGCCCATTATAACCGAACTACTGCTCACCTGATGGTCTGAGGATTACAACTCTGCCCATACACCACCCAAGACATAATTATATATATATAGTAATCTGAAGTTACTGAATCATATAATGTATCATAATTTTATGACAAAATGTTTGATTTAATTTTTTTCGGTACCTGATCATAAATGTACACAGTAATTTTTATTTTAAAAAGTACACATAAACAGGTAAACAAGGATTTCACAATGATTCACATATATCACAGAAATTAAAAATGACTATAAAGGCAGGTTACATTGTACATGCAATGGGTATACGGATACAGATCTGACTTATAGCGTGTGACTCAAAATAATAATGATACATTCCCTGAAATGGGCAACGCATTTGAATCCTAATACGACAAACAGGAGTGGACAGCAACTTTCTACAGTATCAAAATTCGCTGCATGTTTTGCAGGAATCAGAACAAATGCACAGCGCAGTTTAAGAATCCTATCACTCATATAAAGTGTTCAGCTTCTTTTATATATAAGTGGTGTTAAATGAAAAAAAAACAACACAAAGGTTCGATCCAAATAGTTTCACTCCTCAACACCGGGATAATTGATTTATCAAACAAGTAAATGGAGTGAATGTCCCTCAGCACCAGAATAATTTATCAATCATTGAAGTTGGTTTAATGTATATCCCTCAACACCGGGATAATTGATTTATCAAACGAGTAAGTCAATGAATGTCCCTCAGCACCAGGATAATTTACATAATAGGACTATGTGTACCGCCCACGCTCAGCAGATTGAGAAATATATTCATTTTAAAATTAAACTCTAATATTTGCACAAGTTTTCCATTCTGTTATGACATAAACATTAGACAACTAACAACGTTGTCCTTCTCAGATTCTTTGATCGGAGCTACGTGATGAAGAAAAATCAACATATAGCGCTCAAGAAATGTGCAGTGTTGTTCACAGATTAAAATAGAAGGGAGACATACCCTGCCTTTTTGTTTTGCTCTCTGTCCTTTTTGTCCATACTTTTCCATATTTTGGACAATTATTTCTTCCTTTTTGTCATGAAAATTCAAAATATTTTTGATTGATTGACAAGATGAGTATCAATCTCTCTATTTACCACGAGCAGATTAATTACAAGATACAAATTCAGACTAACCCCACCCCCAATAAAATGGCCAGTTGGATTCAGGCCATAAAAGTGACAAAAGGTCTACTTCTAAGTTTTTGTTCGCTTATAAATACAAAACTGTCCAATTGAATTAAATGATAAAAGAGAACATAAGGTCTACTTCTCAAGTTTTTCTATACTTAAAAATAAACTTGAATTCAGTCGATATACATTAGAAGATAAAACATAGGACTTTTATCCATACACTGATAGAAAATGATTTATTTAGCTAGGATCTTTCATTTTTGCATGGAACCACTAATTTTAAATCTGGTCTTTTAGTTAGCTAAGCAGGCAAGTTAAAACACTAAAAATCGATTAATATTACATGTAAAAGTTTCTTCCAATACTAGTAAAAACAATTGAATTCAGTCATCTACACCGAAAATAAAGTAAAGATCATTTATGTACACAAAGTTTGCATGTAACGAGAACAACACTGACAAGGACACTTCTGTGCTTCCATTCATAATAATAAATAATAATAATTCTTTGGTCAACCGCTTTTGTGCCGCGGTCCTGTTGGCACAGGAGACCTGAAAAGGAGAAAAAGAAATATTTTAGGACACAAAAATCTTACTTTCCATCATTTCCCATCCCACATGATCCCGCCTCTAAGGCAAAGGCATTCATTGTCAGCTCATTTCTCATATGTGCCCATCCTGAGCACTTAATCACAATAAAATAAACTTTTGCAAATCAAACATAAATTACATAATGTGCATATGAGATTACACCCGTAATGAGAGGAAATATGAAAATCTTTTTTCCCAGTCAAGTTTTTTTAGCATGGAGCTACCCGTATAAAGTGCATTACTTCCATTCAATCTTTAAATGTACACATAGTTTGCAAACATGTTGAACACTGCTTCATTGAAACTGTATTAGTATAATACATATTGTATACATATATTACTTTCCATCCATAATCAGGAGACGATTTTCAGAGACTTTCGAGAGGTCCAAAATACGCTGTACACAATGGGAATCGTGCATGATCATACACTCGAAATATTTCCGACATGCTCTTGGCGTCAGGGAAATCATGACCATGTTTCTTTCCCTTCAAACTTCATGAATCCCATTTTTTCCGATTTCAAACAAAGGCTCAATAGAAATAGATTAACTTTTACGGACCTAACAGTTCGATTCGTTGATAACAAAGGTAGGCTATCGCATAATCGAAATATGAATGAAATACGCAGCATATTTTTAAGGATCCTAATCAAATGACCGAAGTTACTTTAATAGGCATTTGATGCTATCTAATTTCAGTTAAACCTTATAAAAGAAGAAAATCTCTATTTAATCGCCACAGCTTATACGGCTTATCAATCAAAAATAATTTAATTGAACAATATAATTATTATTATTATTATTATTATTATTATTATTATTATTATTATTATTATTATTATTATTATTATTATTATTATTATTATTATTATTATTATTACGGGTTTTTACCGGCAAATTGCACTGCAAAGGCAACCACAATACTAATAGAGTCTCACAATCCAATACAGCTCATCAGAGAAATCATCACACAAGAGAACACACAGGTATGACGCAAATTCTTCTGTTATCACTTTTATCAAAACACAGTGTCGTTGGTATTAAGCTTTAATGTTGTATAAACCAGATAGTTTACCGAAAAGTTAATAAAAGGGAAAAAGGAAAGAAAAAACAACGAAACTTGAAAAGAAAGAAAAAATACCATTTCCCTTCCTTTCCTTTCCTGGCTTATGCTGCAGTGAAAACACAAGGTACTGGGACTTCAGTTTACCATTTTCAACAGTTACACTTGTGTTGTACATGTGTGTGTTGGCACAAGAAAGTCCATTTACCTTGACTGGAGTAGCAGCTAAGGCGCCGATCACTCGGGTGTGAAAGAGAACCACGGTGAACACGTCTTGTCAGCTTGCTGTTTTCGTCTTGCCGGGAGACCTGCGGTCGGTTCCCCAGGATGACGCTCGGCTCCCAACGTCACTTCCGGTCGTCTGCTTGGCCCATACAACACTTGGTGAAGTGCAACTAAAATATATGGACCTGACACCAGTGTTCCACTTCTAATCTTTCCACCGCTACATTTTATTCGGCTATCACAATTCTAGAATCGCTCTGCGCGATTCCGGAATTGACGCGCGTTTTGAGAATTCCCAAAACGCGCAGCGCGATTCCAGAATCGCGCAAATTCCCGTACTGTCATACACACTGCGCGGAACATATAAAATAGCAAAATGGTCACTGTTTAGTGCCGGAAAAGTAACAAATGGGCCTAATAATTGTTTTGTCACTGTCTAAACTGTGGTTTTTGACACACCAGCGCTGGGTTTGCGGATTGAGGGGGGGGGGCACTTCTTAAGATCGCTTTGCGATTTGAGATATCTGGTCATTCCGGTCTTCGACGTGAGGCCAGAACCAAACTGAATGTACCGGAACCGGAAATTAATCATGTTCTTGCTGACTGAGCACCGCGATCGTGCAAGTCAGATAATCTGTGGTGTAACACCCGCATATATCGCTGACTTGCAAAGAAACTCGGTCTGAAGTCCAGTCTTTACGTGAGATGCAAGACTGTTAGTACGAAGCAGCCGTACATGCCCTGTAAGTATACTTGCACGAGACTAAGAGTACGACTGTCTTGTACCATCCACGGCACCAGTCCAAACGTGCAGGCTATAAACACGGGTGGCCGCCTCTCACTACCAGCGATCGCTTGACTACCTCTGTGGTGGGGTAGTCAAGCGATCGCTGCTAGTGAGAGGCGGCCACCCGTGGCTATAAATAATGAGTTGTTGCACCAGGACCAGGTAAAACAGGAACCGGTGGCCTTGGGGATAGTCTAGAAGTCTAATTTGACAATGACATGGTCATAGTAGATGGTTTACCTTGCATTGTCAGGTGTTGTCACAGAATGACTAAGGAAGTGCTAAGTTGCAGGTGCCTGGAGCGGTAAAACTTTGTGAAATTTATCAAATCGAAATGAGGAACTGTCATTTAAGAATAGAATAGAATAATCGGGTAAAATGAAGGCCATAACATAAGACCTGTGGGGTCTCGATCTATCGCTAATTAAAAGTGTCAATAATGAATAGACGTATGATTAGTGCTCATAACATAAATAGAGTGTCAGTGGATAAATCAACATAATTTGGCAAGACTGCAAGAGTCAATCGGGTATTTCAAAGTGTTCATTGATCCAAAGAGGCGATACTTGAATTGATTTACTGTTTGAGAACTAACTAATTTGTCCGGCAGACTATTCCACTTCCAGTCATTTATTACACGAATACTGAAAGTATGATTTCTGATATCTGTTCTAGCAAAAGGTTTGACTAATTTCAGCTGGTGACCTCTGGTTATGCGTCTGGTACGGTATCTGAGGTAAAGATTTTGCACAATCCAACCTATCAATGCCTTTCAATACTTGGAACACTTGTATAATATCCCCTCTCCTGCTCCTGTGGTATAAAGATGGGATCTTCAGCTTCCTTAACTCTTGCGTGTATGGTAAATGCCGAACTGAGGGAACCATTTTTGTTGCCCTTCGTTGTACGCGCTCCACATTCTTTTTATCTAAGCTGCAATGTGGTCCATAATGACATTCCCATACTCCAAATGAAGATGGACCAATGATTTGTATAATACAGGCAGGCAAACCTCTTTCCTATTATTGCAAGGATCTGGAATGCTTTCTTAACTGCTGCTGCTGTGTGAACATGGAACTTGAGCTCCTTGTGAATTGTGACTCCAAGATCCTTTTCCTCTATGGATTGAGTCAAATCTTTTCCACTCATCTTGTAGACCTGTGAAGGATTTGATGCTCCCAAATGCATAGACTTGCATTTATCTGCATTGAAGCCCATCTGCCAAAGATCAGCCCAGTGCTGCAAGTCATGCAGGTTGCTTTGCATTATTGCAAGGTCTGGATCTGTAACAACTGAGCCATACACTTTAGCATCATCCAAAAACAGTTTACATACACCTATTATGCTTGATGGCATATCATTTATAAAATATGACAAAGAGTACAGGTCACAGAACAGATCCCTGTGGAATGCCACTAGTCACTTCAGCCCAGTCCGACAATTGTCCATCAACTATTACTCTTTGTTTCCTTCCTGTCAAAAAGCTTAATACCCCATTTCAACAGTTTGCCTTCTAATTTTCTATGCCATATGCTTGCAGTTTATTAATTAATGAGGCGCTGGTGAGGTACATAGTCAAATGCTTTATGGAAATCCAATTAGATTACATCTACAGGAGTACCCTTTTCCTAAATTCTGGACCATTCTTCCATAACTAACAGTAACTAGGTCATGCAACAAGATCTCCCAGGTATGAATCCATGTTGTTCATCTGCAAAAAGGCCGTTGTCCATCATATGTGTTATTAGCCTGTCTCTACTTCATGATTCAAATAATTTTTCACAATGATAACTGTCAATGAAACAGGTCTGTAGTTACCAGCTTCCCTATGACAACCTTTCTTGAATTAAGTGATGGTTCAACATTATCATCATTTTCAAATTAGTACTTAAGGTACTAACTTTCATGCCCCCCCTCCTTCCCCCCCCCCCAAATAAATACTTTAAAAATGATGATTTTCCAAAAAATCCTTGCAAAATTGCACAAAACAGGCTAAAAATTGACCATCATTTTCCATATTCTGTGAAATTGTACAGACCCACTCAACCCCCTCCCCCCTTGCGTACTGTAAGTACTAATTCAAAAATGATGAAAATGTTGAACCATCCCTTACAATTCCCAGAAAAGATCATTTTTCTGGGACCTTTTCCCCCACTCCCTAGCTGCCATGTGATCCTTGTATGTCCAGCTAATACGTCCATTTGACGGTTAGTCTAAATCATGTACAGTTTATTTGAGATTACGTCAGGACATAATGTAACAAACATCAACAAGGGCCTGCTGCCCTTAGGTCTATAAGGTGACACATTGCTACTGTTACACAGTCTCTGATTTTTATTAAAGCCATAGTTTGATTTTAACACTTCTAAGCCGTCTGGCACTTGCTAGGTCATGTTCGTTTCCTATATACATAAAGAGCCCAAATGCACCCACAAAAAATAAACACATCCTCACAATGTGTTCTGTCAAATTTAAGTTTATGTTTAATTTTTAGTCTACCAAAATCATTGACCTCCTGTGGGGGACTCGCTGTGTATTGCCATGCAACATGACTACCCTAATTCAATTGAATTCCGTGATTGATTTTTTTAAAAAATTCTAATAAAAAAAGAAATTGTAATTTCTTTGGCCAATTCAACAATTTGTGAACACTTGTTGTTTTGCAGGTGCTGAAACGGAGGGCGTTACTGAATTAGGAATAAAGGACCAATCATGAGTGTCAGCACCAGACCAGGCAAGCATGGTGAGTACAGGGTCAAACTGTAACCCTTTACCCATGAGTCACAACTCAGTCAACAGCTTTCCTTCTGTGATAGGTCTTATCTACAATTCTCATTCCAGTTGTTTGTTTGTTACTGTAGGGATTAGTGTAAAACAGTCAAGAACACATTTGGCCACCAGCCGCTTTTGGTCACTTGAAGGAGGAAGGAGTTAAAGAGTCAAGGTGTGTTGTGAAATACATGTGTGCAGGTGAAAGCAACCGTATTCGTTAATGGTTTCATTTCACACCAGTTGTTGTGAGGGCACACAAAGGGCCAAAATTAATATGGGAAACTTTTAAAAAAAATGGATTTTGAAGTGCATTTATAATGACTTTGATTTCCAAATGCATTTAACCTTATGAAGTCTATCAATACAAACTAAATATCTCTACATTTGCTAGATTTTCATACACACACACACACACACACACACACACTTGCAATAAAAGGATTTAACTGAAAAAATCAGTGTGATGGCAGTTGCAGTGTGGAGTCTGAACATGCAGAGCCACACCAGGTGGCAGTGGAGTAGGTCATTGAAGCAAGGAACTTTTCACAGCTAGCAGTGATCCTTATTGCAACCCTGAGAGAGCTTTACCAGTCTGACCACTTTTTGCAGGGGTTTGTGATTATTCATGAGGTTTAGTAACATGGTGTCATATAGGCCAATACTGCTTAGTATTGTCCGTGACCTTATTATCTATGAAGCTACATGTATTTGACATTTCAAAACAAGCTAACTGCAGGCTTTACTATGAGTGTCGCCACTGTCGTGAAAAATACCTGTACAGTCACTTCTGCAGGCAAGCTTCTTGTAGCTTTACACTATGATCACTCTCACATGACTCTTGGGGTTGAATTCCTTTATATACATGTATGCAAATTACACATACAAATTTTATAGAAAACTGAGAATGGATTATTTGAAAGTTTTCTGTGTGGCCAGATGGTGGGCGTACCCTCATCATTCTGCCACTGTGTGTATCCGCAGTGGACCAGATAGACACAGTGTTCCCTGCTTTGAGGGACTGCTTTAACAGTGAGAAACTACCTGATTTTAAAGATCTTCATTTCAAGATCTTTACTTTTTTATGTTTGCATCTTCCTTGAAAGTCCAAAATGTTGTCATCCAAAGGAGTGGTCACTCATAACAAGTTTTCCAGTACATTTAGGAGCACCTTTGATTCCTAAGTATTCCTTGTCTTTATTGTGGCACAGACAATTGAAGGTCCTAGAGGGTGCACTTCTGAGAGATGATTTTTTTTTGGGGGGGGGGTAAAGTATATAAATTACTGTCCTTTAACAGGAGATAGCTAAAGATCATTTTACAGTAATCTGTACTGACAAGGCTAACAGCACAGGTAGATAAGAAGCTTTGGTCATGTGCATGCAGCAGGCTGAGCTGCATCAAAACTAGGGTTTATACAAGCCGTGAAAAGTTTTGAGAAGTTTGGAATTTCAGGTCATGCCCTTCAAGGCCTTGAAAAATATTGAATTTCACACTTGTGTCTTGAAAAGTTTGGAAAATCATATTTTGTACAGCTTTGGGTATTTTAATTCATTTGGAACAGAAATGTGGAAGTTACGTTAAATGATACCTGTTATTTTTGTTACGTGTCGGCCCTGATGTTACTCAAAGTTAGCTTGGAATTTTGGACAAATCAGTCCGGAAAAGTCTTGAAATTTAGGCCAGACAGGTGTATGAACCATGAAAACTTCCATTGAGACATAGACCATGAAAATATATCAGGACTTATTTTGTACTGGGGGTAACAGGGGAAATTATTTCTGATGGGTGGATGAAAACATATATTTGCGGTGCTCCTTTGACACCGAACACAGCACTTGCACTGGAATAAATACAATGAACTGGGCCATGTAGATTATGGCATTCAAGCATACCTGCCTCCATTGAACCATTCTTTTATAGGAATGGGGATTTGGTACAGTTGGTATACATGTGCATTTCCCATTTTCAGTGAAGTGGTTGGTGCCAAAGGTTCCTGGTTCGAGACCCAGCCTTTCCGTGGTGACAAAACATATATATATATATATATGATTTATATGATCAGATCCCTCTTTTTTCTTTTTTCATATTTTCAGGCTTGACTGGCACTGGGACACACAGTCTGCTGTCATCAAAACCACTGACTGGGACGTTGACTTCCTCCTCCCTGCTGGCCAGCTATGGGGTGACGTCCAGTGGGAGTGGCCTGTTAGGCAGCACCTCTAGGGCCACCAATGTGGACCCCAAAGACACCAAACTGGCAACCCTTAAAAAGGAGATGAAAGACTTGAAAAAGGCACAAAAAGTTCGTGTAAAGGAGACTGAAAAACTGAGTGGAAGAACCGTTGGACATTCCAGTTTCCTGACATCAAATCTGGGCCAAAGCTCATCAGGTAGTCATGCTTACAGCCAATCTCTGACTGATACAGTAAGCTTTGGTACAAGTTCTCATCGTCTGACTGGTACAGCAAGCTTTGGTACCAAATCGCTTGGCATTTCCACCAAGTCCAGCTTGTTGTCTGGCAGTACTTCTCGGAGTAGTTTACTAACATCAGGAATCAAGTCCAGTACCCTGACTGCTGGAACTGGAAGTAACCTTTGCCCTCTCTCGGGTCTTACAACAGAAACGGGGAGACTTTCTTCCTTAACGTCAAGGTCCACGAAGCTTACCAGCAATTTGCATGGTCCATCCAGCCTGCTGGCTACGGGTACTTCCACAACCTCTGGGCTGCTGCAGTCCACCCAGTTTACCTCTATGCAGACCAAAGCTCTGCGTAAAAAAGTCACACGACAGCAATCTAAAGGCAAGAAGGTCAAAGATACCTATGAGGAGGCCAGAAGAATGGGCTACACAGATTTTGTGGTTCCAGACTATCATTTTGAGAGTGACAGTTCAGATTCTGGTATTGAAGTAGCCAGTTTTTGTCCTCCAGACCAAGATGAAAACATACTCAGTCTGGATAGGCCAGTACTTGACATCACTGGAATGAAGGTCAGTAAAGAAAAAAAAAATCACGATAATAGAACTTTTTGGACTGATAGAATAGTCATGAAGTAGAGAAATTTCTTGTGTTTATATGCGCAATATATCACAGTAATACCTGCAGTATGGGGCCACCCCTTCTGTGAGTAAAAAGTGGCCGCATACAACAGGTTGTCTTTCGTCACAGGTGAATTTACAAATTTAAGAGCTTGAAATTAGGGTGTCTGTGAGTTCTGTATGCTTCGGAGTGTGACCACAGAAACAGTACAGTGGTACCTATAGTATGCAACCACTCAATGCTGTCCAGCTGAAAATCTCTGTAGCAAAGTTTTTTTTACTTTTTGCATTTTTTCCAGTTCTTTACATAAGAAACACTTACTTTGGAAGAAAAATGTAGCAATTTTGAAGAGCTTTGTAGCAAAATTTTGCTACAATGCCCCAGTTGGACAGCCCTGCCACTGGCATGAGCAGCTGCCTTGCTTTTTTGTCGCCAGTAGGCTGGGACATAAGAGTCACTTTCTTTGTAGATTTATCTGCAGTGACATGGTACCTGCTGTATGTTGCCACTTTTTCTTGGCAGAAAGGGTGGCCGCATACATCAGGTACCACTGTATATGGCCTGTTATGTCAGTGACCAGCCATACACAACAGATGTCATCTCATTGCTGAAAAATTTATCTGGATTTACATATATACAGTGGTAGGTTCTGTCTTCAGCCACTGCCATGAGGGGTCACCTGTTCTTTGAGGCCACAAGAGTCAATTTTGTTGAATTTATCTCTGCTGAAAGGTCAACTTTTTATGTGGCCACTTTTTCTTGGCAGAAAGGGTAGCCACACACAGCATGTACTACTGTACAAAGTATTTGGTACACCACCAGCATGGCCAGCTACCAAATGCAGGGAGCTGCATGCAAGGATGGTTGGTACTAAGTACTTGTAGCAGTTTGACATGCTTTATTATAGATGACCACTTTGTTCTTTTTATGGTCAATGTAAATGTAAGCTTGTTGGAGTTAGTGTCATCACACACATTGGTTTAAACATATTTTATTAAAGCAATTGGAAATCAGGCATAGCCTATACAAATTCCTCTTGCAAAAACAAAAATAAAAATAATAATAAGGAGTAAAATACACAGTATAGTGTGAAAGGTAACGGCACAAACCACAGGACAGTACATAAACGGACACATAACAGAATGCAAGATAAAGACACCACCAGACGTCACAGATAGTGGTCCGAGTAATGAGTAGTTTGCATTGACTATAAGATATAAACAGTCTCGAGATAAGTCTTTCACAAAAGTAATGATGTTTGCCCGCACGTGGCCACTTAAATGGTAGGCCTACCCATATCTATATAACAAAATTCATAATATCAACTGAATATACAAACTACCAAGTGAAACCAGTGCGGGCTTCAGTTGAATCTGCCAGTGCGGATAATGTACGTATGCACAGATTCAAAGATAGCTACATTTGCGGATTTTGAACATTTCAAACTTCCATTTAGAACTGTATTTAATGTAAACGGAGCCTTGGTTATAATAAACATTTGAAGAGTGTTGCGTTCGGTAGTGAAGCGAGGACATTCAAAGAAAAAATGGTACGAATTTTCAACTGTGGCGCCACAAGCACAACTAGGAGAACTTGCGATGCCAATTTTATGCATGTCGTGGTTCAACTGACTGCAGCCCATTCTAATACGGGAATGTAGAATGTTTACTTTCCGGTTGCCAATGTAGAATAAATCGTTAACCTTTGGTTTATCATTGTCTAATTTACGCTGAAATGTATCAAGATCCTCAGAGTTTCGAACTGAATTGGGTAACAAATTCCACTGACGGATGGTTGCTGGTATAAAAGAATTGCTGTAAATATTGGTTCTTGCGTATATCTGGCTTATATCATTTTTTGATCTTACATTGTATATATTTCTAGAAGACACGTTTCCTGGAATTAAGTCATGAAGGTAATCGGGTGTTAGCCCATGTATTATCTTATATAGCAATGTTAGCCTGTGTTTATCTCGACGTTTAGCCAAAGACTCCCATCCCGTCTCACTGTATAATAATCTATGACTAGTGCGACAGGTTGCCCCGGTTATTACTCGGGCTGCAGCCAGTTGAACACTTTCAAGCGATGAAGCATCTGCCTGAGTAAATCCACCCCAAACTACATCCCCATACTCCAGTAATGGTCTAATATATGTCAAGTATATAATTTCCAATGAACGCCTGTTGAGTCTATATTGTAGTAGTTTTAGAATTCCAATTAGTTTCCTGGCTTTGCATACAAGTGAGTTTATGTGGTTTGACCATGACAAGTCAGAACTGAAAATTACACCAAGATGTTTATGTTCTGATATATTTTCTAAAGAGTTGCCGAGAAAAACAATGGGTGGGTTTTGATCTTGACGCTTCTTTTTAGTGAAAAGCATGGATTTGGTTTTGGTACTATTGAAAGTGACTAACCATTGACGAGACCAGGTCTCTATAGATTTCAGGTCATTGTTGATAGCGTTGGCAGAGTTGATGGGGTCGTCGATGGTAATAAACAAAGTTACATCATCGGCGAACAACTTTATGTTAGACCTTACAATATCGGTGATATCATTTACATAAACCAGAAACATGAGAGGACCAAGAACCGATCCCTGGGGTACCCCGGCTTCGATACTACCCCAGTCCGACAAATCGCCATGTAAAGCAACACGTTGACTTCGATAACTTGACTTCACACACATTGGTTGGAGATGATCTAATTTCCAATGGCCGTTTTTGTGGGAATCTTTTGAACTACATAAATTTGCTTTAGATCGTGACCAACTCATGTTTTTGTCCGGAACACCAATTCCCAAATCTTGCACTTTTGCTGAACCTGTATCTGAACATGATTCAAATTTGGTAGGCTGAAATAAATTTCTATGTTTTAAATGTGGTAGGGTCAGTATCACAATAAAAAAAAAAAAAAAGAGAGAGAGAGAGAAACAGCAGGTTCAAATTGCATCTACTAACTTTATTGTTGGTTTATTGGATGCTCACCTACACATGTACTTTTATGAATAGAAGTTTTCATAACAAACTTACTGCCATAACTAAGCTCCAAAGACAGAGTGCCATACTACACTGTGATACATTGTCAGTCTTCCAAGTGAGCACATAGTATAACGGTACAAATTTTCACGAGTAGTATCAGTTGGGAAAATAAAAACCGCAAAGTTTCTGCCGCAGATTGGCTGCACACATTATACAGGCCATTTTCGGGAAAATAAAAACCATGAAATCTTGATTTTCAGTAGATTCAGGAAAGTAAATACTCTGGAAAAACTTATGCTTTGACAGTATTCTGTACTGCCATTATCAATACATTGGAACGACAACAGACAGGGCCACTAAACTTCACATACAATACGTATTCAATAACTGGCTGTGTCTATAACGACTACATATGCCATGTTAAGGATCCGGGAATGAACATCAGTCAAAGTATACTTGATTAAGTTGAATGATTTTTTTTTTTTCAGTGAAATAATGTTACGGCGTGGTCTTGCCTGTCATCATGTTGTGCACCTCAGCTGATTGCATTATATGAACATCCACAATTTCTCAGCTTATTAAACATATCAAATTGAAGGAAATGAAGTTTAGCTATAATGACGAACCTTGAATATTAAGGAAGTGCAGAAGATAAACATGATGACAGCATCATTAGGGATCTATGGAATACTTGCATGGGGTTATGCTGGTGACCGTATCTTCAAATTACAAAAATCAGCCATTTGTTTGATATGCTCCGCACGTTATAACGCCCATACAGACCCATTATTTAAAGAACTAAAAACTCTAAAAGTCCCTGATTTATTCAAACATAAGTCATTGAAATTTTTCTGTCGATACACTAAAAACGAATTGCCTGCTTATTTTAATAATACTTTTGCAATCTTACCAGTTACTCATGATTATCCTACCAGGCATCGTTATATTCCCCACTATGCTACCCCCCGACATATATGTACTGAAAAGTGCATTCGTTATTCTATTCCCAAATTGCTCCTTGATACTCCTGGAAATGTTAAAGACAAAATTCATACACACTCTTACAATGGGTTTTCTCAATATGTTAAAAGATTCTACATAGACCAATACTCTGAAACCTGTACTATTCGAAATTGCTTTGTTTGTAATGAGGATTTATAAAGTATATTTGTATGTAACTATGTTCTCTATGTCTCAGTCAGTTCAACTGACCTAACACACATATGGTGCTTTGTTCTGAAGTAAGGTGTTAACTTACCAAGTAAATTTATTTAGGTGGCCCATGCGAGAGTGGATGTTTTCATCCTTAGCTAGGTCATCCTGACTATCTGTTCTCTGTGGTAATAATGTACAAATGTACTCTTTCTCCTATTTTTTGTTTTGCATTTGTATACATATATTTCTGTCATTATTACCTAACAATTGAAATGTACTGAATTTATTGTCGAATAAAAGAATCTGAATCTGAATCAGTCATTAAAGAAGTGAATGCAGGAAGGAGCTTATCCTTGGACCTTCTGGTTCTGTTGGTAGTTAATTTCTCCTGCAGCTTGAAGTATGTCTCTTTTGGAGCAGTGAGGAAACTTAAAATGAAATAAAGGAAAAGCAATACTGATGGGTTATACCTTACACCTTTTTTTTTTCATGTGTTTTCTGCTCTGGTTACAGAGAAGCCTGATCAATGTGGTGAGTGCATCTCTGATCCGTGCACCAAACTTCAAGGAGACCCATGACCCAGTCAGACTGGACCTTATAGCAATGGCAGACAACCTGATCTACTATGATGCAGAGTTTGTGCTGAAGGTAAACTAAATCGAGACTCGTCATGCTTATACATGTATGATCTAGTTTATTTGTCTGCATTATAACTGGGGAAATAAGGCACATCTGTTTTCTGGGGGGTCAGTAAAGGTGACTCCTGATAAAAAGTGTTGTAAAATTCCTGTTTGTAGTAAAGGCCCCCTAAAACTATAGAATCCCTAACCCTCCCCCCCCCCCCCCACACACACACTTTGGTAAAATAATGAATGTCCTGTTACAGCTGAATGTTGTGGGGACAAATGTGCAATTTAATGATTGAAAAGATTAGTTCTTTTATTTAACCCTTTCCCCCTTGAATTAAGACGTCAACAGCTTTCCATGGCATGGGTTGGGCACGAAGAGCTGCACCCATGCCAAGGAAAGTTGTTGATCTTGAGTATGTGACCTTGACATGTCTCATCTACATAGGTCTACTATTCTCAGTTCATTTGTTTTCCATTAAGCCTCCCCTGATGGGGGGGGGGGGAGCTTATACTGTTTGTGTGGGATATTTCTACAATTGTTGGCCCCACAAATAACTTATGCATTCGAAGTCCCCTGCCCCCAAGGAGTCCAAAACCACCTTCAATTTCTTTTTTCTTTCTTTCTATTTTTTATTTATTAGCTCAGCTGAATTATCAGCTGAGCTTTTAGGAGGGTGAGGCATCTGTCGTCCATCTGTCGTCTGTTCACAATTCACATTTTCGACTTCTCAAAAACCGTCAGCCAGATCCACTTCAAACTTACTGGAGATGTGCCTTGGGTGGGTCTCTACAAAGTTTGTTCAAGTGGTCATGGTCCAGTGATTTTTGGATTTTTTTCATGATTTTTTTTGTTCATTTTTGGGGGGAAATCTTAAAAAATCTTCTCTGAAACCACTCACCCAATTGTTTTGATATTACACAGGAACACTCCCTGGGACTCCTACTTCTTTATTTGTTCACCAAGTGGCACTGCAATTTTTGTCTAATTTTTTATGAATTTTTGTTCGTCATAGCTTTTTTTGACTTCTTCTCCAGAACCATCACTCAGATTAAGCTGAAACATGGTGGATATGTTCCTTGTAGAAGGGTCAAACAAAGTTGTTCTCTATGTGGGAATGCTGCAGATTCCTGATTTTGAATGATTTTTTTTCAATTTGGGTACCTATTGGTCAATGTAGCTTTCCTATTGATTAGTATGGAAGTCAATGAGCATTCTAATACTAATTCACATTTTCGACTTGTTCTCCAAAACCCTTATCCAGATTAACTTCAAACTTGATGACAATGTGCCTTGGGTGGGTTTCTACCACTTTTGTCCAAATGGTCATGCTCCAGTTATTCTTTTTATTTTCAATGAATTTTTTTTGGTTTTTTTTTGACAAATCTTAAAATAATCTTTTCTCCCAAACCGCGTACCCAATTGCTTTGATATGACACAGGAAGACACCTAAGGACTCCTTGTTCTTAATTTGTTCACCAGGTGGCATTTTTAAAAAAATTTTTAGCTCAGCTGACTTGTCAGTCAGCTGAGCTTATCTTATGGTCCTCCTTCCTTCATCCATCCATCCCTCGTCCGTCCGTCCCTCGTCCATCAACAATTCACATTTTCGACTTCTTCTCCGGAACCGTGAGCCAGATCCACTTCAAACTTGGTGGACATGTGCCTTGGGTAGATGTCTGCCAAGTTTGTTCAAAAGGTCACGGTCCAGTGATTTTTGGATTTTTAATGAATTTTTTTGTTCTTTTTTGGGCAAATCTTAAAAAATCTTCTTCTCTGAAACCGCTCACCCAATTACTTTGATATCACACAGGAACACTCCCTGGGACTCGTAGTTCTTAATTTATTCACCAGGTGGCACTGCAATTTTTTCCTAATTTTTTATGAATTTTTGTGTGTTATAGCTATTTTCGACTTCTTCCCCAAAACCGTCACTCAGATTAAGCTGAAGCATGGTGGATATGTTCCTTGTAGAAGGGTCAAACAAAGTTGTTCACAATGTGGGAATGCCGGTGATTCCTGATTTTTAAAGATTTTTTCAATTCGGGTACTTATCGGTCAATGCAGTTTTCCTATTGATTACTATGGAAGTCAATGGGCATTCTAATGCTAATTCACATTTTCGACTTCTTCTCCATAACCGTCATCCAGATTAGCTTCAAACTTGGTGGGGATGTACCTTTGGTGGGTGTCTACCAGGTTTGTCCAAATGGTCATGTTCCAATGAATTTTGGATTTTTTCATGATTTTTTTTTCAAAAATCTTTACAAAAGTTTGAATAGGAAAGTTTAACATGGGAATTTCTTTTAATCGTTATAACTTAAATAATTTTGGCCAGATTTACTTCAAGCTTGGTGGGGATGTGCCTTGGGTGGATCTCTACCAAGTTTGTTCAAATGGTCATGCTCTATTGATTTTTTAAATTTTTGTATGATTTTTTTTGTTTTTTGGGGGGCAAACCTTAAAAACTCTTCACCTCTGAAATTGCTCACCCAATTGTTTTGATATCGTACATAGACACTCCCAGGGACACCTAGTTCCCAATTTGTTCACCAGGTGGCACTGCAAATTTTTTCTTCTTTTTTTTTTTACGATTTTTTTGTATGGTTTTGTTATTTTTCACTTGTTCTCAGAACCGTCACTCAGATTAAGGTGAAATGTGATGGATATGTTCTTGTGGAAGGGTCAAAAAAAGTTGTTTACTAGGTGCCACTGCTTTGGATTCCTGATTTTTAAGGATTTTCAATTCAAGTACTTATCGGTCAATGCAGCTTTCCTATTGATTACTATGCAAGTCCATGGGCATTCTAATGCTAATTCACAGGACAACTGACATGAAATTTACTGTTTACTTGATAACTTGAGATCTGTTTTGAAGTAGTACCGTGATGCTGCACATGTTAATGTTTTTGTATGAAGGTCATGCTCAGACAGTACATGAATGACTTTGACTTCGTTTCTGGGGTCATAGTGCAACATACATGAATTTTACTCTTCATTATAACTTGAGAACTGCTTGAACCTTGATGTTGCACATGTTAGTGTCCTTCTATAAAGGTCAGACTTACTCAGAACATGGGTGACCTTGATCCTTTCCCAAGTTCATAGAGCTGCAAGTGTGATGAATGTCAAGATCAGCTGAGCATGGGCTGTTCACACAGCCCTCTTGCTTTTTTTAGTCCCCCGCCCACTTGGTGGGGGACTATAGGTTTGCACCTCGTCCGTCCGTCCGTCCGAAGCTTCTCCGGGCCATATTTTCAACAACATAACACCCACAGCTACCAAATTTAATGTGTTTGTACTTCCTAGGATAGAGGTGTATGTTGTGCCAAAAGTAGGTCACTAGGTCAAATATCTGGGTCACAGAATACATATGTATGGAAAATCTTGTCCGGGCCATAACTTTTTCGTCCTTTTACTTAGAGTCATGAAATGTTACACAAATGTGAAGTTTAGTCTAAGAAAGTGTCATAAAGCAAAACTAGGTCACTAGGTCAAATATTTGGGTCACCACGATATGTAAATATACAGAAACAAATTTTGTCCGGCACATATCTTCCCTATATTAATGCTACCTCTTCAATTTTTTTATGGTGGGTAGACCTTAGGTAGTAGCTGTGCATAGGCATTGTTTTGTGTGGCTAATTACTTGCATTAATTAATTATTTAACAAAGTTCGTTAAGCAAGAAAAATTTTGTCCGGGCCATATCTTCTAAACTATTAATGCTAGCCCTTTGAATTTTTTGTGGTGGATAGACCATAGGTAGTAGGTGTGCATAGGCATTGTTTTGTGTGGCTAATTACTTGCATTAATTAATTATTTAACAAAGTTCTTTAAGCAAGACAAATTTTGTCCGCGCCATATCTTCTAAACTATTAATGCTAGCCCTTTGAATTTTTTATGGTGTGTAGACCTTAGGTAGTAGGTGTGCATACGCATTGTTTTCTGTGGCTAATTACTTCCATTAATTAATTAATTAACAAAGTTCATTAAGCAAGCTCAAGATACAATACAAATTTTGTCCGGGCCATATCTTCTAAATTATTGATGCCAGCCCTTTGATTTTTTTTATGGTGGGTAGACCTTAGAGGGGATATGGTAATGGGCACCGTCCGTGTGTCTGTCCGTCCGTCCATCTGTCCATGATTACTGTGGGCGGGGGATATGGCTAGCGTCAGCGGCTACTTGTTTTTTCTGTTTTTTATATTGCAATTTTGATTTTGCCATAACTCGGACCCTAAGACTTCATGTTTTAATTCTTTAGTGCTACCTCAATGCCCAGGGAATGCAATAACAAGTGCAGGTTTTTACCTCAGCTGACTTGTCAGTCAGCTGAGGTTTTCTGAGGGTCTGTCGTCCGTCGTCCGTCCGTCCGTCGTCCACAATTCACATTTTCGACTTCTTCTCAAAAAGTGTCAGCCAGATTCACTTCAAACTTGGTGGAGATGTGCCTTGGGTGGGTCTCTACCAAGTTTGTTCAAATGGTCATGGTCCAGTGATTTTTGGATTTTTAATGAATTTTTTTGTTCTTTTTTGAGTAAATCTTAAAAAATCTTCTTCTCCAAAACCGCTCACCCAATTGCTTTGATATCACACAGGAACACTCCCTGGGACTCCTAGTTCTTAATTTGTTCACCAGGTGGTGCTGCAATTTTTTCCTAATTTTTTATGAATTTTTGTGCGTTATAGCTAATTTCGACTTCTTCTCCAGAACCGTCACTCAGATTAAGCTGAAACATGGTGGATATGTTCCTTGTAGAAGGGTCAAAGAAAGTTGTTCACAATGTAGGAATGCTGCAGATTCCTGATTTTTAACGATTTTTTCAATTCGGGTACTTGTCGGTCAATGTAGCTTTCCTATTGATTACTATGGAAGTCAATGGGCATTCTAATGCTAATTCACATTTTCTACTTCTTCTCCAAAACTGTCATCCAGATTAACTTCAAACTTAGTCGCAATGTACCTTGGGTGAGTTTCTACCAATTTTATTCAAATGTTCATGCTCCAGTGATTTTCGGATTTATAATGAATTTTTTTGTTCTTTTTTTTTGGACAAATCTTAAAAAATCTTCTCTAAAACTGCATACCCAATTGCTTTGATATCGTACATAGACACTCCCGGAGACACCTAGTTCCCAATTTGTTCACCAGGTGGCGCTGCAATTTTTTTAGGAATTTTTTGTATGGTTTTGCTATTTTTCACTTGTTGTCAGAACGGTCCCTCAGATTAAGCTGAAATATGATGGATATGTTGTTGTGGAAGGGTCAAACAGTTGTTTAATAGGTGGCACTGCTTTGGATTCCTGATTTTTAAGGATTTTCAATTCAGGTACTTATCGTTCGATGCAGCTTTCCTATTGATTACTATGTAAGTCAATGGGTATTCTAATGCTAATTCACAGGACAACTGACACGAAATTTACTGTTTACTTGATAACTTGAGATCTGTTTTGAGTTAGCTACACATGTTAATTATTCTGTATGAAGGTCATGCTGAGACAGTACATGAATGACCTTGACCTCGTTTGTGGGGTCACAGTGCAACATACATGAATTTTACTCTTCATTATAACTTGAGAACTACTTGAACTTTGATGTTGCACATGTAGGTGTTCTTCTATAAAGGTCAGACCTACTCAGAACATGGTGTCCTTGATCCTTTCCCAAGTTCATAGAGCTGCAAGTGGGATGAATGTCAAGATCAGCTGAGGCACGGGCTGTTCACACAGCCCTCTTGTTTAAGTAGTAACCACAATAGCTGAATTTTATATTTTCTAAGGACCGAGCAAGGGTCACAATAGCTAGAAGTTGAAGAAGTTGGACCGGTTTTGTTGTGTTTCACAACTCATCAGGAACTATGGGCTAACCGACGTTACGTCTGATTTATATGCGGAGGGGTAACTTTCTGTTGTCACGTAAAACACGTTATTGTGATTGCGTAACACAGAATCTCGGTTCTACCAAGACGTTATTGTCAAGGTGAATTAGATTCAAAAGAATTTGAATCCCGGCAGGCCAGTAAAATAAGGACTGCTGTAGAAACAATGCTGGGGGTCAGCAAGTGTAATTAATCAGACTTCTGGGTGGTGGTACTACCGTACCACAAAGCCCTGAACACAGGAGCTTGGGACTGTGTGTGAGAACACAGTGTGGGTACGTGTGTGCGGTTTCCCAATGGGTTGCATAGGTAATAGCTGAATTATAGCTGAATGTAGTATATAAACAGGCTAATGCGTTCTTTTCAACAGTCCCTGATGAGATGCAGAGGCATCGAAACTAGTCGGACATTCACCAAGCCTCATAACCATCACGACTACTTGCTTAGTTGTTTAGCTCATTAGTTCCCACGAATTTACAGTGGCCCGGCCAATGTCCCATTGGCGTATGTAGTGTGGGAGAGTGGACGGCTAATAGGGCCACAGGGTGCAGATCAAGGGAGACAAACTGTTAACACAGTTTGAAAGAAAGGTCATTCTGTGCTTGACCGCTGGTACTGAAAGTGCCCCCAAGTCACAATAGCAGTTGGGTTACAGATAATTTGCATTTTCTGTTCCCTGAGTTTGTGAGTGTAGTCACTTTCATTATTAGTATCTATTTTTTTTTTTTTTTTTTTTTATTTTTCTTTATTTATTTATTTATTTATTTTTTTTTTTTTTTTTGTAGTAGTAGTTTTAACTCGGTGAAGAGCTGTTACACAATCTTGTCAGTCTTGTTAAAGGTCGTTTGAGGGAGAATTTGCTGTATTGCCCTTTGAGTTTATGTGCAAGTTCTAGTCACGTTGCCTGAGCAACAGTGGCAGTGGAGGGCAATACTTCAATAAAGATTGGTTGTCCCAAACCAGGTTGTTCTTTGTCATATATTTGAGTACGGGAATTAAGATATAATTTGTAAGTTATTGTTTCTTAGAATGGTTAAAGTAAACACAAGAAACTAGTTCTATTACCCCAGAGAGGATAGGGGCAAGGTGCTCAGTAGCATTGACACTTGCACCCTTCACCCTATTGTTGCCATCTGTAGAAGCAACAAGTGTTCAACCACTTGACTGTGGGTGGTTTCTACTGCTGCTGCTGATATAAGCAGCTAAGCCTATCTTTGAAGTTAATCTGTTCAGCTTTAGCCTTATCAGTAATTACTCAGTGCAGAAATGCACAAATGGGTGCTGAATGGGTGTTCAGGTAGGGAGGGTTTTTTTCAAAAAAATGTTGTTCATTTGGGGTGTTCATGTTCAGTATAGAGGGGTGTTCAGTATTGGGGAGGTTTATAATGGAAGTACATGGGGAAAAATTGGAACTGAGAGAAAGTGTTCAGTATAAGGGGGTGTTCGGTATATGGAGGTGTTTGGTTAGGGAGGTTCAATTGTACATGTAATCAAAAGCACTGAAGATATTGGACACCAGGCGGCTTTTGGTTGATTTAAGGGGGAAAAGGTGAATTCTATGTACACTTATTGTGTGTGAAGGACTACAACTTGCTTAACAATAATTGCAGATGTGCTCAGTGCTTGAACTCATTTGTTATATGCAATGCAGGCTTAGGGTTGGTTAAACATTTTAATCATTTTTTAATTAGTACTTTCAGTACACAGGGGAGGGGGGTGATGGACCTGTACACTTCTACAGATAATGGAAAATGATGGTCATTTGTAACCCATATTTTGTCGTATTTGTGTATTATTTCTTGGAAGATCATCATTTTTAAGTACTAAGTTGGGGGAGGGAGGGGGGTCATGTAATTTAGTACCCTGAGTACTAATTCAAAAATGATGATAATGTTGAACCATCCCTTACTTGTTAATGTTTGAAACCTGGATGCATGCTTTGGATTATCAATCCAGAGAAAGTGGATAGATAGACAAACAAAGCTTAGAAAGTGACCACTTGATATGCTGCCCCTGTAATGTTTAAGTCATTCCATACTATGGTCACAGGCCTTGGTCAGTTGTTCTGGCACTGACTTATAAGCATGTTGGTATTTGAACGAAAGCTGTTTTCATGAAGAATTTAAATATGCAATTGTCATCTTAAATCTAGGTTAACATACAGAAAAAAAATCAGGGACTGGTATGGAAAGAGTTAAGAGGCCTTCCAAGTGGCCTACAGAATTACACTGTGCGAGAAAGGAAAATGGGAAGGTTTAGAACTGTATTTCAATTAAAGTATTTAGTATTCACTGCACTGCTTGTCAAGACGTTGAGTACATTTCACTAAAGTATAACCATAAAGGTGTTTTTAAAAGCTTTTTCATGTACAGGTGTATAAAATGATAACTTATGGTACACATGATTTTTACCCTTTTGCCTTATGAAGCCGACTGGTATTGTCGTACCCGGTGCCGTCTGTGCGTCTGTCCGTCTGTCCGATGGTTTTACCACCATAACTTCAGAAATTTTTTGAGACAGGACTTTCAAATTGCACATGATATTACACTCCTATATGGCCTACTTTGTGTGCAAGCATAGTTGACCTTGACTTAATTCTCAAGGTCACTCAGTGGTCACATGTGCTAAGCAACATTACCACTCTAACTATTGAAAGCCTGCATCTAGCAATCTAAATCATACACACAAGAAGCTTCATAGAGTGATCTAGAAGCCTATTGAAAATCGAGGTCATAGCTCTCTGATTGACCCACTTTTTGAGGTCAAAGGTCAAGTGGTGGTATTGGTATAAGTAAGGAAGTTTTTAATTTAGTTACATGAAATTTTATACACACATGTATCACAACCAAAGAATGTGTCATGAATCAAAAGTAGGTCACTAGGTCAGGTATCTGGGTCACAGTGACCTATTCATTGAAATTTTGTTTATCACTGTAACATCAGAAATTCTTTAGACATGACTTTCAAATTGCACATGATAGTAAACTCCTATATGGCCTACTCTGTGTGCAAGCATAATTGACCTTGAGTACACTCCTATATGTCCTACTTTGTGTGCAAGCATAATTGACCTTCACCTAATTCTCAAGGTCACACAGTGGTCACATGTGCTGAGCGACGTTACCACTCTATTGAAAACCTGCATCTAACAATCTAAATCTTACACACAAGAAGATTCATAGATTGATCTAGAAGCCTATTGAAAATCAAGGTCATAGCTGTATATTTGACCTACTTTTTGAGGTCAAAGGTCAAGTGCACAATGGTGGTATTGGTATAAGTAAGGAAGTATTTAAGTCAGTTACATGAAATTTTATACACACATGTATCACAACCAAAGAATGTGTCATGAATCAAAAGTAGGTCACTAGGTCAAGTAGCTGGGTCACAGTGACCTATTCATAGAGATTTTGTCTACCACTATATCTTCAGAAGCTTTTGAGACATGACTTTGAAATTGCATATGATAGTACACCACTATAAGCCTTGCTTTGTGTGCAAGCATAATTGACCTTGAACTAATTTTCAAGGTCACACATGGGTCACAAGTTTGCTGAGTGACATTGTGCATCTAGAAATCTGAATCTTAAAAGAAAAGAAGCAACATAGGGTGATCTAGAAGGCTATTGAAAGTCAAGGTTATACCTTTATATCTGACCTAATGTTTTTGAGGTCAAGGGTCAAGTGTACGAGAGCAGTATTTGTTGAATTTATGACAAGACCTCCATTTGTGAAATTAATTGATGAGTGGCAAAATGGCTGTGATCTCTTACACTACAGGCTACCAGCAGCTTTCTAATCATACACTATACCTGATATGGGACACTATTCCTATTCACTTACAGCAAAAGAGATTGAAGGCGGCCGAAGGGTACTGCGTTCTTTGAACGGTGTTTTTTTTTTCACGATTTCAAATTATTTCAGCAATAAGTTTGGGTACTGCAGTCACACTGATTTGTTTTTGTACAACACAGTTAGCATTATACACAAGAAATGAGCTGAACATCCGGACAACAGCCAATTTCCTTCTTGCTTATGCCGCAAACAATGCAGCGTGTCGGCCATATCTCAAGAAGTACTACAGTATATCGGTCAGGCTGCCATCTGATTGGATAGATGTGGCAGAACAGTATCAGGTGAGCTATTGCTTGTCTGTGGTTTGGTAGACTAGCTCTGGTATCATTCCCATTGCCTGTAATTTGAGGGTATTGCTGGGATTTTGTTTTCAGTGTCTGTTTTCTCCAGAACTCATAGCATCAAAACCATGAGTACCCAGTGATATTTGATACAAAGAGAAACTTAACAAACCTAAATCTGTAAGCCCGCGTACCGTTTGAATACTAGCAAGTCCGATATTGTAAGAAAAAAGTCCTATTCTGTACCATTCACTGAAAAACTGCACAGTTCGGAATCATTATGGCAAAGTAATTTGTGAAAGGAACATTTCATATTCATAAAAGCTCAAATTTAGAAGAAAGTTTTAGGCTTTATTAGCCTTTATAAAATCGATATAAAATTTATATGTAAAGTACACTAATGTGTGCCCCTGGTTGGTTTTCGAATAAAAATAGTTCAGCTTTTTTTCCCCAACCAAATGAACATATTTGTATTGTAAAAAAAATTGACATATTTGTAATGAGATTATTACCTGAAAAATTATGTGAATGTAAAACGGTAAATATAAAGTAAGATGAGCATTCCAGTGGGATAACATTCCAAAACTTTAGCTCAAGGCATTGCTGAGTCTGCAAAGTTTGGGAGAAGAAGGAAAACGTGAGACACTAAGAAACCACTTAGACATTTTAATTAACTTCATGCTGATGGAGTGCATAATACATTTTTTCAAACATTGGATCCATATGTATGTATGTATGTATGTATGAATGTATATATATATATATATATATATATATATATATATATATATATATATATATATATATATATATATATATATATATACACATACATACATATATATATACATACATACATATATATATATATATATATATATATATATATATATATATATATATATATATATATATTATCCCTATTTATATTTTTTGCAGGCATTTCATGACAAAAACCTGAATTTTGGTTCTTTGCCAGCAGCTCTTAGACGTGTCATGGTTTCAAAGTTTCCTGATTTTGATAAATATCAATTAGGTAAGTCTGTCTAGTTTGTAAATTATTAAGTTGAATAAAGCCATTCTGAAAAGATGAAAAACCAGATTTCCTTGGAATCAGCATTTTTAGGTGAGTTGAGCAGGAAAGGATTAAGCGCATGGCTTGGTGTAAGTAAATATATCATGGTGTCCTTTGGTTTACTTTCTAAACATCGATAAATACAGCAGGCACCAGTCATTAACCTTAGAAGTGACCTTCTCAGTGTTAATTTTATCTGTAGAAAATGTATAATGGTGGTGGGGGTAAACACAGACATGTGATTTTGTTGACCTCACAGAGCTGTAGTTTCAATCTCATCTGTTATGCAGCAAAGTACAACAAAGAGAGCTCCAGGAAGAAGAAGCAGAAGGGACCGGATCCAAAGAAGAGAGGACCAGCGAGGTCTAAAGTGGCAACAATTGCCACACAAAAGAAAAGGACGCTCTTTGATTCTGACTCTGAGTCAGACAGTGATGAGGATAACATGAGCAAGGAGACAAAGAAACTGGTATGTGGCAATCCTCCTGCCTTGCTTTATGAACTGAAAGAAAGAACATCCATGTACTGTTTGTGTATTGAGTGATAGTTTAACACTGAAGGGTTAATCAATAACATACCTGTGCTGTAGATGTATTGAGTAATAGTTTAACAATGAGAGGGTTAAAAAGTCGCATAGAAGTCCTGTACATGTATTGAGTGAGGGTTTATCAATAGCATACATTTACTGTACATGTATTGAATGCAGTGGTGATTAGAACTAACTTCCCTGCCCAACACAGAAAAATGCAATTGAATGCCGTGCTTCTAATGTGCTTCCAGTGTAAATACAGTGGTCCCTGTCACCAGAGACCACCCCTACAGCAACAAAAAAGTAGTCTTATGAGACAGGTGGTCTTTCATGACAGGTAAATTAACATGGGAAGTTTAGGACTTGGGAATCTGGATATCGGTCTTTCATGAGAGGGTGGTCTCTCACGACAGGGGTCTCTCGTGACAGGGACTACTGTATTGCTAAATTTCAATGTGTCACATTTCTGCATTGTTGTTCTATCTCCTTTCCAGCACACTTATATGCATATCAACAAATTCCATTGTGATGCTTGCTCCTGTTCCCTTCATGGTCGCACATTTGTCACAAGTCCAAGAGCTTTCAAGTCTAGTAGTACATGTCAGATGCTCATTGAAGTTTGAATGTGACAAAATGTAAATGCAGCGCACTATCAAGGGGCACTGAGATTACCATAAACATAACTACTATTTATTTGCTGTGTACCGTAACAATGCCTTTCATTCCACTCTACTCCTCAAATTAATTCCTCGTGTTTTTTTTCTTTTCTTTTACAAATTTTGCAATGAACACACCAAAACAGTAGCTGTCTGTTCCTGCATTGCAGGCTGTACTGTACTAGGAACAGCTGTCTGCATGTACAGTGTGGGTAGTATAACTGATTTGACGTTGTAGTTTTGGTTAGGGACATTTCGTTTATTTGTCCATCAGTATAAATAATCTATAATAGTCATTTACGGCATGTAAAAATGTTGAAATTCACAGGAAAAAATGCACGTTTCCACAAGTTTGTGTTTTCATGTAGGACCATGTTTGTTTACAAATGTCTGGAATGTTTGGTACTGTGGGAAAGTCCAAAGACCTGTTCTATTTTGGGATACTGTCATCTGATTGGCTAAATTTTATGTGTGTTGATATTTCCCACCATAAAAATCAGTCAAATTTGACAATAATATCCATATTTGGAAACTGATTCGAGGTTATGGATCCAAATATGGTAACCTGGAATACTTCAGAAAAGCACTACGGGCTGCCGACAATAGCCAAAAAATTACATCCGTTTTCAATAACTGAGCCATGCATTGAAAAGAACAAACATGGATGCTGTTCTCTGATGAACTTTCAAAAATGGGCGCGATAAATGTGACACAAGAAGTTTATTGCTGCCATTATTAAATTTTGACAGCGAAACATTCCACACAAACTTTACCAAAGGAGAAAGATGCATAGTGAACAAAACATGTGGACATGAGCTGTGGGAAGAGTCAAATTCATTGAATGTGCTGGATGTGCATTGTAAAATGTGAACAGCGTAATGTTGATCGATGGTCTTCTTCGCCCCATCAGTAATTTCACCGAACATATGCTCCATCCTGCTTTTTAGTTATAATATTGATATGGTGATATGATGAAAAAAGGCCTACTTCAGGTGGTGTTTTTCATGATGTTACTATAAATCTATTAAATAACTTGGAAAGATAAGTCGCATGGATCATGTCAATATAGGTATGTGAAGATGGCCCAGACCATCACTTTTCCCTGGGACTTTGCCCAGGTCTCAACAACATGCCGTTGGTGAAAGCATGGATGCCTGTCTTTTGCCGAGCATAATAAAGGCAAAAAATCTGGCTGTTTTGATGCTGTTAAAGTGTAATAACTTTGATATTTCCGTAGGATTAGGACTCGGACAGTTCCTCTGAAACTTTCTGTTTTGATTGCAAGACATACGGAAGGATATTCCCTGTAAATTTGGTACCAATAAAGGCAGCGTCTTGTGACTCCATTTGCACATCGGAAGTATTGTTTTTGCAAAACGTTAGTTTTGCCTTCAATGAATCCAACCGCTAATTGTAAATAACTAGTAAAATAAGCAAGATAATAAGATTTGACATCATTACTTGACTTTCAAACTTTCCCAGCTTGTTGCATCATGGTAGTCTAGATCTGTTGCATATCAACCTTGCCATTTTCACTTTTGAATATGTGCAGTTATTCTTGCTTAATTGCAAGGGATCGACGATCTCACAAAAGCGCATCCAGTGTTTCATACGCAAATATGACAGTTACATTTCACATGTACACCATTCCATTCTGTTCAAATGGGAAAATTTGAGCCGGGTATTAAATGCGCTTGTGCTTTAAATTCGCTTCAAGCACAACAGTTACTAGAGCACATCTGAAGCACAATTCGAGTGAATTTAATTGCGGGATGATGCACTTGGGAGGATAGTTAATTCTAATCACCGCTGTTATAGCAAAGAGGCTAGCCTCCTTGATAATAGTTTAACAGTGAGAGAGTTAAACAGGCACTTACATAGACTGTACATGTAATGAGTTATATTTGAACACTCAGAGGGTTAATAACATACATGTACGGTACATGTATGGAGTAATAGTTAAACAGTCACATACATGTACTGTACATGTATGTGACAGTTTAACACTCTGAGGGTTGATGAATAACATACATACACTGCACATATAATGACTGATAGTTTAACACTAAAAGGGTTAATGATTCACACATGTACTTTATATGTATTGAGTGATAGTTTAACACTGAAAGGGTTTATAGAGTGATTAATAACCTAGCCATTCAAGTGAACTGATTGTATATATATACATATATATATATATGTATGTATGTATGTATGTATGTATGTATGTATGTATATATATATATATGTATGTATATATATATATATATATATATATATATATATATATATATATATATATATATATATATATATGTACATATGTACATATACAAATATAGATGAGAATTGTCTAGCACTGTTAAGTTGATGTCTTATCAATGAAGTTTATTTTTTAAAAATAAAGGCCCACAAATAAACTTCAGAAAAGTATTACAGGCAACAATGTTGTCAAGTCTGTTGCCCACAAATTTTCTGTCACTTCAGAGGGTTAGTGCCTTTGTTTGCAGGCACACATGATGAGTGAAGTGAGCGAAACTGAGGAGGAGCTGGCTCTGCGAACCTTCACCCTCAAGCAGCTCATCCGTAAGCTGCACATAGTGGAACCAGTGGAGCACGTCATGTGTCTCATTGGCAAGAAGTAAGTATGTGCGTTATGGTATATTGATGTGCATTACGGTATATTGAACTACTACATTGTTGTGTTGTGTCTCGTAAATGATATTTTACTGGTGCATTAGCGTATCATGTGCCAATCAAACCTTCATCGGAAATGAGGTCTATGTTTAACCCTTTTCTACTTGAATCGCTTAAAAGTACCTGGATGTAAATTATCGCCTGGTTTAAACTTTTTACATAAGTTTCTCGGGACTAGAAAACATTTGTACTGAGATTTGTATGCAAGACCATTCATGATGGCATGCCCCAGGTCAATAGCTTTCCTTGGTATGGGTTGAGCGCAATGTACCCAACCCATGCCAAGGAAAGCAGTTGACTCAGTGGTACACTGACCAGGACTTGTTTAAGAACTTCCTTGTGCCTGTATCATGAATCCTTCCTTTGATTCTCAAGCTATGTTGTTAAAAATCATGGACATGCATTTTTTGGTAGAAATGAAAGTATTTCACATTGTCTTCAGGTATCCATCCTCTCTGGAGGAATTCTACAAATCTCGTTTACCAGACACGTGGGACGAAGAGCGAGCTGGCAAGAGGATGAAGCTGCCCACCCCAGAAACATGGGAGACACAGGTCTCCCTGAAGGGAAACAAAGCTTCTACATGGGAACAACTACTTGGTGAGCCCCCTGTGCCTCACAACCTCGTGCAGCCTACATGCTGCCAATCGTGTGGATAACAGGGTTCATACCGGTCCTTAAAATCCTTGAAGTACTTGAATTTACTGCCTGTTTTTTCAAGCCCTTGAAAACCTTGAAAATCAATCTTTTTGCAATAAAGTCCTTAAAAAGTCCTTGAATTTCAAATATCCATTAATGCACCTTCCTCCAAAGCTTGGGTTAGCTCGATCACTTCCTGAGTTCCTTGCCTGTCAGTATAGAAACCCCCCAAAAATGGACAACAAGACACAAAAAAGAAAAAAGATCAATTTGGAAAGTGCTTGAATTTTGATAAAAAGGTCCTTGAAAGTCCTAGAAATGTCCTTGATTTTGAAAGCTTCCAAGCTGTATGAACTGTGGGATAAAATTCATGAGTAGTTGTCTATTAAACATTTTTACACATTAATCTGTCAGATTTAGTTACAATCCAGCATGGACGACTTGGGGCAGGTTTGGACTGCATAAGTGGATATTTTATTGAAGAATTAGATAAGCCTGAAGCTATACTGTAAAAAAAAAAAGTTCAAATTTTCCAATGTACATTGTAAATGTTAAATGTTGGTAGTTATATGGTTTTTAAGTTGATCTTTCAGCCCTCAGAACTTACAGATTGGGCCGACATGCATTGTGTGAATTGACAATTTTGACACTGTGTGCTTAGCAGAAAAGCAAAGAAAGAAGGTACAGGATAAGTGTTCTTTTATGTTCACATTGGGCATGATGGTCAATGAAATGTTTATACTTGGGCCAACATAACATATGATTAAAGAATACAGAGCAATTGACAGTGGGGAAAGTTCTTTAGTTACATATGCTCTGTCATATTTCTGAGTAGGTTTTGTACACTTATTTATTCAGACCACAATAAATTACCCTTCATGGCCATGCTGAGGAACCTGAGAAACATGATCAAGGCTGGCATTTCACGCAAACACCACGCCCAGGTTTTACGCAAGCTGACAAACCAGGTATGTTTTTTTTGTGTGTGTCTGTGTGCACAAGTGTTTTTAGCTCCACTTCAGTCAGACGAGCCTACATTATGGTTGTCTATTCATCGTAATTGGTCTCGGTCTATGACACTCTTAGAAGCCATCAACATGTCCATTGTTGAATGCATCATAGGTCATAGATATACTTGGAAGTCACAGAGAGTGTGTCAGGGGAAATGGTCATTGCAGAACACGGCCATTCATTTGAAATGACACCTCTTTGAGGGCTCTAATACTTCATTTGTTCAAATGAATAACTGACTTCATTCCTTAAGTTACTGGGCAATTTTAATGGATTTCATCTTTGGGTGATAACTCAAGAACTGTGTGAGATAGAACTAACACTTCACATGGTGATTATCCTATATAAAGACAGGGTTTTGATTAAAGTTGGGTGAACTTGATTTCACTTTCAAGATCACGGGATTACTTTCATCAATTTTCTGTCAAGATGATAAGTGTAAAAATGTGCAAGTGAAAACTTGTATTTTTGCGCACATGTGGTCAGGGCTTGACTTAAAAGGTAAGCCCTAGTGTCCTGGACAACTAGATGTTTAGTTTAGACAAGTGCAAATTCTGTACCATGTGAAGGCTTGACCCATCAGTTAAACTGTAGCAACACTGATAATGATGGTCCTTCAAAAGGGGCAGGTCAAGACTGCATATGACAGACCTTGATATGGTTATCATGGTCACAGGGCCTTCTTTGTGAATTCTGCTTTGTATTAAATAATTCAAGAACTATTTGAGCTTGGAATGCTAATACTTTATGTGATAGTGATCCTCTGTAAAGGGTAACTTGTGCGTTGCCAGTGACTCTGACTTTATTCCTAAGGTTGCAGGGTAACTTGAGTGAATTTAACCCTTTCCCCCTTGAATTGACACTTGAGTCAACAACTTTCCTTGCCATGAGTTGGACACTAAGTGCCCAACTCATGCCAAGGTAAGTTGTTGACCTAGGGCATGGGATCTTGATAGGGCTCATCTACAATTCTCAGTCAAAATTGTTTTTCGTTACTGTTGAAATTAGTTTAAGACACTGAAGCAGACGACATTTTACCACCAGCCGGTTTAAGGGGGAAAGGGTTAAAGCAACTCTCTACTTTCCTACTACAAAAACTGCCAAAGGGAGATGCATACATCTTGAATTGCCTGTGACTGAAGTGACATTTCAAGCTAAAGCAGTCAAGATCAGCATCATTTTGAACACCATTCACACTCGTTAAGGACTATCATTAACCCTTTCCCTCTTTTACGGGCCAAAACCAGCTGGTGGTCAAATGTCATCTGCTTCAGTGGTTTCAACTAATTTTAACAATGATGAAAAACATTTGACAATTGTAGATGAGACCTATCAAGATAATATGCCCCAGGTCAACAGCTTTCCTTGGCATTGGTTGGGCGCTCAGGCCCAGCGCATGCGAAGGAAAGCTGACATGTTTGTTGGCACTGACCATTTATAGAATGTATGGTTAGTGCCAACAAACATGTCGAGGTTGTAAGCGTAAACATTTGAGACCAGGTTTACAATATTTGGTTGTGTGTTTACATTTAAGATGGCATATACATTGTATGGTTGTCCGTGCCAACATACATGATCTAGGTTGTAGTAAGGTGTTAATGATTAAGACCAGGTATACAATGTATGGTTGCCAGTGTTTATATTTAAGATGGTTGTCAGTGCCAACATAGATGTCTACCTTGTAAGCGGAAACACTTCAGACCAGGTATACAACGTATGGTTGTCAGTGCCAACATAGATGTCTACCTTGTAAGCGGAAACACTTTAGACCAGGTATACAGTGTATGGTTGTCAGTGCTAACATACACGTTTAGGTTGTAAATGTAAGCATTTAAGACCAGGTACATGACCTATGGTTGCGTATGTTTCCCACGATCACCGAGTTGCTCTGTATATTGCAGTATGCGGTGGTCAACAGCAGACAGTTCCCATTCCGATTTTTCTCAGCATATGAAGTGCTGGATAACCTGCAGAAGGAGTATGAAAGAAATCGTAAGTGCATTAGTCTGTGGATTCAACTCAGTCAAATGACAATTTGACAGCATGCACATTTAATGCAAAGAAGTTAAACAAACCAAACTGTTATGAAACTCAGACAGACAGATGCTCAGAATGTCTGGTATTCATTATATCAAAGTTATGTACATTTCAAATGAAAAATTTAAAAATATACGTTAGATATTGCAATTTGAAAAAAAAAAAAGACCTCAATTTTTGCAATGATTTTATTTAAAATTATAAGAAATGTGTAAATGGCAGGTTCACATGTTTTGAGGGTTGAAAGTCGATCTTGTATTTGGCAATGTAATGGAAGTGGGTGTTAATGTGACTGGCCACTTGAGAGTTGTACTGGTCCTAATTGGTTAGAACTTTACAGGACCACTGCAGTCTTTGCATGTAAGATCAGCTGAGCAAAAGACCATCACAGTCATCTTGTTAATAAATTTACATTGTGTTCAGGAAGTGTCCACATTACCATTCATTAAATACATTTACATGTAGTCAGTGAACCAATGATAATAAGTACGCACAGGGTACAACTTTTTTGAACTACTTGGCTTTCATGAAGCTCCAGACACTTGCGTCAGAACTGATGGGTATGTGATATAATGAAACTGTGTCAACAAGTCAAATACCTGGATAACAATAACAAGTTCACATAAATTGGGGATGAGCTATAACTTCTCTCTTCGTTGACTTTGTTTCAATGAGACATGGGCAAATATTAGGAGTGAAATATGGAACTTGCATTAAAACAAGGTCACTAGGTTAAGTATTTGGGTCACAGTGATGTATCCATGTAATAATATTCATCTTCGAGGCTGTAAATTCTCTGTGCTATGACATAATATCATGAAAGCTCTCATGGACATACATGAGGCCTATAATGAATGCCATTCAGTAAAACTATGTCATGAGGCTGTGTGTGGATCATAGCGATATCTGTTAACCATTCTTCTGTGGGGTTTAAAATCTCTGTGCTTTGAATTTGTTTCTTTAAAGCTCATCACTAGTCAAGTATCTGAGTGACAGTAATATCTATTTGCTGCTGCTAGTGTTTGCGATGTGACAGTTTGATCGTTCGGCTTTGTCTGAGTGAAATCTTACACACTCCTGTATCAGGTCTAAAGTGCACATTGTAGTAAACTAGGTCACTGGATCAAGTATCTGGGTCAGTGATATTCACATACTGTCAGCTCAGAGTTCAGGTTGGGACTTGTTTGCGAGTTGACTGTGAATGTTATTTCCTGGTACGTGCTGAGTTTGGGCTTTTCATGCAGCCCTTCAGTAATGCATATAATAAGAGCAAACAAAAAAATTTGTGAAAGTTAAAATGCACTGTGGTCAGGACACAGTTTTGCCCTCTTTGAGTGGTTGGGCAGTCAAAAAATATTTTGCAATTCTGTGCTTTTTTGGTTGAAGTGAAAGGGCTATATTGCATGTGAAGAGTGTTAATTTTGTCTGAGCAATATTCATGGTCACGCAATACTGTGATGACACTATTACACTTCAGACAGAAATAGATTCTGTCACATGTTGTATGATATTGGTGGTCTGATCATTGTTCATGAGTCAGACCTTGGAAAGATCTGTTTTAGTTGGAGCTGGTCTGTTTCTATTCATTTGTAACTCTTGTGTGTAAGGAAAATGAGGGTAAGAATTTATTTTCTCCCCAATTTCAGAAAGGTTAGCAATGATTTAACTATCCGTACGTTGCACATGGTGTACCTTCAGGTCATGGATATCAGAGATGTAATTCTCAGTGTCACAGGACAACTTTTGAGAATATGGTCTCCCGATTATAGCCCAAGAACTATTTGAGCCACAGCTTTAAACCTTGTAGTGCATATAGTCATTGTCCTTATCTTGCCAGTGATTGTCCATGACCTAGTTTCCAAGGTCACAGGGCAACCTCAGAAATTGTAAAAGGGCACCTGGTATTGGACACAGAAATGAACTCTCTGTTGTCCATTGACCCTTTGTATGAGTGGAGGGCACATGCTGTGACTCTGAGCAATGAGCATTGCCTTTAACCATTTCCCCCGTAAACTGGTCAAATGTCAACTGCTTCAACATTTTCAGCCAACTTTAACAGTAATGAGAAAGGGTTTCAGTGAAAATTGCACGATAACATGCCCCGGGTCAACAACTTTCCTTGGCATGGGTTGGGTGCCCAAGGACCACCCCACACCAAGGAAAGCTGTAGACTCAGTTTTACTTCAAGGAGACAAGGGTTAATTCAATTTTGTTGTTTGTCAGAGCAAGACTTGGTTGATGCTGCAGTAGCTGCCGCCACAAGTGGTCCAGCAGTGGGCAGAGGAAGGGGCCGTGGCCTTGGAAGAGGTCGTGGGGGCCGAGGTCGTGGGGGCCGAGGTCGTGGAGGCCGAGGCCGAGGTGGTCGCGGTGGAGAAACAGGACCCCCTGAGTAAGATTTTTATCTTTTTCCATTCCAGTTTAGCATAAGACCTTGATTTATTATACATTTGGTAGTTTTGCAAGTCTTGCTTCAGCTGCCATTGTAGCAGCTGAAGCAGGATATCACAAGTAAGGAAAAAATACCAAACAATATAAGACCAGGTGAGATGTTCACAAAAAACGGGTATAGATTAAAGTTCAAAAAGTATAGTAGTTAAAGATGGATTTTTAAAGTCACATTCAAAACATTTTTTCATGCATACCAACCCAGGCTAATTGGTCTTGCATGCAAGCTATTTTTGAGAAGATTTTAATTATAGAATATGTGTTGGCCCATTTTTTGTGGCTTAATGTCCCTGAAATGAAACCAGTCGATCTGTCAGTGGTATAGAGTTGAGTTAATGATACAATGACTTGTGATCACATTTATATAGTGCCATAATAAAAGAATATTATTATAACAAGTTCTGTGAACACAGACAGGTTTTGATAATTGTTCTTTTGGAAGCATGTTGCTTACATGTAACTTGGCTTCCTACAGTCAGACATGCTGCCATATGATCTCCAGGAACACTTTATTCAGCTTTAAACTGACTTAGCCTGCTGAGGAAGCCAACTGTCATATTGTTACCATGAGACAGGTTGCTTCCCCAAAGGCAAAGCTTGAGGGAAAACAACCTCGCAAGGGGTGACAATTCTGACTCTTTCCCCTGCTAAGCAGGCTACATGTATGCTTGTTTTATTACACCAAAAATCACAAAAGGTAACATAAAGAAGTGTATCTAAGGTCAAAACAAACACTGGGAATTACAAGAATGGTCATGCATGTTGACAGCAGTAGTCCCATAAAGTGGTTCGCACAACACGGTTTTCAATTTATAGTGCCCTCTTGCTGAAAGGAGAGGGTGATAACCGTAATTACACCTGGGGGACATCGCCAACTGCACATACTTTTGTAATGTCACCCGCTAATTATAAACAGCCAATCAGAACTCTGCATTTTTAATTTAGGTATGATAATACCTGTAATACCTACTTGAACCATTTGTATATTGTATGGTTGCTGTATTGAGGGCCTTTGAAAAGGCATTCTTCCTGTTCTAAACCAAGTGATTGTTATGTGTATTTTGTGAAGTAAAATGGAAAGCCCCTCATGACTACAGAACCAGGGTGTAATCACAACTCAAAACAAAAAAAGAGCCACGACAAAATTAACCTATCCCAGTTATGTGTAGGATTAAAAAGAAAAAGAAATGGGACATGGTACTGGAAATATTTTGCTTTGCTGGAAAAGTAGGTAAAAAGAGAAATAACACAATGAATTTATTGACCAACAGGGAAGTAGCATATGATTCGCAGATCATCGAGCGCTATCGCAAGGCTTTGGACACAGCCGTGAAGTTTGCAACGACATACAACGTGGCCCCCATATCTGGCAGGACCATCATCTTTTGTAACATTGGTGACTCAATGAGAAGACCATGCACTTCTGCTAAAGGACTGGGCAAACCTAGAGAGGTTAGAACTATGTTTGATAAAAGAAGAGTCTTCCTATACGGACTACCTTAGGGACTTAAAAATGTTGTCTTAACAGGGGATATAACTTAATTTACAATAAACGAAAAAGGGGACTGTAAATAGGTGGTCATAATACAGTAAAACCTGTTTTGAGAGACTGCCCCTGGGGCAGGCCAAAAGTTGGTCACATAAGGCAGGTGGTCTCAATAGGGCTGGGGAAGATGGCAAAAGGGACATGGTAAACATGGTCTGAAAAGGCAGTTGGTCTTTCCTCACAGTGGTCTCGAAACAGGTTTCACTGCATAGAAATAAACTTTTACCGAGGTCATTAATTGGAGACTCTACTGTACTGAACAACATTTCAAATAAATTGAATGTTAAACAATACAAAAGTATAAGCTGTATAATAAAAGTCAAGGCAGGACAAGGGAAAAAAGGCCAAAAGTTGAAAAAAAACAACTATTATTATTTATTATTATTAAATCTTTGTTTTGTACAAATGTCGCACATCTAGAAAGAAAAAAGAAACAGTTCATGAGTCAAATATAGGGTCAGTTGGTCCAAAGGTAATCAAGTATATCGCAACATTCAGTTTTGCTGATATTTGATTGCAAATTCCCATCCCGAATCTCACAAACTTCTCTTATCATATTGGCAGTTGACGTCCAATCAATGGTCTCCTGGTGAAAATTATGTAATGTTAATACATGTAGTAATTGTGGCAATGCATGGGAATGAAAGTTCAAGATCTGCTACCTGCTAACTTGTATTGACATATATGTAGACCATTAGGTCTGATCAGTTGGAGTAATAAAAGTCCTAATGTGACGTCAGTCATTAACTTGTACAAATAGAGGCTGTAACGCAGGATCCATCATCAGTCATATTGATATGTGAAAGCAGAAGGCAAAGGACATTATCAGGGGTAATGATTTAAGCCATATGGTGAGGTCTATCACCTGTTGGCTTGTACCAACACAGACCACGAGGCAGGCTCCAGTATCAGTTGTATTATTGCATAAACCAGCATGTCAAGGTCTGATCAATGAACTCATATTAATGTAAGCCATAAACAAGGTTCATTATTAATTGTGCTGATATATGAAGCCCTAAAGCATAACTACTTAACATGCTCGAACATAGGGCACAAGGCAAGGTCCATCATTAATTGCATTAATATATAAAGCCATAAGTGAAGTTCCATTGTCCATTGTATCAATATATGAAGCCATATTAAAGGTGAGGTCCATCATTAGTTTCAATAATTATGGGCCATAATGTGAGGTCTGTTACCAGTTACCATAGGGTACAAGGTTAGGTCCACTATCCAATCCAGGTTACTGCTCTCATGCACTGATTTTGTTGCCTTACAGCTGCGGGAAGTTGCTGTTCTCCTGGGACTGATGTGCAAGTATTCCTGTGAAGACTGCCGTCTGGTTGTGTATGGTTCCTCTGGGTATCATGAGGTGGCACTGGAATCAGGCACAATTCTTGTGAATATGGAACGAGTTCTACAGCTTTCTTCGGTACATACTTGTATTATCAATGTCTCTATACATATACATGTATGTATTTACATACATTGTATTTAGATCAGACTGGTGTTGTATTTTTTCTGGTTTTTTTTGTTTTGTTTTTTTTTTTTGGTTTTTTTTTTGTTTTTTTGTTTTTTTGGGCTTCTTTGTTAGGTAAGAATATTTTGTACGTGGGGACATCTGGAGGGTAAGAAGAATAATTTTCACAGAGCTATTTTTTGATTAATTTTATCCCCCCCCCCCCCAAAAAAAAAAAAAAGAAAGAAAGACATACCAACTGTTGATGAGGGGTTGCATTGCCAATTGGACACATACAGTGGATCATACTGAATTTATGATCATGGATTTCTTTATCTATTGTGCATGCACTATGAGTATGACAAGTACATGTATTTCACATTTATGATGAATCTTCACACTGGAATCTCTGGTGCACTTATACCTGCTTCTGTAGCAGATCTGTATGAGTTCATTAGGTCCAAGATCATCACTACATGGAGTATAGTCTGCCAAAGATTAACACCAAATATGACAATCACTGTCAATTGTTTTATAATGCTGAAGGGAACTTGGCTGTGTACTTTGCAGCACTATTTAATGGCACCATTATGTTTGGAAAGGGGTCACTTATAGAGTTTGTAAATTGCTTTGTTTTTTTTGTTTTGTTATTTTTTGTTTTTTGTTTATTTTTTTGTTTTTTGTTTTTGTTTGTTTGTTTTTTTTTTTTTTTGTAAGCTCTGGTGAGCATTGTTTGCTGAGCTTATGCCATCACTCATGTTTAACGTCTGTCCTTCTATCTTTCTATGTGTGACCCATCCATGAACTGTTAATTGTGAGCATGATACAGTGCACAGTTTTCAAGATAGCCATGTATGGCTTTCAGGACTCATCAAGTATGAAAATCTAGGTTGAGTTTGATATTGGTGGCACCACCTATATTATTATGTTATATTTTTGCCAATGTGTCAAAATATTGAGAATATTGTTTTTCAGAGTTTTTTTATAAATCATCTTCAAAGTTGGTTAGGACAGCATGAAAATGACAAGTGAGACTTGGCAACAAATCACATGTAGTCTGCTCCATCAGTCAATATCAATGCAAATTTATCCCCTTTCTTTCCCACTCAAAGTGCCCAGATGGGCAAATTTCATCTGCTGATGCTTTTTTCTGTAAGTTGATCTGTTTTGTCAAAATTTTGCAAGAAGTTTATGAGAAATAACCTACAGTACAGAATCATATGCTTTAAGTCAGAGACTGTCTTCAGTACACTTAAGGTGCATTGCACTGTTAAACTAAGTCTTCATTTGATTAAAAAAAGGTTTAGTGAATGGTTCCTTGATTGCGTCTACATGTTTAAGTGGGGGGGGGGGTTACTATACGGTGGCTCCGTGTCTGTCTGTGATTGTGCTAGAAAATGCTGGGCCATATTTCCTACACCGTAATGCTGCAGATCTATACCAACTGTGACATTTGGATACTTCATGGGATAGTGGTGTGTTGCATACCAAAATTGAGCTACCTTGACCTTTGACCCCATCATAGGAGACTTGTTGTCTGCATTGCTTTGGAACAGCAGTGTGCCTGCACCAAAATTATGCCACCTTGACGTTTGACCCTTGACCCCATCTTAGGAAATGCTTATCTGGGCTATGTATTGCCATGCAATGTGACTGCCCTTGTTCTAAAAGTGCATACATGTATACTTGTCTTGTGTGCTTTTTTTCAGTTGGTAGGTGGTTATGAACAAAGTTATGCTACTGGAGAAAGGATCCCACCAAGCATCTTGAATGACTTCCTTGTCGACCAATTACAGGTGAAAGATCTCATTACTCTAATACTGGAACATTTGGCTTCATTGGTTAATTGAACATAATGTGAAGAAACATGATGGTGTTAGAAAGACTGATTTTGAGTATTGCAGCAGCTATGTACAATAAATGTGATGGTAAAAGATGTTCATGGGTATTGGAGTACACCTCATCAGCTTTCTGGTTGGAGGGCTTGCTGCTGAGGGGATACGGACCATAGCAACAGGTACAAGCTGTGTAATTGCTGGCAGATGTGAAGTAGCGGTAGCTGCTTACCATAGTATGTACCACAAAGAGCTGTGTGGGTAAAATAAATATTTGGCAGGATTCATCAAGTTCTACTGCAGTGAACACTCCCTTTGATGACAGTTCAGAATGATCGAAAGTGAAAATTGCAGACTTTAGTCATGGTTTTTTGATTGAATGAAATGTTCGTCAGAAATTTGTGCACACAATGTATTCGGTAGATTATGCAGCTTCCATCTTGCCTTATGTATGAAGTCAGTTGATTTTGTGAGTGAGAAGATAAATGGGAGAACCATTTCCCATCATGCAGAAGTGGTAAAGAAGGGGGCTTGCTTCATTATAACTAACAAAACAAAAAATTTAATTTTTTTTTTTTTTTTTATTCATTTGGAATAGTAAAATTATCACAGAATCAATGGTCCCGGAGCAGTAAAGCTTGTGCCGTCATCAGTGAACATTCTCCCTTTTAAGACAAGGTTTGGGTGACATTGCTTTCATTTGGCAGTCGCATTGTATTCAACTAATGGGTCTGTTTTACAATCAGTGAAGTCTTCAAAGTTTTGCTTTTGATCAGATCAACATGAATGATGTGGTTTTCAATAGTGAGTGGGGTATTGCAGAGTTACACCATGTCAACATGATAAATTCAAGAATTGTCTAAAGTGTAACATTGGTATAGCTGTGCCCAAAGTCTACCTTTGGTACATGTATAGTAATACCAGTTACTCTTCGTAGATTGACAACCTGATCGTACTGTCTGCTCCGACCTTTGGTCTGCCACCAGAGGATGGCCAGCTGCCTGATAATCTTGTGATCAAAGACTTCTTACAGAAGTACCGTCGACTGGTTAATCCAAATCTGCTGTATGTCAATATCAACTTGGCCCCCAGTGGCCCATCAGGGTAAGTTTCCCAGGCAACAAGTGGCAGACCTCCCAGCAGAGCCTATAAAACTTGTGCAACCTGTGGAAAACTACATTGAAAAGTCAAAACTATAAATGCATGAAAACAGCCTGTATTACTTATAAAACCTGTATTTTTTTGCTGGAAAAATCTTTAAATTTGTGAAGTAGTGTATTTATTGGACACCTTTGCAAGTTATACCATTTTCAAGTGTCAATTGTTAACTCTTTCAGTGCCACATTTGGGATTGAGTCAACAGCTTTCCTTGGTGCACTTTTGGTGCAATGCACCCAAAGCACGCGAAGAAAATCTGTTGACCCAGACTATTATATTCTGAGTAACTTCAGGCATACTTTACATACTTAACATGAATCAAGCACCAGTATTATCTTTGCCAACAAATTGCAAACAACCAATTCTTGTAGACCTGTGTTTTTTTGTTTTTGTTTTTGTTTTTAAGTGAGGCCACTTGTTTACATCCTACAAGTAATCCAGTGTGTCAGAATGCACTAGTGGGCACCGTACACAACTTGTTAAGTTTAAATATTTATATGTTTACATTTTAGAAATAAACAGTGACAGAGAAGGATATAATGAGTATAGAAGTTGGCCAATAGATCTCGGGTATTGATGATGTGGAAGTGACGCAGTACATTTGACTTTTTGAGATAAATTATGGCGGTATAGACAGCGTTCATTCCATTTCTTTCAATTAAATTTTTAGCTCTGCTGACTTGTCAGCCAGCAGAGCTATTGAAATCCGTGTGCGGCCGTCCTCCGTCTGACCATCTGTCCGTCATTAGACTATATATTATACATTTTTCACTTCTTCTCAAAAACCGAAGCATGGAATGTTTTGATTTTGCACCGGGATGTTCCTCAGATGACCTGTACCAAGTTTGCAAAGGAGATGATGCAATATTTTTTCAGCCCAGCTGATAAGTCAGCTGAGCTTTTAGGAGGGTAGGTCGTCCGTCGTCCATCCACAATTCACATTTTCATCTTATTCTCAAAAACCGTCTGCCAGACTCACTTCAAACTTGATTGCAATGTACCTTGGATGGGTCTCTACTAAGTTTTTTCAATTGGTCACGCTCCAGTGATTTTTGGATTTTTTTATGATTTTTTTTAGGGGGGGGACAAATCTTAAAAAATTCATCTTCTCTGAAACCGCTCACCTGATTGCTTTGATATCACACAGAAACACTCCTGGGGACTTCTAGTTTTAAATTTATTGCTGAAACTTGGTGGATATATTCCTTGTGGAAGGGTCAAACAAAGTTGTTCACTACATGGCACTGCTGTGGACTCCTGATATTTAATGATTTTTTTCAGTTTGGGTACTTATTGGTAAATGCACCTTTCCTATTGATTTCTGAGTAAGCCAATGGTCATTCTAATGCTACTTCTCATTTCTTACTACTTCTGTGAAACTGTCAGTCATGTTGACTTCAAACTCCATAGCAATGTACCTTGGGTGGGTGTCTTCCAAGTTTGTTCAAATGGTCATGCTTCAGTGATTTTGAATTTTTATGATATTTTTTGTTCTTTTGGGGGCACATTTAAAAAAATCTTCTCCAAAACCATTCACCTGATTGGTTTGATATCATCACACAGGAACACTCCTGGGGTCTCCTAGCCGTTAATTTGTTCACCAGGTGGCACTGCAATTTTTAGCTCAGCTGACTTGCTAGTGAGGCTGCACTTTTAGGAGGCTCAGTAGCCTGTCTTAGAAATACTTCCAAATGTCATACATGAACTCAGCTAAAACCTCGACACAGTTCTTTTCAGTTGCAAACTTGATTTTGTGGGAACCGCTGTAATAGGTCAGCTGAGCATGGCTGTTCACGCAGCGCTCTAGTTTTATGAATTTTTGTGTATTAAGGTTAATTTTGACTTCTCCAGAATGACTGAACAGAATTGCTTAGAATTTTATCAGAATATAATTTGATTTTAGATGATAATAGTTTGTAAAAATGATATGGATATGTTGATTTTTGACGAAGTTGTGGAACACAAACTTTGCAACCATCAATAAGTTTTACCGCTACATAGTATATATGGCTATTGTATTTACATTTTCAACTTCTTAAAAAGCGAGAATGTTTTGATTTTTCATATGGATGTTCCCCAGGTGGACCTCTTCCAAGTTTGCAAAGGAAATGATGATGCAATAATTTTTCTATTATTCATGAGTTTTTTAATTGATTTTTTGAAAAAAAAATTTCATGTCATGAACTAATTGTGCAATTGCATTGATATTACACAAAGGGTCTGACTCACCTGTTTCTCATTTTGACCACCAGGTGGTGATGCAATTTTTTTTCTTATGAATTCTTTTGCGCTAAGGCCAATTTTGACTTTTTCTCCAGAACAGCTGTGCAAAATTGCTTGAAATTTTATCAGAATATAACTTGACTTTAGACAATGAAAGCTTATGTAAATGATATGGATATGTTGCAATTATTTCTTATTTTCTATGAATTTTTGACCTGAAAGATCAAACTATCATATTGGCTCATCACAATATATCTGGGTAATGATGAATCACATGCCCCTTGTTCCTGGTAGATAACAATAAGAAATTGCAATGTGGGGTTTGTTTTGGTGTGGTTCCTTCTGACCTTGCATGACCTTGCAAGATCAAATTGAAGTTCGATGACAGATAAGCTTATATCTTGATAATGATTGATCCAAAGCCGGTGGTTACCATATGCAGTCACAGGCCACATGAATTATACAATCATGTATTATTCACCACACCACAAAATGGGAACAGGGGATCGTAACAAGCTCCCTTTGTCCAGAACATGCACACAATCATCATGATTCTCTTCTTTGAATTTTTTTGTGTTAAGGCTATTTTTTCCTTCCGTTATGATATATCAAACTTTGGTACTACTGTTTACCATACTGGACGCCGTAATCGTCGCAGCTGGAAGGGTAAAATAATTTTTTCAAAGCCATACCCGCGACTATTATGCCGAATACAGTCTAAATTTCCCGGGGACTTAGCCTGGGAGGAACTTTCTTGAGGATGGAAAGACCGGCGGCCATTTTTGTTTACGTTGCCGGTATACTTACATGGAAAATTGATGGATTAAAAGTTGTGATTGTCGTCAAAAAGTCTCAATAATGCAATAAAATGTATAACTATAGGCTTACCCTTACTATAATCTGTGTATTCTTGTTCATAGTTTAATATGCAGACATAAAAACTGGGGAAATACGCTCGATCAGTGTTCATAAGAAAAGCATGCATGCTTGCCATGTGTTTAGTCACATGACACAGTCGTGATGATATACTGAAGCTTGTTTATGCAATCTCGTGAGAGTCTCGAAAACGAGATTAGTCATGGCGGCACCCTAATGGAAACGCACGTGGATCATCCAAGGTGTTTTTGCAGCGAAATTTAAGAAATTTAAATGACAAAATTTTAAAACAAATACCAAAGTTTGATAACTCATAATGTTTTTAATTAGCCGCATGATAGCATTTACCCGCTGATAGCAAGAATCTGACACAAAACGACAGTTTCAAGTTGAACATGAAAGTGAGGAGCGAGATTGCAGTTCACTTTTCACATACCGAGACAAAATAAAAAGGCAACATAGGTGGATGTTTTTAAGTTTATTTATTTTCATTTTAACTTTATTGACCAGTTAAATCACAGGTTTTTGTTCATTCCTTGTCATGAGCAGCATGGTTATACTTCTTCATGGTGATATCCGGGATACCATTTTTCAAAAAAAATTTGGGGGTGCGACTATTGTGCCGTACATACCTTGAGGTATCTTATTCCCCCTCCACAGTTGGGGGTGCGACTTTTGTGCAGGTGAGACTATTATGGCGTCCAGTACGGTATGTATATAGGTATGCAGACTACAGTGCGTGTGTTGCAATACTATCAAAGCAGATTCCAGTCAGCAGAGCACAGGATCATCATGATCCTCTTGTTGTGCAACTCTTCCATTCATTTATGCTTTGAAGAATTACAAAAAATATTTTCTCATTTGTATTTTATAAGACTCTGTGGATTTTTATTTTCAGCATTGCAAATGTGCAACCTGATCATGAGAATGACATTTACATTGCGGGCTACAGCGATCAAATTTTGAGGTGAGTTTTTAGCTCAACTGACTTTTAATGCAGATGAGCTGACAGGAGACTCACCATTTTGTCTTCATGTTGACAGTTCACATATAGGGCTCCTTCACAGTAGGCTGGAACCTTTTCAAGCATGCACCTTGGGTGGGTCTCAACCAATGTGTACAAAAGATCAACCACACTTCAGTGATTTTTTGAAAAGATTGTTTGGGGGGGGGGGGGGGGGGGGAACATATTGAAAGGGTGAAAGAAATGCACAGCAGGTTACTTCAAATTCACAGGATACCCCAAGACAATAAGGGGTTCAGCAGGTGGTGCTGTGACTTTTTTCTTAGGTTTTTATCATTTTTTACTTACCCATAGTCACTTACTAGATTCTTTGGAAATGTGATAAAAGTAAATATTGTTTTAGTTTATTCCAATTTGGTCACTATTTTTTTCTGAATGTTTACAAATTTTTAGTTTTTGATCAGCATAACTCATCAAGTTACTTCGAACCTCCTTTGGACTGTTTCTTGAAGAAAAAAAACAACTAGCCATCTAAAGTTTTTATGGCAGACGGAAACAGCAACTCTTGAAACTTTTGGGCAGCAGACATAGCTAGCCTCAGAGGCAACTTGTTAGTGTATGGGCACTGTATGTGGTTTTTGCCACCATATAACCTGCAAAAGAAGGGCCAGCATCTCAGACTCTATTTAATTACAATGGTATTTCAGCCAAAAAATGGTCAAGGCCTGTGTCATTTCATTTCACCCTGTGTATTTATATATATATATATATATATATATATATATATATATATATATATATATATATATATATATATATATATATATATATATGTAATGAGCTAACGACTGGCCAAGTGGCTGTGGGTGGTGGGAGGCAAGTTCGACTAATTCCAATGCTCTCTGTACTTCATCAGGGACTGTTGAGAAGAACGCTAGTGGCTCGTTTGTATGCTGTTTGTAGCTACTGTGATTTCTGTGTGAAGCAGGTGCCTGTGTTTACGTAGAATAGTGACTGTTGAAAGAAAATATATATATATATATATATATATATATATATATATATATATATATATATGTACATACCTACATACACAGAACTCTTATTTATGCCAGAAGTTATGCCCAATGTGGGTCAAAGCAATGGAGCTCATGTTTCCCTGCTGAGCACCTCCTGTGGTATTGTGTTATATTGGTTTGAGATCATTAGGCTTCAATAAGGTTTCAGGGAGTCTCATAAAGAAATGCTGATTGAGATACCTTCTGCTGCATGACCTTTCTGGGGCATCCATCCCTCATAATAACCACGTGCACACAGTTATTTTTTCACCAATATTTTCCAAGCATACATGCACGTGAAATAGGAGAAGCTACAGTCCCATGGAAACATCTTTTCTTGCTAATTGAACCAAAAGTATTGAAATTTTCAAACTTGATATGTAATGTCCCTATACTTAAGTGTACATGTACTAGGCATGATTGTAAAGTTCAGTGGAATTAATTAATTAATTAATTAAGTCAACAATGTCCAGAAGCTTTGACATTGAAGGGAGTTCTGTTGGGCAGGACAAGTACCTCTTCTGTAAGGATAAGTACATGTACAATTTTTGAACTATGGACATCTGATGCATTACTTTATCCACAGTAGGAAGAAAACTGCTATGGGACAATTTAGCAAAATACCTTATTGTCACACCCAGCTTCTGCCTGAGCCCGCTGTGTACTGTAAAATGTACTTGTCTTGACATGTATAAAATTTCATAATTTTTGCACTTCAGGCATGTAACTTAAGTTTCAATCTGACTATTTTGGACATAGTTCCTATTAAACCTACATCAAGATACAAGTTCGTTGTTTTATTTTTACAGGGTTTTTTTTGGGGGGGGGGGGAGGGGGGGTGCCACCCTTGTGAAAAGAGCCAAAATTAAGTGAATTCACAGCATCTTTATGTCCTGACAAGTTTTACTGCAGTGTCAGAGATAAAACTGAAATGTTACATAAAAAGGCTGGGTAGCTAAGACTTCAATGTTAAAATCAGCAAGAGAGGCTGCATGTAAGTGTTCAGTTGTCAATGTGTTTATAATGTGGTATATGTGACAGGTTTATTGCCGAGCGAGGGGACAGTGGGCAGGTAATTCATGTGGAGAAGATCGACCAGAAGTATGAACTGAAGGCCATCCCCCAGGGATCGCTGGAAAAGACCAGCATTCAGCACAAGCTGGCACCGCCACATCCCTTGCCTGTCATTGCTAACAAACCCAGGTAGGAAATCTGGCTGCTATGGTATCATTATGGCCTTGTGGGTTTTTTTTTTTTTTTTGCAAAGTTGATCATTGAGCTGTTTGTTCAATATTGATGTAAGTGCTGTGTACATGGCCTCATCTACACTCAAAGAGCTCTGTATGCACACTTTTAAAATGCATGTGTAGAAAAGCCAAGTAGTTGCATTTGCTGGTGTGAACAAGACAGCCACAGTGACAGTGGGTCAGATACTGAGACCTTGTGCTGCAGTCAAGTTGTATCAACAGGAAAAACTCTTATTAGCAGCTTAACATTTCACATCACAGGAGACCACTTAGGGATGGTTCAACATTTTCATCATTTTTGAATTAGTACTTACTGTACGCAAGGGGGGGGGGAGGGGTTTAAATGGGTCTGTACACTTTCACAGACTATGGAAAACAATGGTCAATTTTTTGCCTGTTTTGTGCAATTTTGCTATGATTTTTTTTGGAAAATCATCATTTTTAAAATTTGCTTATTTCGGGGGAGGAAGGGGGGGGGGGGTCATGAAATTTAGTACCCTAAGTACTTATTCAAAAATGATGATAATGTTGACCCATCCCGTACATTGTATATGTACATGTGTGTGCTAGGTGTTTAATTAATGCATGAATAAATAATGAGCTGTAAAAGCTATAATTAAAGGGCTTCCTTTACTATTGTTTTCTTCAGAGGGCACACACAGCAAGTTTCTTTTATGCATAAAATGTCATTCAGTTTGTCGTCAAAAGGCATAGTAGTGTACATGTGCTTCCCCATATCGACTGTTGAGAAGCTGTTTATTAATTTCATATGACCTCATTTATGTGCATGGTATGTGTTACCAGGTGGCGCACCGCTAGAGTGTTTATCTCGTCTACTTTCCGGGACATGCATGGGGAGCGAGACTTGTTGACCCGCTTTGTTTTCCCAGAGCTTCGTGCCAGAGCAAGTAAACACTTCATCAACGTACATGAGGTAGATCTGAGGTGGGGAGTGACTGAGGAGGAAACCAGAAGCAACAAGTAAGCATGGTGGGGGGAGGGGGGCAGAGGCTTATATTTTATGTTCGGAACGAGCGAGACTTGAACCTGCAACCTTTGTGTCATTGTGAACTAATGACAGCAAATACTGCGGTCGTGAATGTGCCGAAATGTATGATTAGAAAGCACATGTATTTCATATATAATTTTCCATTTTGTACTCTTGACAATATATTTTTTGCCATGGGGCAGTAATGTACATGTATGATGACTTGTCATTGGTTGGTCTGTGTTGTGGCCATTCAAACTAGCTGCAGAAACAATTATGGTGAAGATGACTGTAATTATCGTCACTGTACAATATGTGTGTGTGGCTTCAGCAGCTGTCCATTGTGTCCAATCGGTAACATATTTCTGTATCATTACTCCCAGTCATCAAACTGATCTTACAAGATACTGGCAATGATGCTAAAAAGTCATTGTACAATTCATGATAATTAAACATATTTTCTGGAGAGAAGATTTAAGGTGGAGTTGAGAAAACTAAAAGACAGCTAGAAATATATTTGACTTGATTGTATGTGAAAATGTTGAAACTGAGCATGGCATGTAACTTGTAAAAAATAACCAATTTGTTGATATGGGGAAAAACTGATGTTTCAGAACTCTAGAGCTGTGTTTGGATGAGATTACCAGATGCCAGTTCTTTGTGGGAATTCTGGGTGAGCGCTATGGCTGGGTACCAGACAAGTACATGGTACCAGACTCACCTCAGTTTGACTGGGTGAGAGAGTACCCAAAGGGAGCTTCGATCACTGAATTGGAGATGCATTTTGCAGCTCTGGCTAAACCTGAAAGGGAACGTGAATTTGCCTTCTTTTTCATCAGGGACAACAGCTTTATGGGGTAGGTGTTAACTATTTAAGTTCCTGTACATTACAACTGTAACCAGCCAGACAAATATTTGGTTAATTGATAAATCATGTTGCAATTTGTGCTTGTTTTCAATTTTATATTATTTTGCCATTTTTAGCTCTGCTAACCTAAGGTCAAAGAGCTTATAGGATCACTCGTGTCTGTCTGTAAACTTTTGGGTTGTGAGCATGATACCGGCACAGTTTTCAAGTTAGCCCAATATAACATTCAGGACTTATAGGGAGTGTGAAAATCTCCTACCCTTTCAATATTGGTGGCCCCATCTACAATATTATGTAATATAGGGGTCAAAAAATGAAGATCTTGTGAACACTCTGGCATCTTTAATTTGTGGTGGATCTTCACCAAATGTGGTGCGATTGTGGAGGAGGTCAAAGTCTAAATTACAAATGATACTAGTGGCACCATCTATGGAAAGCTCGATGTGGGGTGCACATCTTAAACAGTAACAATTTTATATGGGAGTTAAAGGTCAAGGTCAAATGGCCAGTTTGAATATAGGGGTCATCCCGTGAATGCTCTGCAGCTCACAATTTTTGAGTTGGGCCCATATAACCTTTTCACATTATAAAGTGTATAAAAGTTTTCATCAACATCAATGTTGGTGGCGCCCCCAATAGTATGATGTAATATACAGGTCAAAATGTGAAAATCTGTTGACTGCCATACCATGCACAGTGTTCAAGTTAGCCCAATATGACTTTCAGGACGTATAGGGTGTATGGAAATCTAGGCCACTTTCGATATTGGTGGTGCTACCTACAATATTATGCAATATCAGGGTCAAAATATGAAAATCTTGTGAACACTATAGCGTCATTAATTTTTGGTGGATCGTCATGGAATTTGGTGGGGTTGTGGGCTAGGTCAAAATCCAAGCTACTAATGATGCAGGTAGTGCCATGGAAATTCTGAGCCAAAATGTGTTTTACGATATTAAATTCCATATCTGTAAAAGTAATTAGATTAGACTTGCCAAATTTATAGGATATATATAGACCCATGCCTAATGATATAGTGTTATGTAATATCAGTGGCCTTGACCTATTTTTGTGAGGTCACCATGCCTGTAAAGTTGAAAAAGGTGATTTTGTAATGGCAGGGTGTAGCTTGGACATCAATGGCAATGTCAGCGCAGCACCAGGCCCATGGGCCTCTTGTATTACATAATCTGGGCGACCTTGATCTTCTGTCCCAAGGTCACCGAGGACATAAAGTTAAGGACTCGCTCATTGATGTCTTGGCACATGCGACAATAACCATCACTGGAATTTCACAAATAAGCTATGCTTACATGTGGAGTGAATTGCCACCTGGTGGACAAATGAGACACTAAAATCACATAAGCTTTATATGTTCAGAAGCCATTTGAATACTCACAACTTTGAAATGAAGATGCAGATTTAGCCAGAGTGCAGCAGAGCATAAGGCCCATGGGCCTCTTGTTACAGGTTGTAGGAAGGCATTTTTATGGCTGTCTGCCACATAAACATGGGAGTCATTTAGGTATATATTCATGGTCTTTTATTGTTTAAATCAAATTCTTGGAATTGTGGTAGTCAAGGCATTAATTGACAGTGTACATCATGTTTGCCCCTTAAAATATACTTGTTAAAGCTGTAATATATTTAATAATGACTTTTGGCTTGTCATGTTCAGATCCTGTTCAATGCACAGAGTGACAAAGATAAGTCAGATCAATGTATGGCAGTGATAAAGTTTTTCAACCAAGATCACTACTGCCGTCTGGTGATTCATTATGAAAGTAATACCCATGAGAGACCAGATTTCCATCTTGCCATAGTGTAAAGTCAACGTAGTATCAGGAAGGCTCGGCTTGTGGGGGTGGACTTGTGAAATTACTATTGCAACGTGTCACCTTTGCACCATTTCATCCACCTGGTTGATTCCCATTATGAACACAGATATGGGATTTCTGACAGGAAGATCAGGACATGATTTTGTTGACAGTAACATTCCACAGATTGAAATCGTTATTTTGACCCTAAGTCCTCTGTCTTTGTAGGGATGTACCCAAGCAATGGCAGGCTGACTTTGAGTCAAAGGATAAAGGGAAGCTGGAGAAGCTCCAAGAGCTGAAAGAGAAGCTACAAACCAGTGGACTGGAGGTGTATGACAGGTAAGTCTACTTTATTTTACCTTTTTCCACATATATTGTCAAAAGTATGTGGATGTTATTTGTTCTCTGCTGTAAGATGAGACCTATCATGATGACATGCTGCAGGTCAGCAGCCTTCCTTGGTGCAGTCTCATTATAACGAGGTTTCACTGTAGTTGTTACAGGTTTTTCATAAATCAGCCAAAAAAATTGCGCAACTTTGATGGTACAATATGTTCTGAAAGGTAAAATTTGTAAAATATCAGTGTAACAAGGTTTGGGGCCTGTACATTGTTACAGTACGGTGCACAAGTAACATAGATTGCCTGACCATCAGCAGTTTGCCCATGTTTATGTTTTTTTTTGTGTTTATCAATATTGATAGTAGTAGTGGTAGTAGTAGTATCATTATTATGATTTTTTGAAAATTTGCTGTAAGGTGTCACTGTTGCCAACATTAACCCCTTTCACCTTAACTCTTTCACCGCTAATTTTAAGCAAAGTCATGCTCAAAATTGACATAACGAAACCAGATTCCTATTCTTTTGCAAACAGACCTTTCATTCAAGTACCAGCGTGCCTACAGTTATGAAAAGACAGCAGATATTATAACTATGATCCAGGTCAACAAATTTTCTCAGCAGGCATCGGGTACAGTGCATCCAGAGCATGCCAAAGAAAGCTGTTGACTCACTCAAAACTTGGCACTGAAAGAGGTAAACCAGTTGAAACTTGCTGAGGGTTGAGTGTCGTCTGCTTCAATGCTTTTGACAAATTTCAATTGTAATGAAAAACAATTTGAATGGGAATTCTAGATGAGACCTCAAGATCACATGAACCAAGTCAACAGCTTTCCATGGCATGGGTTGGGTGCTTAGTCTTCTTGTTTCCTTTACGTATTTCTACTCTCTACAGCTATCCATGTCAGTGGGGTGGTGTCGTGGATGGCAAGGCTATGGTCACTGGCCTGGAAGAATTTGGGACCAGGGTGCTAAACAACTTATGGAATGCAATATTACATCAGTATCCCAAAGAGGTAGGTTGAGTGTTGGCATATTGGTATGAAAGTGCAAACTGCAGATTATTGGGATAAAAGATACATATCAGCTCTGTCTTCCAAGTGTACAAAATGCAAGAATTTAACCTGTCATATTTGGCACTTGTTAGGTGAAGGTACACCTTGAGTGACATCTCAGTTTTTAAATGGTACAGACAAAAAATTTGCTTATTTATCTTATCAATTTTTGTGTCTCTCTGCTGTTCAACACACTGTTCACAGAAAAAGCCAAAAATGAAAAAAATGCAGGACCTTAGCATATGTATGTGTACCACTGTATCCAGTATAAATGGGAAAATTATCTTGATTGTAAATGCCCATATTATTCGTTCCCTAGGATGCCATTTTGGATGAGTTTGACATCGAGGACAAACAGCATGACGCATACCAGGAGTACCATCAGGATCTCTTTGTGGGTCGCAAGAACCTCCTCAAGCAATGTATGAACAAACTGGCAGACATGACAAGGGGAATGCTGGTGCTGGCCGGCAAGGCCGGGTCAGGGAAAACATCTCTAGTGGTAAGTGTAAAAGTTTGTCACTATACTGCTGGAAGGCAACAAGGCATAGCTTCCTTTACTTGCCTGTTTGTCATTTTTTGTAACCTTGGTTAAAAAAAAAAATAAAACACTTGAGGTTTACCAGTGTTTGCCTCTGTAACTCAGCTGACATTTCAGCTGAATGACCATGCTGTGCTACATCCATGAACAATTTACATATTCAACTGACTCAGGCAGTTCGCTGGGTCCTGTTGAAACTTGGCTAGGATGTACGTACATTGGATGGATTTGGATCAGGTGTCAGCACCATACATATAACTGGCACGGCCATAAGTTTTATAATGTATATTGTCATTTTTGGGGAATATATTGTTAGATCGTTCCCAGACTCACTGGTGTCACACTTGCTTCAGGGAAAATCACACAGAAACACACCTGAGAAGTGACTCTAGGTTTTTATTGACTTCAAAAGGTTATAATGCAATTTTGAATTTATTTTGTTTGTACTTTTATGTTTCTGCAACATTGAACTCCAAACCCACTCGTTCGATTCCATGCACCTTGACCCAGAGTCCTTATAGATAATAGACAGTTTACATTGTGGCCATTGTCTTCATTTTAAATGAACTTTCAAATGTGCATGACGATCAAGAAGAAGAAATGTCCATACAGGAACAGAAGTGTACATGTAATGGCCTTTTTCTCAAAATAGTGCTGGTTGGTTCATGTTCAAACTCCCTGGGATGTACTGTAGCTCTAGAAATTTTCACACTTGTTTTAATTTCAGGGTGTGTGTGCTGGTACTTGATGCATAAAATTAAAATGTGCAGAAAAAATGGTATATTGTAATAAGTTCATTGTTTAACATTCAATTGTGTGAAATTGAAATGTGCATTTTTTTTTCTTTTACTAATTTGAGAAAAATCATGTTTCAATTGCCTGAAAATAAACCATATGAAAACTGATAGGACTACAGCTGTGTAAGCACATCACTATAAGATTTATAAACCAGGTGGCGCTACAATAATTGGACACCACCTGAAAAATAGAATGCTTGTTACACTCCTGCTTAAGGTGTTCACTAATTTTTTGCCTCCAAAGGCCTACCTGGTACAGGAGTATGTGTACTCAAAACACTGCAACAGTGGACTGTATGTCCTCTATCACTTCATTGGGGCTGCTCCAGGCTCAACGAACATTGTGGCCACTCTCCGACGTCTGTGTCATGAGCTAAAGCGCAGGTTTTCCATCCAGACAACTATACCAGAGGAATACAAGTAAGAGATATTAAAAAGTTTGAAAACAAGGAGAGGTTCAAGGGCTCATTATTAACAAGAAGACTCCACTCTGTGATCCTTTGTTATTCAGGCTTTGCCATGTTGACTCTCTCAGTGTCAAGCTGTGGACTGAGTCAATAGCTTTCCTTGGTGCACACACGAAGGAAAGTTGTTGACCTGGACCATGATATTCTCTGGAACTACAGTGTATAAGCATGCTAGTACTTGCATGGAAGGTCTTTTCACAAGGAATATGAAAATAGTAGCCTTATGATAACTGATAGCAGTTCATCTGAAGTAGTTTAACCTTAGTCACCATTGGCATTGATAGAGTTGAAGCAAAATCACAGGTGACCCAACTACTTCAAGCTGCAAGTTGTTGCGGAATTTGTTGCAGGAGAAATTTATCAACAGCGCGCCCCAAAATATTTCCCGGGACATGTGGATGGGAATGATTGCCTACCTCAAATGGCAAAGCCTGATAATGTATGAAGTGTGTGAACTGGAGATTTGAAATGTTACTGTTTTATATAATTATGTAAGGCTGTGAGTGGAGTCTTTTATGGGTGGTCTTCATGTAAGTGTTATGGCCAGGAGCCATTTGCTAAGTGGTCACTGTAGGGATGGGTTACTTTGCAAAAGATTGCACTTGAAGACTTTCCTGGTAATAATAAGACTGAGTCAAGAGTTTTGCTTGTTGTGAGTTAAGTGCCAAGGAAAGCCTTCCAAGTTGTTATATTTGCAAGACCAACACTTTTTGTCCTGTATGATATGGGGATCTACCTGTGAATACAATTACAAACTGGTTTAGTGATATGGGCAAGAACAGCCCAGCAGCCAATATGGATGTTTCATATTATTTTTTTCCTTGTCAGAGACCTGGTCTCCAAATTTGGAGAATTACTGGAAGAGGCCGGTTCCCAGTCGACAAGTCCTTTAGTTGTTGTACTGGAGGGACTGGATCTACTGGATAGTGCACATCAGGCTCAACTGTTGGACTGGATACCAGCAGAAATTCCAGAGGTTAGCATGGCATTGTGGTCTCTTATGTGGGAGGGTCTCTATTTAACATCTATGTGTATTTGTAGCAAATGTTTAGTTTTTTTGTTTTGTTTTTTCGAAGGAATAGTTGACATGACACTCAATAGGTACCAGACATTCTGAGTTAGTTAGTTTGCATATTTGTTCGTTTGTTATCATGGATCACAATTTTGACTTTTGGTGATAGCAATATAGAATCTTGATGTACCAACAGGTGGCAAAAAGTCAACATATAAGTATTGACAATTTGAAAATGGGTATAGAACTTCTGATTAAAATTATATTTGCATATGTCTACGTTCATACATGTACAGACAAGAGAGTTTACATGTATATGTGTACACTGGCATATTTAACCCTTACAGTGAAAATCCCGACTAATTTTGATCTAATTGAGTCAAATTAGTGTGAATTACGATGAGGATCCCAGATTTATATTCGTGGTAAAAAGACCTTTCATTCAAATGCCAGCATAGCTATGGTTCAAGAGAAAATATCCCAGGTCAACAGCTTTTCTCAACATGCATTGGGCACATTGCACCCAATGCAGGCTGAGAAAAGCTGTTGGCTCAGTCCAAAATGTGGCACTGAACGAGTTAAAATTTTGCTGCCTGTAATATAGACATATTTGATGGCACAAAATGTCCCAGTGATTTTCTGAATCTTTTTTTTTTTTTTTTTTTTAATATTTAATTACACAATGTGACTAAATCACTGACTACATAAATCACTTCAATTTCAGAATGTAATCTTTCTGATGAGTATGCTGGAAGGCACAGGCTGTTACAAAGCCGCGACAAGGCGTGATCATGAGCTGGTGACAGTTGGCCCTCTAGATATGTGGGACAAATCTGAAGTTGTGAAGAAGACTCTGGCTGTGCACAGCAAGCAGCTAGATGAATCCCCATTCAACAACCAGGTACCACACAGAATATATATTTCCACTAAATACCCAAATTAAAAATTTCAATTTTCATCATCGTTCCATTTTAATGAAATTGTCCAGTTTTGCTGTAAATGTACCAAGATTCAAAAGTTACTTAAGAAAGCTTTATCATTTAAAAGTACAAAAAACATTGAACCTTGATTTTGAAAACCCTAAATTACTTTTACAGAGAGGATATTTTGAAATCTGCCCTCGCGCAATTCAAGTTTATCCTGAGTACATGTTAATAATCAGTAAGCAATGTGTGAATAACTATCAAAATCTGCCCATTAAACTGAATCGACATACAGAAACAAGCTGGGAGATGATGAAGTATTACTTGTGTACCCAGGCAAATCATGTTTGTAATGAAAACTCCATTTTGGTTTATTTAGGTAAAGTTTGTCAATCACACACATGGAATTTGTAGCCTGGTATGCCATTTATTTGTTCTGTAAAGTGTCAAGTCTAAAATAATGAACTTTCCACAGAATTTGCCTGATAAACCAGAATTCAATATTACAGAACAGGCATGGGACAGAAAGTATAGTATTCTAATGCTTTCCCTGTAATAATGTGGCAAGCCATGTTGCTGTGGTTGCTTGCTTATAAAATGCATGGTAGCACTTTTAGTAATACATGCATTAGTACATATACTTAAGGTGGCAATCTAGTGAAGCACAAAAGAAGGTCTGCTTTATTTATTGTTATGTTTTATCTTATTTTATTTTATTAAATTTTTCTTGTAATATTTTTCTATAAGCACACATAAAACAAAATATTTCCACAAAGGTGATAAAATGAGGAATACCATAAATAAGTTTAGATTTGGTGCACTTGATGCTAAATCAGTATATTTGATGCCATATTCTCTTTTTTTGTATTTTACCTGTCAAATGTTTTCATTGAGGAAAAGCTTGTAAAAATAAATGAGCAAAGCTATAGTTATCAAAGTTGCAATGGATTATTCGAAGTGGACCTATCTTTAATACTATAAATAATAAAGAAAAACCCAAGGAGTTGAACACATATCTTTAAAAATGGCAGCCAAGTTTAAACGTGCAGGAGCTACTTTCAATTAAAATCTTTTGTTTTAGCTCTGCTGACCAAAGGTCGCAGACCTTATGTGACCGCTTATGTCTGTCAATCTGTAAGCTTTTGCTCAATAGTGCAGTGCTATCTGCATTTTTCAAGTTAGCCCAATATAACTCTCAGGACTTGCAGGGTGTATGAAAATCTAGGTCCCTTTTGATATTTATGGTGCCACCTAATATATGTATGCAATATAGGGGTCAAAATGTGAAAATCTTGTGGATGCTTTAGCATATTTAATTTTGGGCAGATCTTCACGGAATTTGGTGAGATTGTGGGTGAGGTCAAAGTCTTAAGTTGCTGGTGATACTAGTGGTGCCACCTATAATTTGACAGAAATTATGAGCCAATATGTGTTTTAAGATATAAAATTCCATATTTAGAAAAGTAATTGGATTAGATTTGCCAAATTTATAGGATATATAGACCATGTCCAATGTTAGATTGTTATGTAATATCAGTGACCTTGACCTATTTTTGTGAGGTCACCATGCCAGTAAACTTGCAAGAGGTGATTTTGTAATGGCAGATATATGTCAGCAGAGCATGAGACCCATGGGCCTCTTGTTTTAAATTTTCAGTACTGTATCAAATTACTTATCTATTGTAAGCTGAATGTGTTGTACACACATGTATACAAAATGTTCTTCCTGTTCTCCCTTTAACACAGGATAACTGCCTCAGTGGTGCATTCCAAGCAGGCACAATGTTATAAGTGAATATTTTTTGTGTTTGAGCAAAATCTTAAGCACAATTAGGCAAGCATAGTACATGTATTTACAGAATTTTGTGGTTAATTTGATGGCGTCGTAAAACAATGCGTATGGTGTATACAGGTAAGTAAAATGTTACTGGAGGATGAGAGATTCGTTGTTAAAACTCTTCATGTTATCTTGCAGATGAAACTGTTGGTGTCCAAGAAGGAAGCAAATGTGCCGTTGTTCCTGAGTCTGGCATGCGAGGAACTAAGAGTGTTTGGGCAATTTGAGAAGGTGAGAGACAGCATATGTATGTTAAAATGGTGCCCTTGATTTGAAATGGACTTTTAGGTTGGGGTTTCACATTTACAGGTGACAATATTCTTATTCAGTGATGTCATTATCCCTTGCCCCCCCCCCCCCCCCCTCAAACTGGCCAAAACCGGCTGGTAGTCAAATGTCATCTGCTTCAGTGTTTTCAACTAATTTCAACAGTTATGAAAAACAATTTGACTGAGAAATGTACATGAGACTTATCAAGATAACATGCCCCAGGTCAACAGCTTTCCTTGGCATGGGTTGGGCACTTAGTGCCCAACCCATGCCAAGGAAAGCTGTTGACTCAGTCTTAATTCAAGGGGGAAAGGGTTAATGCACATTATCCAATCATGTAAATGACGGCAGCTAGGCACAGTGTGTACATGTTGATTAATGTGCAGCTTCTGTTCAATTCCAATAAATGTCAATTTATGAATAGATCAATGTAGGCAGAATGTAATTACGATCAAATTGCCTGTCTGAATTTAACATGGTCTGTGTCCACGGCAGATAAATGACAAGCTGAAGAGTCTGCCACAGACAGTACCCGCCATGCTGCAAGACATCCTGGCCAGACTGGAGATAGACCACGGCAAGGACTTGGTGGCAGCATCACTGTCTCTGCTCGTCTGTGCTCGCAATGGTGAGTCAGTTCATGTTTTTTATGTCACTGAACAGACCTGTGTGGCCCTATGGAGTATGAGAATCCTATTTTGTGGGCCTGGGTGGCCCAAAGATAATCTGTTTGTGTGCCCCCAAGGATCAGTTTGCTATCATGAGGTTTTTGCGTCATAAAATAAAAAGTATATGGGGAAAAATATCCTTCTGATCTGTAGATTTTTTTAAAGAACAGAGACCATAGATTCTGGATATATTTTAGCTGTAAAATGTGATCATTGCTGAATAAACACAGAGCTTGAACTGATCATATGGTGCAACCAAGTTTCAGAATATTTACAGAATATTAACTCTTTCAGTGCCAATTGCATCTAAAGTCGATCTACTAAAGTCAAACTAGTCTGAATTATCATTAGGATCTCAGATTTGTATTTCTCCCAAAATGACCTTTCATTCACTACCAGTATGCCTATAGTTCCAGAGAGAATACCCTAGGTCAACAGCTTTTCTTGGCAGGCATTGCGTCCAATGCGTGCCGAGAAAAGCTGTTCAGTCAGCCCAAAGTTTGGCACTGAAAGGGTTAATGGTCGTGCATATGCTGAAATCGTGTTTTGAAAATGTACTCATCAGTGACTTGTTCCTCTGTCATTTTAACTTGGCAGAGTAGTATGTTAACTCATTCCATACTATGGTCACAGGCCTTGGTCAGTGCCAGAACCACTGACTTAAGACTATAGGCATGTTGGTACTTCAACGAAAGCTCTTCTCATGAAGAATTTATATATGCAACTGTCGTCTTTAATCTAGGTAAATATGCAGAAAAATTGGACTGGTATAGAATGAGTTAACTGGTGCACAATTGACCAATGAGTGGTTAGTTTTGAGAAGAGGAGGCCTTTAGAAGGTACAATGGTCTCTCTCTTGGGACCACCTGTCTTGCAAGACCACTTTTGAGTTTGTATAGTACCTTTTATGTTATTTATACCTATAACGATTGCCTACCTGTTTTGAAAGACCACAGTTTGGTAATCCCCACATGTTGTCTTTGAAGACAGATTTCTTTGTACAGTGGTCCCTGTCATCAGAGACCACCCTAGGGCAGGTTAAAATATGGTCTCTCAAAACAGGTGGTCTTTCATTAGAGGTATAATAGCATGGAAAAGATAGCACAGTGTTCTGAGAGAGCAGTCTTAAAAAGATATGCGATCTCTCATTGGAGGGGTCTGTCAAGACAGATTTCAGTGTATAAGCAGGGGAACATTGAATAATATGCTAACAGTTGTGTGTACATTGTTCTCCGATAACATATTTGACTCAGAAATCCTGGTAGCCATTTAGGGCTTACATTATTCATTATAAAGAATTTGATTGTAACTGTGGAAAACTCTTCTGTTTTTGCAGGCTTACTTGAGACCGAACTCCACACATTGCTGAGCTATGTACAGGTGCTTGGAAAGGCTGCCTACCAGCTGAAGAATGTTAGGAATGTGCAGCTGTCTGCAGACCAGCTGCTGCCCTCAGCCACGTTCTCTGCGCTGCTGCGGGGCATCCGGGGCTTCCTCAGACCAACCCCAGCACACAGGTAAGCAGCTAGAAACAGACTGCTGCTTTTGCTTGCTGTTTGTACAAGAAAAATATGTTAATAATTAAAAACTGGTGAAAATTCAGAAAATCTTGCAGTGATATTTGTATGCTGTAGTTTATCTTTCTTGCAGTGTAAATACACATGTAAGTGGTGTTTCATAAAAGCATGGGATCTGATACACCAATGCCTCACAAGAGTGATTGGCCATTTGGTTCACGTTGTAACACAATCATTTTGTCTCTACCATGTAACTACTACTACTAGAGGAAATCGTTCCACGAATTGGGCCAAGATGCATAACAGGACAAATGAGTACATTATGATTGGTTATTAAAGATAGTCTTGAATATTCACTTTTAAATGATATTTCCTTTGGTCAGACAAGAGCAGCTCAGTCTGGCCCATGCAGACATTGGGAGTGCAGTGTACCAGCGCTACATGAAAAGTTCCTCTGCAGACCAGCAGATGGTGCTGCATCACTTGCTGGCAGGTCAGTACACACCCACTACATAACCACCAGCACAAACTGGTTTCAATGCAGGGCATTCAGCATGGAGCCCTTTCCTGCATAGATTGAAACTCATTCAAGTGTTTTAAGAGGAATCTAAGTTTTCTATAGGTTCCTTTGATTAACAAAATACTTTAACTGGTTTATTTGTGTGGGAATTTTATTTTCTGTTCTCTGTTAGTGTAAAAATACAGCAGAATGGTGAAAGGCAAATGTAGGTCAAATTCAGATCTTAAGTAAAGACCTCCTGTCACCAACTGAAAACCGAGCGCAAGTTACCTGTAATTGGAACATAGGTATTTTTCCCTTTTAGCTCAGCTGATAATAGGTTTGCACCCCGTCCTTCTATCCTTCTATCCAAACATGCTTGTCTAGGCCATATTCCAATACCATAATACTTACAGACAGATCACTATGATGCAGACATAAAAATATCCTTGTGTGAACCGTAGTTCCTATATCGTAATACATGAACTTGCAGATATCAAACTTGGTGTATACATATTTCTTGGGCTAGAGGCGTATCACATACCAAAAGTTGGTCACTGTAGCCTTGACCTTGGACCTTGTTATAGAAAATGCTTGTGCTGGTCATACATGTATTTCCAATGACGCTGTACTTACAGACTGAAAACTGGGTGTGTGGATATCTTTTGGGATAGGAGTGTGTCACATACCCAAAATTCAGGTCACCATGACCTTGATCTTTTACCCCATCATGGGAAATGCTTCTGTGCACCATATTTCCTGCACCGTAAAACTTTCAGATACCAAACTTGGCTCTTATTTGATTTGGTGAAACTAATTTGGAACCAAAACCAGTTTCAGATACCACACATTTGTTTGTCCTGTTGTCAGAGCAAAACTGGTTTCGTGAAACTATGAAGTCTGCCAAGAAGGTATACCTGATAGAACTGGAACTGGTTCCTCAAAAATGTACATTCAATTGCATCAACACTCATGAGAAACCAAAAATAACATAATGTGGAACCAGGGTTTTTTTTGTTTTTTTGTTTTTTGGTTTTTTTTTTTTTTTTTGGTTTGTTTGTTTTTTTTTGTGTTTTTTTTTTTGAGAAAATTATTCATTCTATGGTAGAAAATGTAAGAAAATAGTTTCAGGAAGGTTTCAGCCAAAACCAAATGAAACTACTCTTTTGTTTACCCAAGGGAAACTGTTGAAACCAGTTCAAGGAATCGAGTGTACCCTTAGTGTATGGATACTTCTCAGGATAGAAGTGTGTCAGGTAAAATTAGGTCATTTCCTTTACTGTAAGAACTGAAAATACATTTACTTGAGAAGGGGGGGGGAGGCTGGGAGCTAACTATGTATTGCAATATGACTGCCCTTGTTGAACTACATTTTGTGCAACTGTTGCAAAATATGGACCCTGTTAAATGAGGAATTTAAAAAAAGAATTACTCAAAACTTAATACATGTCGATTCTTGTGAGCTCTCTAGGATAAAGAGTGACAACCGTTTGGGTTTTTTTTGTTTTCTGTAGGATTTTTCTACAGACTAGCAGATCCAGATGGAAATGGAACCTGGAGAGGTCAAAGTGACCGTGCTTTCAGTGAGCTGCCATATCACATTGTGAGTGTTTTCTGAAGAAGTTTGAGAAACTAATTCTACAAATGATACATGTTTTTGAATTTAACTCTTATCAAAGTCAGATTCACCAAGTTCTCTCAGAATGCAGCATATATTAGGCCATAACAAATTAATGAATAGTTTTTCAGGAACCGCCGCATCGATTTCCAAGGCCCATCTCGCATCTTTTTTTTCAAAAAATCAATAAAAATGAAAACAAAAATCCACCCGCCCACGTGGCTATTTGTTCCCACCTCAGATCTTTTTTGACCGTTCATAATTACGGTGATACCATTTCTGTCGCGCTGTTTGCATCTATGCCCAAAGTGTACCGATTTGTTGCTACAATATCTGTAATAAACTTCCAAACGGCATCCCATTCGGTTCTGTGAAAACCTGGAACACAAAAGCATTCCAAAACATACTGACGTGTATAAATAGCTCTTTAAGAAGTGCTTTTGTGAATTGGCACCAATTTCATTTTAAAATGTTATGGCAAACCACTCATCTTTATGTTCAATTGATAGAAAAAGCTTGATTAAAAAAAGAAGAAAAAGCCCTGCCGCATCAAAATAATCTGTTCAGGAGAAAAATAAAATAAAAAAAAAAAAACGCCCTGCCTCATCATTTAAAAAAACAAGTTCCTGAGAAACTATGTATTAATTTTGCATGGCCTTACACAGTTGTTTTTATGTGTAAACAATACTCTGTCCAGGGTAGCACTATCCATCAACCGAATAGCCCATGGCTAAAATGTGTAATTTGACCAATAACATTTTGAAGCCACAGTGGCTCATTATGTTTGAAAAATTATTTGACCATTGAAGCAGAGGGCCAAGTAAAATTCCTTGATGAACCAATTTCAAAAATGATTTTATTCAGGAAAATCTGCAGTTTTACTTACACTCAATTAAAAGATGTGGTGCACTCAGACCAAACCTCTCTGCAGTGAGCGCTGTGTACGTTTACTTGTGATGGCATTGTTGCTGTTTCAGGCGTGTGCTGGCTGTTACAAGGAGCTGGAGGAGACCCTGTGTAGCCTGCTCTTCATCCACGCCAAGAGCAAACTGGGTCTGGCACCACAGCTGCTCCAGGACTTCATTGGCAAAGGTAGAGGACCATCTCATAGTTACTGTTTTCACCTTTAATGGAGGTTTTCATAATTTTCCACACACACACCCCCCCTCCCAAGAAGTTTTTAGGCAGGTGTACTGTTTTTAGCTTGTCTGACTGTCCCTGTGTAACAGAATCCTGGCAAAAAAAAAATCATGATTCAGAGGCAACATCCAAGTCAATTTTACCTCAGTTATACGTTGACACTATTTCTTGACCTGATTACATTTGAGGACCTTGACCTCATTTTCAAGGTCACAGGACCCATATGTATGTGCAAAGTATATGTATAATACCCAGTCTGTCGGCAATGACTTGTTGATAACCCGCTCCCTTGAATTAAGACTGGGAGTCAGCTGCTTTCCTCAGGCATGCTGTTCTAACTTGGTTTGTCTGCAGTTGATTTTTTTTTTTTTGAAACACTTTCAAATAAAAAAAAGTGTTGAAGCAGACGACATTTTACCTTGAGCCACCAGTTTCTGGCCTGTATTCCCCCCCCCCCCCCCCCAAGAAAAAACAAGTAATCATGAGACTGGGTTTTAAGATTGAGCCAACAGCTTTTCTTGGCACAGAGCATGGTGCCTTGATAGGTCATGTATACAATTTTCCTGCCAAGTGTTTTTTTATTAATGTAGAATAGGTGAAAAACTTTGAAGCAGATGACGTGCCCACCGGCTGGTTTGGGCTGGTTCAAGTAGCACGTGTGGGAGGGGGAGGGGAGTAGGGATAGCACAGTACCGCCTGCTCCAACCCAAGAATGCATTCTTTATGAATTATGGTGTTTTGACTGTTTTGTACTTCTGCAAGATCGCTGGCTTGATTCATGAAATAATACTTATATGTATAATTTTAAGAAGAAATGAGGGTCAAGATCTTCAAACTTTAAAATTAGGCTTGGTAACTTTATTATATTTGGTCTTTTGGGTGGCTCTATGATAATGTGAATATAGTATATATTGTTTGGGAGGTGGTCCACAAGTAAAGTACATTTCAAACGATGCAGTATTTTCTAAAATAGATTTCAAATTACAAATTTATTAAAAATAGATTTCAAATTACAAATTCAATAAAAAAAATAGATCTCAAACTACATTCAACTTTGTCTTTGTAAGTAAGGCAATTAAGTGAAAAGAAAAAATATGATATTACTGACACATCACACAAATCCAATCAGAAAAAATGTACAGCCAGTTGAGCAGTGATGGCATTAATGGTGCACTTTTGTTACAGGTCAGAGCAGCAAGACAGCTGAAAGAGAACAGGAAAAGTTTTGTAGTAAGGAGGCAGTGAAACAGTACCAGTCCTTTGTGTCCAGAAATATCCACATTTTTACCAAGTGAGTAAATGTAGCCCACTGAATATTGGCTGTAAAGAATTGAAAACAGAAACAGCAGGCAAAATTAGACTGTCCCTGTCCTTTGCTTTGAAGTCTTGTTCTTTGTAGTCTGAGAATTTCTCAGTTTAGTGCAGACATGCACTTTTATACTTGTCTTGACTCGTTCCATACCAGGCCCTAATATTTACGTATATTTACCTAGATTTAAGATGACAATTGCATATTTAAATTCTTCATGAAAAGAGCTTTCATTTAAGTACCAACATGCGTATAGTCTTAAGTCAGTGGTTGTGGTACTGCCTGGCAAGCTATGCTGCAGCTGCCACAAGGGCAGCTGCAACATGACTTGCCAGGCAGTGCCAGAACCACTGACCAAGGCCTGTCACCATAGCATGGAATGAGTTAAAGTCACTGAATTTAACATGTTTGGTTTTTGATATCAAGAGTATATGCCCCTGTGGTAGAGTCCTTGAAATTTCACTCGCCAAAATTATAATTTCCTAATAGTATGGGACAAGAAGATTTGGGAATGCTGGGTTGGTTTAAACACATTGTGTCATTGAATTAGATAAATTATAAACTCACAGAATTTGGAAATGTTAATTCATCTTTTTAAAAAAAAAAAATGCATCATGTGATATGTGTAAATTGTTCATTGCAGTTACCCAGCCTTAACCTGGCAACAGGCTCTCAATGAGCCAGAGAACACCCAGCCAGCAGCAGAGATGGCCTCTCTCCTGGAAAGAGACACCTTTAACAACAAAGGCAGCATGATGCAGTGGATTAACAAGCCACAGGGACAGGACCCTTGTCAGCTGACCATCAGCAGTGTATCACAGGTAAGTATAGGTAACCTGGCATCCTGCACAACCTTGTGGCGTGTGGAGTTACATGTGCATCTGCTTGGGGGCTTAAGTGTCCTGCAGAAATGTTGTGTTTCTTTGCTTTTATAAAATGCAGTGGTCCCTCGTTTTCGAGACCAATACCATGCTACACAACACAATAAAATAAGATTTTATGTGTCTTTGATGACAACGTTCAGTTGTACAAACTCTTTTAAATAGGATGAACACTGCTCTCATATGCTCACACAGAATTGTTTGGAATTTTTTTTTTCTTACTTAAAAAAGATAATATACAAAGTGAAGTCAGACAGATAGCCCATTAATTTCAGGTCCAAAAGTGGTTGCATAAAGCAGGTGGTCTCTCAGTGGAGGTCTGTAAACATGCAAAAGATAACACAAGGGACCTGGTAAATATGGTCTTAGAAAGCATGTAGTTTCTATTTGGAGTGATCTTTCCAAGGAGGGACTACTCTGCAGAGCAAGCAGGTTATTGACATCAGTTTCCTGATCACTGAGATATTTAAGTTTTATAACTGTAACAATGCACTAAATCTATAAATACAAATCTCATTGGTATGTCAGTTCATGAGTAATGCATGTACAGTGGTCCCCCTCTTATAAGGCCACCCCTAGTGCACCAGAAAAATGACCTTTAATGTGAGAAGGGTGGCCGCTCTTGAGGGGGAAAATAAAATGAAAATGCTATATTTGATGCATGGAGATGTGGCCTCTGCAGAGGGGGTGGCGTCTTGTCAGTGGGCCTTAAAAGAGGACGATGGCTGTAATCATATGAGTAATGAACCCTTCCCTGTCCGAATAAAAGTGAGTCAACAGCTTTCCTTGATACAGGCTTGGAGCGCTGCACCCAGCAGGTACCAAGGAAAGCTGTTGATCAGAGAGAGGTTACAGTGACACATCTGGTCTACATTGGTCATTCAAAATATTTTTTAAATCTTTCAGTGCCACATTTTGGACTGAGTCAACGGCTTTCCTCAGTGCACCAAGGAAAGCTGTTGACCTGGACTAATATATTCTATATAACTACAGGCATGCTTGTACTTTAATGAAAGGCCTTTTTTTTTCACAAGGAACATGAATCCGGCACCCTTATTATAATTCAGAGCAGGTCATTTTAAGTACTTCAACTTTATTTACGGTGGCATTGAAAGAGTACAAGAGAAATTCAAAATAAAACATTAAAGCAACCGGTGAATTTTCATGCAGATAGTCTTGGGCAAATGTGGCAGGAAATGACTAAGATAGAACATTGGTGTCGAAAAACATAATATTTTGTAATCCTTGTCTCCATGATGTGATATGCCTGCTGTATATGCAATGCATTCTAACCACATTGTTCTCAAACGTCACATATGTATATGAAGACATTTGGTCTTTTGTTTCAGACGGTGACCTGTGTGGCAGTGAGTGCAGATAGCCAGTACTTAGCTTGTGGAAGCCTGGACTGTACTGTCAAACTTTATGATCTGTCCACTGGAAAGGTACATTATACACTTCACATATAGTCTTCAATGTTAGGTAAATCACAGTTGGGGTTCTCAAGGAGCAAAAAAAGAAAAAGGAATAGAAAACTTGACTTGTTCTCAAGTTGAATGGCAAATTTGATATTCATGGACGGTGCCAGTTGTTGTTTTATATGTTCCTATGGAAATAGCAAGTCTGATCCTGTTTGTTGCATCCACAACAAAATGTTTCTGTAATTTCCCTTTTTAGCTCTGCTGACCAAAGGTTGTAGAGCTCATGCGATCACTCATGTCTGTCCTTCCTTCCATCCATCAGTAAACTTTTGCTTGTGAGTGCATGGTTTGGAAAATAGCCCCATGTAACTTTCAGGGCTTACAAAGTGTATAAATATCTAGATCGAGTTCGATATTGGTGCATGGCACCAGCTGCAGTATTATGTAATATATTGGTCAAAATGTGAAAATCTTCTGAGCACTCTAGCATCCTTCATGTTTGATAGATGTTCATCAAATTTATTGAGATAGTGGACGAGGTCAAAATCTTACTTACTTACAATACTAGTGGCGCCACCTATAACTTGATGGGAATTATGAACCAAAATCTGCTGAAAGATGTAAAATTCCATAGCTGGAAAAATAATTGAATTAGACATGCCAAATTTATATATAGATCATGTCCAGTGCTAATGCCATGTAATATCAGTGACTTTGACCTATTTTTCATAGGTCACCAGCCCTCTAAGGTTGAAAGAGGTGATTTTGTAATGGCAGGGTGCCGCTTGGACAGCAGCGAATTTTTTTGGTAATGGTCATCAACTTATATGTCAGCAGAGCATTGGGCCCATGGGCCTCTTGTTTGTTCAGTCACTGTACCTTTTTATCCTGCTGACATTTTGTGCCTTGTTGTTTTGTACACCATTTGATTGGTCACTTACGTTGTGCATGATGATTCCTGACCTTTAGTGTGAAACAAAATTGTCACAACTCACATGTCGCCCAATAAGGAGTCAAAAAATCTTCAGTCGATTAATTAAAATCATTATAAGGCTTGTGGTATAATGAGTCCCAGAAGCTAATTTTGTTCTGAGGGAAAATTTGCAATGTAACATTGAGTACTGTTGCAGATTATTTTAGAATTAAAGAGTTTGTGTGGTCATTGGTTTAACAACGGATCAGGTGGAGGCAGCAGCAGTGCATCATAGTTTTTTTTCCTGGTGAACATCCACGATTTTTCATGCTGCATTTGTTCTTATAAAACAAGATACTTCTAATTATGATTTCCAGTGCCTCCTCTGTTTGTACCATGAGGCTTGGTACAAACAATGTACTGTATTGTTGTTGAAAATGTGTTGTTGATGTTTGTGTTTGTATCAAATGTTATGTTACAGGAGCTGAAGACGTTCATGGGTCACTCAAACAAAATCACTGGAGTCTGTTTTGTGAACAAAGATCGGCTGTGCAGCTCGTCGACTGATAACTCACTCAGCTTATGGAGTGTCAGTGAGGGACATAGGTAAGCAGTGTATCAGTGTAGAGATGTGGAAAGAGAATTATTAACCCTTTCCCCCTTGAATTTAGCCTGAGTCAACAGCTCTCTTTGGCATGGGTCGGACACTAAGTGCCCAACCCATGCCAAGGAAAGCTGTTGACCAGGGGCATGTGATCTTGATAGGTCTCATTCAGAATTCTCAGTCAAATTGTTTTTCATTGCTGTAAAATAATAGTTGAAAACACTGAAGCAGATGACATTGACTGCCATCCGGTTTTGGCCTGTTTAAGGGGGAAACAGTTAATATGTTTAGACCTCTATGCTTTGCCACTCAAATGAGGGCTGTGACAACAGGAAAGTTATGAAGTGTGGGTAGGCAGGAAAAACAAAATGTAAATTTCTTTCATCAAATTTAATTTCAAGCTACCTGCGGTATTTGGGATAAGGCACAACTTTGGCATAGAACAAGCAGATTGGCCCCTGTTGTTGCTAGTTATACAAGAAGGTCAGCTTTAAAAGTGCAGTAACTGTTCAAAATTTCCTATGAAAAGTGGATATCAAGAAGTCAGTTTCAAAAATAGATGCATGTACACAGGCTTGAATGAATGTGCAACATGAATGTCCTAGCATGATCTGTGTAGGTGTCTTGTTTTGACATTTGGGCTACGTTGACACATAAGGTGTTAAATGGCAGTTTATTGTGCTGCTCCAGGATTGCTGTGATGAAGGGCCATAATCGCCAAGTAAACGCTTGTTGTGCTGACCCTGCTGGCAAGCTGATCGTGTCAGCCTCCTGGGACTGCATGGTCAAAGCCTGGCACGCTGATACTGGCAAGCTCGCCTGTGAGATGAAAGACAACACGTAAGTGCAGCCAGTCAACTTGCTAGGGTAGTGTGTTCTGGTCTAGAACACTCTTCATCACATAGGATCCCACAAGGTTTTGAAGCTCAGCTGACTTGTCAGTCTGAGCTTGTAACTGCTGAATCACACCTTTTTGCCATGATGATGGAATTTCTTATATGATTTTGACTGGCTGGAGGGATGCTAATAGTAATTCAGAACAAGTGATGCATCTGACAATGGGAGGCTATAGATAAAGTACATGAAAGAACCCACTTTGTGTAGTTAACCATCAATAACAGAAGCAGTATTGTTGTCTGCATTATTCTTTTGTGCTAGATGCTCTAAAGGGAACCCACTTTGTGTAGTTAACCATCCGTAACAGAAGCAGTATTTTGTCTGCATTATTCTTTTGTGCTAGATGCTCTAAAGTGCATCATGTCCAAGCAGTGTTACTGTCATTTATTATCTTTAGTGTAGTGTCATACGTTATACTTGTTCTTAAAGACAGACAAGCTCTATTTTATGATACATTGTTTCTAGATCCTGTGACACAAAAATAACTTTCTGAGAACAAGGACATGAAAAAGGATCTCTCACATACTGTACCTAAATGCTAAAAAAAAAAAAAAAAAAAAAAAACTTGTGTCATAGCACATTTAACTCTTTCAGTGCCACATTTTGGGCAGTCAACAGCTTGCCTAGGCACACTTGGGATGCATTATGCCCAAAGGGCACAGAGGAAAGCTGTTGACCTGGACTAGTATATTCTATGGAAATACAGGCTTGACTGAAAGTTCTTTTTACAAGGAACATGAATCTAGCACTTTTATTATAATGCAGAGCAGTTCTCTTTTAGTAGCAGTTCGACTTTAGTCACTATTGGAACTGAAAGACTCAAAACAGCATGAGACAAAATATTAATCCTGATAAAACATGTAAAAATATTCGTCCATCTGCATGCACTTTCAGATGCAGATATCTGTTAATGGATTCTCGAAAATTTAAAATCTTACGAAAAAAAGGCCTTGTCAAAGTTGATCTACTGTGTATGGTAATGTTTATCTATAAAATGTGATCTAGATACATCTTTACTTTTAAGAAATGTTTGAATGAAGATCAGGCTCCTAGGTGGAATATTTTAATCTGGGTGGACACCACCCATTCAACTAATGCTATACTGAACACTAATACTTAAAAAATATGTGCTAGAAAGCATGTGATGTGGTAACATTAATATAGTTTACAGGATTTTTTTTCTTTTCAAATTTTGTGACAATGCCTGCATTTATTGTACCTGATGGAAGTTATGTACATGTACATGTAGTACCAAACTGCTGTCAGTTCATTGCAGCTGTGATGTCCTGCATATTAAGTCCATGGATAATGTTTGTTTATTTTTTTGAGGGGGGGGGGGGATGCAGTGTTTCTTCTGAGTAATGAATGAGAGAGTATCACGGCAGGTGGTCGTGGATCACGAGTACATGTAGTAGTATGTTATTTGAGTACATGTGTCTTCACTGAACAGGCGGCCAGTCAACTGCGTAGGCTTCCACCCAGAGGGTACAATGGTTGTGCTGGGATCCTGGGATGCCACCATCAAGATATGGGACACCTTCAACAACATCAGGAAAGCTGTAAGTTGGAGGAACATATTTAGCAATCAAAAAATGGTACATGTGTAGTTGGTTTTCAATAAATTAGGTTTAGCTTATGTACAACTCTGTGTTTATGAATTTATGGAAAGTATTAGTAGGAAATGCTTGCTGGTCAAAACAAAGGCAGTTGACATAAATGGATCAAAGTACACAGTTTTGTAAATATATTGTACCCTGTTTATGGATTCAGTTTATGTTGACATGTTTTTAAATTTGTGGAAAGTGAATAAGAAATGTTTCTGAAAAAACTGTTGACATAAACGAATTCAAACTACACGTATTGGGAAAGTATAGATAAACACTATTTATGAAGTCAGCATGTGTTAAGAATGGTACCCCTATCAGACTGGCTGGCTAGTTGTTAATAGAATTAATGATGTTTTCAGGTGCTGCGTGGGCATACCAGCTCTGTGAGAGATGTCTCCTACAGTCCCTCTGGACGCCACATTGCATCAGCCTCACTAGATGGCGCTGTCAAACTTTGGTCTGCCCTCAATGGTTCACAGGTGGGTGATTAATTGCAGCCTCACTCTTGTCTAAGATAGAAATTCCAAACTTTGACAGAACCATTATATTCAGAGTAAGTGCAAAATAACCCTGCATATGATGTTTGGTCTGTGGCACTTATTATTGATATTAGAAAAGAAGTGGTTCTACAATCTTGGCAGTAAAATTATATGTCTGTAGATTTTGATGTCATAGATGGCCAGGCTCTGGATGGCAGAGCGAAAAAATAGATTGTAATGCATGGCGTCACAAGTGGTCAACTTTTTTCCTTCTCTAGAACATGTAATATACTTTTTTTTATTGTAGTTCCTAAGTCCACTCTGCTTCCATTGTAGTACATATGGTCCGTTTTTTACCTCAGCTGGCAAGTCAGCTGAGGTTATAGTATTGTCCTTTGTCCATCCATCTTTCCACAATTCACATTTCAATTTCTTATCCGAAACTTTCAACCAGATTCACCTGAAACTTGGTGGCGACGTACCTTGGATAGGTCTCTACCAAGTTTGTTCAAATAGTTGAGACACAATGATTTTTTTGATTTTTTTTTTTGGCAAAATGTAAAAAAAAAAAAAGATTTCACTGGAACAGCTCAGCTAATTGCTTGGAAATTGTATAGGAACAATTCTGGGGACCTTCAAACCTAAGTTTGTTCAGTTGGTGGCCCTACAGTGTTTTGCTATTTTTTTCATATTTTTGTGTGCTAAGGCTCTTTTTTACTTTTTCTCCAGAACCATCACTCAGATTGTTCTGAAATGTAGTGGATATGTAGCTTGAGGAAACAAAGTTAACTAAACAGTGACACTGTCGATCCCTGATTTTTAACAAATTTTTCAATTCGCATACTGGTCTGTTAAGGCAAACATTTCTATTGATTACTGTGTAAGTCATTGGGGATTGCAATGGAACTTCGTATTTTTAACTTCTTCTCCATGACCTCTTAACCAAATTCACTTCAAACTTGGTGAGAATGTACCTTGAGTGGGTCTCTACCAAGGTTGGTCATAGCCAATAATTTGAAGATTAACAATTGGGGGGGAGGGGGGGGGGGAGGGGGGTAGCACAAGCTTAAAAAATCTCAGAAACTGATCCACCTATTGCTTGGGAATTGCATCCAGACACTTCTGGGGACCCCTAGACCTTAATTGTTCAACAGGTGGTGCTGTGATTTTTTTTTTCTATTTTTTTTTAAATTTTGTGCGGTAAGGCATTTTCGACATCTCCAGAACTGTCGCTGAGGTTGTTCTGAAATGTAGTGTATGTAGCTTGTGGGAGGGGTAAAGAAAGTTCTTCACTAGCCAGTTATAGTATGGATCCCTGATTTTTCAATTCAGATACATGAAGTTAAAGCGAGCATTTCTGTTGATTACTATGTAAGTCAATGGAGATTGCAATGGGACTTCACTTCAAGCATATAGGCTGGTCAGTCATCTGTCCAGCCGTCATCATTATCATCGTTGTCCATTCACATCTTCAATTTCTCCATAATCATTCATCAGATTCTTTTCAAACTGGATGGGAATGAACCTTGGATGGGTCCCTACCAAGGTTGTTCAAATGGTCATGTTCCACTAATTTTTTTATTTTGGGGGGGGGGGGTGGATTTTTTGGTAGAATCTTCAAATATCTTTTCCAAAATCAACAGGTGGCACTGCAATTTTTTTGTATATACTGTAAATTATTTTTGCTTGTATAAATTTTCATGGTTTTTATATTTTTGACATTTCACTGTAGTTTTAATTTCACTGTTTTGGACACAATTCCTATTCAAACACTGTTGAAATATTATTTCACTGTGTTTTTGTTTTTGAGGTTTTGTGCCATCAGCGAAATAAGTAAAAATAAGAGTATGGCGAGATTAAAGCAATTTACAGGTACAAATTTTGTGTGTTGCCCCTATTTTTGACTTCTCCAGAAGCGTCGGTCAGATTGTTCTGCAATTAGGTGGAAATGTGGCTTGTTGGAGGGGTAAACAGAGCTGTTCACTAGGTGCTGATACTCTGGGTCTGGGATATTTAATACATTTTTCAATTTGAATACCTGTCAGTTAAAGCATGCATTCCTGTTGATTACCATGTTAGTCAAACGGAATTCACATTTTAGACTTCACCAAAACCAACAACCAGATTCAATGAAAACTTAGTGGGGATGTACCTTGGGTGGGTTTCTACCAAGTTTGTTCATGGTTATGCTCCAGTGATTGTTAGATCTATGTTTTGGGGTTTTTTTTCAATTTTTTTGGCCCAATTGTCAAAAATCCCTGAAACTGCTCAGCCAATTGCTTTGAAATTGCATTGGGACACTTCTGGGGACCCCCAGAGCTTAATTTGTTCAATAGGAGATTCAGCAATTTTTTAATATGTACTTTTGTGTGTTTTGCTCATTTTTGACTTCTACAAAACCATCACTCAGATTGTCCTGAAACTGAATGGAAATGTAGCTTGTTGGAGAATAAATCAAAGTTGTTCACCAGGTGGCGACACTGAGGATCCCTGATTTTTGAACAAGTTTTTCAGTTTGGATACCTATCAGTTAATGCTTGCACTCCTGTTTCTTACCATGTAAGTTAATGGGGATTACAATGGAAACTGAAAGTTTTGCTGCCTCTCCAACATCCTCATGCCCAAAACTATAGTGGGATTTATTATAGGGTTAAATGTCAAGGTCAGCTGAGGATGGGCTGTTTACACAGCCCTCTTGCTTGTTCCATTGTAGTACAATTAGTCCACTTTGCTTTGATTGTAGCACAGTTATACCATCTACTTTTCTTCCATTGTGTAGTTCACTGTGCTTCAATTATAGCAGTCATGTAGTCCACTGGGCTTCAATTTCAGTGTGTAGAGTCCACTGGGCTTCAATTTCAGTATGTAGAGTCCACTGGGCTTCAATTTCAGTATGTAGAGTCCACTTTGTTTTAATTACAGTGCATGTAGTCCAGTTTGCTTCAACAATTGTAACAGTCAACTTTGTTACCCTCGGCACATGAAGCGCCAGAGGGTATTATCGTCCCCTGCATCGTCTGTCCGCCCACGTTACAGCGATATCTCAAAAAATATTCACTGTAGCTGTACCAAATTTTTGTCACGGAAAGACCTTATGATGGACCAGGATCCTAATGAAGGCCATCTGAGTGGCATCAATCCTGACAAAGTTACCGTGATATCACAAAAAGTATTGACCGGATCTTTAGTAAATTTTTATCAGATATGTATCTTATGATGGACCAGGTTCCTATTTAAAACCAACTTCCTCCGGTTATTTTTAAACATTTTATGAAACTTTTCATTTATTTATTTGAAGGCTGTCTGAGTGGCGTCAACCCTGACCACGTTACTGTGATATCTCAAAAAATATCGACCACAACTTTACCAAAGTTTGATCAGAGATGCATCCTATGATGAACCAGATTCCTATTTAAAACCAGCTTCCTCTTTGTATCTATAAACTTTTTATGAAACTTTAAAGTATTTATCTTCAAGGCAGTCAGCTTGGTGTACAAGGGGAGGACATTACCGTAATATCTCCACAAGGATCCAACGCAGCATCACCAAATTTTTATCAAAAATTGCACATCATAGCGGACCACATTCCTATTGAAAACCAGCTTCCTCTTATTACTTTTAAACTTATGAAACTTTTGAAGTATCTATTTGATGGCCATCTGAATGATGCACAGCTCAGTGGTGTCTGTCACCAGAGCTTGCTCCAAGAACACATCCAAAATTACTCTTTTCATTTCATAGACAACAATATGGAAATTGAATGTAAAGAATTTTACTGCAAATTCTCAAAAAGAAAAAAAAATGCAGAATTGAAGAAAAAAAGATTGTGGGCGCCAAGGGTAATCCGTTCTCTGAACGCTAATTTTTAGTTGTTGTAATAGCAAGGAGAAAATGCAGACAGATGTACTTCCCGTTATTTGTAGGTGGGCAACATAAGTGGACACGCTCTTCCCATCAACAAACTGACTTTTTCTCCAACTGGACAGCAGCTGGTAACTGTATCAAATGACTGCAAGGTCAAGGTAAGGACAGGACATGGAAAGGTCTTTCTTTCTCATGGAACTTCTATGAAGTGTTTGAAGTTCTGACATTAAATGTATCCAGGTGCTTGGTGAGGAGACTTGGTCGGCAGTTTAGCTCATACAGGGTGAACTTGTGTCCATAGTCCATTGACAATTTACCTTTTTCAACAACTCAAAAATTGGAGCAAGATCCTCTTCAAACTTGTCAGAGATATTACCTTGATGGGTCCTTACCGTATATGAGGATTTTCAGCTCTGCTGACCAAAGGTCACAGAACTTGTTTGATCAGTTATCTCTGTCTGTCCGTCCGTCCATCTGTAAGCTTTTGATTGTGAACATGATAGTCTACAGTTTTTAGCTCTGCTGACCAATGGCCGCAAAGCTTATGTGATCACTCCTGTATGTCTGTCACTGTCCATCCATCAACTTTTTTCTTGTTATTGCTATACAGCCCACAGTTGTTAAGATAGCCCCATATAACTTTAAGGACTTATCAAGTATATGGAAATCTATGTTGAGTTATTGGTGGCACTGCCTTCAGTGTTATCTAATATATGGATCAAAATGTGAAAATCTTGTGACCACTCTAGCAACCTTAATGTGTTATAGATCTTCATGGAATTTAGTGGGATTGTGGAGGAGGTCAAAGTCTAAGTTGATGATGATACTAGTAGCACCACCAATACTTTGATGGAAATTATGAGCCAAAATGTTCTAAGTTATAAAATTCTGTATCGCAAAAAAGGAATTGTATTAGACTTAGCAAGTTTACAGGATATATAGACCATGTTAAATGCTAGCATCTTATATATATCAGTGACCTTGACATATTTTTGTTGGTCACTGGTCCTGTAAAGTTGAAATTGGGTGATTTTGTAATGGTAGGGCATAGCTTGGACATCAATGGCAAAGAGAATTGGGCCTATAGATCAAAATTGCACTTTGTTACATTGTACATAAAACTGTACTTGGTGACCTACATTTTGTGTCACTGTGACTCGATAATGATGGAGTTTGGCACTTGTCTGCGTTAATTGTTTTTCTTCAATAAGTCGGAAATTTATTACCCGATGTTAACAAACAGACCATGTATGGAAAGCTATATGCAGGGTGCAGATTCTGTTAATTGATGATTTTTTATTTCAAGTTATAAGTCAAGGCCAAATGGCTATTTCATATAGGGGTCATCTTGTGAATGCTCTGCACCCCACAGTTTTTGAGTTGGGCCCATCAAACTTTTAGGATTTTTCAAATGTATGATAATCTATGTCAAAATTAATGTAGGTGGTGCCACCTGTAGTATTATGTAATATACAGGTCAAAATGTGAAAATCTTGTGACCAGTCTAGACCAGGACCCAATGATTGTGTGATCTTGACCTTCATCCTTAGGTTTTTATGGATCTTCATGAAGTGCGATTGTAGAAGAGGTCAAAATCTCTGTTGCTTGTGATATTTGTGGCACCACCTATAATATGAGGGAAATTAGGAGTCTTGAAAGATACAAAATTCCGCATCATGAAAAATAATTGAATTAGACCTGCAAAATTTGTAGGATATATAGATCATGTCCAATGCTAATATGGTTAATAAGATCAGTGACCTTGACTTATTTTTGTAACGTTCAGTTGGAAGAGGTGATTTTGTAATTTTAGGGAGTAGTCTGGACATCAATGGCAAAGAGAAGCCCCCAGATCAAAATTGCTTTTGAGTACAGTGTATATAAAACTCTACTTGGTGACCTACTTTTTGGGTCACCATGACCCAATTATTGTGTGACCTTGATTTGGACCTATTTTTCAAGGTCACAAAGCATTTAAGAAAAGGACGTGTTTCAATTTCTTGATAAAGAATAAGGTGACTGATACCAAATGTACCACAAATGTGTATCATGTGGAAGTTTGATAATGCATAACGTGGCTACCCTTAATTAATTTTTAAAGTTTGTGGATTGAATTCGTCCAGAAAATGATTTTTGGTGATGGTGGTCAGCAGAGCATTAGGCTCATGAGCCTCTTGTCAAGTTAGCACCATACAACTTTCAGGACACATATTGGGCGTGTTCAAATCTAGGTTGAGTTTGATACTGGTGCACCACCTACAGCATTATCTAATGTATGGGTCCTGTCTCTATAATGTGTTTCATACGTGGTGTGGTCTGGTTCTGTCTCTGTAATGTGTTTCATATGTAGGTGTGATCTGGTCCTGTCTCTATAATGTGTTTCATATGTAGGTGTGTAGTGTGGTGTCCTATCCATATTGTATGTTTCATATGTAGGTGTGGTCTGGTCCTGTCTCTATAATGTGTTTCATATGTAGGTGTGTGGTGTGGTGTCCTATCCACATGTATGTTTCATATGTAGGTGTGGTCTGGTCACCTGGGCACGCCAGTGGATGTGCTGGGAGAGGAGAATGACGGCCCAGTATCATCAGTCGCCTTTTCACCCAATGGACAGCGTCTGGCTGCAAGTTACCACAGTGCTCCAGTGAGAGTCTATGATACCACCTCAGGTATGTGAACTGTGTATAATTCACAGAAAAGATGATTTCCCCCCCCCCCCCCCCCCCCCAGCCCTGATAGCCTCAGCATCGATAATCTGTATTACGGTTTTCCTCCTTTATGATAGTAGTTCTGATTTGGTAATGACTAACATGGACCAAACCTCATATAATTGAAATTAAACATTTTATAACATGGATCTGTAACTTTCTTTTTTTTGGGGGGGGGGGGGATGAATGACTTTTATCGTTTAAATGACCTTTTATTTGTTGGATTGAATGCAAAACACTTTTAATGTTCAAGTGGTGCAAATTGTGTAGAAACACGCTGGTCTCAAGCATTTGAAATACATTTGTGTCTGAAACCCCAGTGTTGTGTGATTTTTTTCCCCCAGGCCTGCTGGAGTTTGAGTGTACAACACCTGCAGGTGGTGGAAACTGCGTCAGATTCACTAAGTGTGACTCCTACCTTGTGACCGGGTCCCACAGTGGCACTTTACATGTAAGTACCTGCCATTTACAATGACAGGCATGGCTTTCATGTATACACTCACATCAAAGAAATAATAATAAAAAAAAAAATTTTAAAAATGGCACTTACTCCATGTTCCTCTATGGTGAGTTGGGAGTTGATTTTTCTGAAAGGTGTCTTTCATGAGTGACTTGACATATAAGATGAGTACAGCGCTAATACATGTACCAGCTTTGCCATTTGTAACAGCACTATCCCCAGACAGCATTTTGTAAACCACATTCTTCTCCATTTAGATTAATAACACAATATCATGGTGATATGCTTGTAATCTTAAGATCTCTCATGCTGTATGATACAGCTGAAGTGTTTACATGCGGTACGTTAGGTTGCTATGAGAGACTGAAGAGTACATGGATACCATTACAGTTCCTGAAGGCCGACAGCGGTAAGGCAGTGAGTGAGAGCAACCATCACACTAAACCAGTGCTGTCTATTGCCTGTGGGGAGAGCCATGTGGTGTCCGGGAGTGAAGACTGCATGATCCACATTTTCTCCATCTTTGATATTGGGAAAAAACAGTGAGTGAAACATTAAGTACTCCAATATATCTTGAAGAGAGACCCAGTCATTTGATTGGCTGATGGGGCAGTTAATAAAGCATGCTGCAAGTGCTGCCATCTGGGATCCTGAATTCCACTGTTATTGATATCATTCAAGTGAAGCAAATAATAAAGCCCATTGTTTGAAATGGTGAAGAGTGCACAACAAAATAAACTATATAACATAGTGGGAATCAGGTTTTACACAGATCAAATAAACCAATCTCAATCTTAGACTGTATGTTCAAGAAAAAAATGAATACTAATAATACAACAAATGTAATTTAAGACACATTAAAGATGTCCATGATAAACTCATCTTCAGTTGGGAATAAAGCATAAAATGAATATTGTACACTTTCTCAGCCAATTGTACACTTTTTTGGGTCAAATTTTATACTTTTTTGGTTTTCAAGGTTGGCAGATCTGTTTGAGAGTAGTTTGCCACACATAAATTTAATCCCTTTAGCCATCAATGAAGAGACTTGTCCATACTGTTCTCTGTTATAGGATTCGGCCTGTGCACAAGTTGACTGGGCACACCGGGGCCGTGACTAGTCTGGCATTCAACCCAGACAGCACCAAGCTGGTGTCAGCCAGTAAAGACAAGGTGAGTACAGGCAGGGGTCAAGGTGAGTACAGGTAGGGGTCAAGGTGAGTGCAGGCAGGGGTCAAGGTGAGTGCAGGCAGGGGTCACTGGCCACCTTCATCATTGCATTAACCAAACAATTTGCATGTGGGTGAAATGGATTCATATAGTATGTATGTATGTATGTATGTATGTATGTATGTATGTGTGTGCATGCGTGCGTGTATATATGTGTGTGTGTATGCATGCATGCATGTGTATGTGTGTATTTATATACACACACATACACATGTAATACTGTATATGTGTATGTATGTATACATCTATACATACAAAAATGCACCAGTTTGTACAATACACATGCCATGCAATGTAGAGTACATGATGCCCTCTGACACAAGGTCTTCACAACATGCATCCCTGCTATCTGCAAACAGATGATCAGTAGCACATGACCCTGGACATTGATGCCAACATGAGCACCAGCTTTGTTCAGTGGAAAATTAGTACAATCCTACAAGGTTAATCAGAAACTAAGAATGGGAGGTGATTATCACTGCCTTGGTCAACTTTTGGTGGAAAAAACAATTTTCTTATCTTGTGTTTGAAATACATGCTGGGTGTGCAGGATGTGTTTCAAAATCACAGGTCAAACTTGTGTAGAATATGGGATAGGTACAGGAAGTCAGTAACTAACTCCAATAATATTTGCCTTGTAAAAAGAGGAATTGTACAGGAAGTTGGTAACTCCAATGATATTTGCCTTGTAAAAAGAGGAATTGTACTGTAGAGTATGGGATAGGTACAGGAAGTCAGTAACTAACTCCAATAATATTTGCTTGTAAAAAGAGGAATTGTACAGGAAGTTGGTAACTCCAATGATATTTGCCTTGTAAAAAGAGGAATTGTACAGGAAGTTGGTAACTCCAATGATATTTGCCTTGTAAAAAGAGGAATTGTACAGGAAGTTGGTAACTCCAATGATATTTGCCTTGTAAAAAGAGGAATTGTACAGGAAGTTGGTAACTCCAATAATATTTGTCTTGTAAAATATTTACATCGTGTTGCTTCTGAACCCTTAAAGTACTGATTTAAGATTGAGTCAACAGCTTTCCTTAGGACACCTTGTGCACAATCTGTTGACTAAGACTACTTTTGCTTTAGACTAGGCTTACTGGTATTTGAATGAAAGGTATGTTCATGAGGAATTTAAATCTTTTAACCATTAAACATTTAACAGTAATGGGAAAGGCAACTATGGCAGTAGTTAGCACTTTAAGGGTTAACATTGTAGGCCCAGGGATGCCAAAACATTTTAAGTTCACATGAAGACAGTCCCAGTGTGCTACGGTGAAATGATAGCGGATGTGACATTAAGGTTTTGCCAGCCTTCTGTCTGTTCAGCAAACACTCTGTACATCCCTGTTACATGTACATGTGATGTCAAAATTATGGAGGCCTAGCTGTTAAAGAAATAAAGATTCTTTCACCATCGAGAAAGAAGCTCGAAACTTAATATAGCGTTTTGTGCTGACAAATTTATTATGACAATGAATTTAAATATTCAGATTGAATGTTGCATTTTCCCTGGGTGGCATGGGCTGCACGAAAACTTTGGGCCACGAGCATATGCTAAGTGAAATGCTACTACAATTCTAGTGAGCATGACCTCGATAGATTCAAGCAGCCGACGACAGCCAGGAAAACAGCATTCAGTTAGAGCATACCTTTACGTTTGGTCACCTCATGTACTATGAATTTATTTCCTGTTTGTTTTGGATGCCAGTCAATCAGCATCTGGGATGTGTATGGTCTGGGTGGTTCCAATCAACCAAACATCAAGCCTGAGAGTACCATAGATGCCTGTCACCTGGACTGGATCACTGCAGTCAGCTGGTCTAACACTGGAGATTATATTGTGAGTGCTCATTCAAGTTCACATACAGTACAGTGTTGGTTATGTACAGTAGTGATCTGTATAGCAAGTGCTGTACAACCACACAATGTTGACCCTTTCCCCCTTGAATTAAGACTGAGTGAACAGCTTCCTTGACATGGGTTGAGCACCAAGGAAAGCTGTTGACCTGGGCCATGTGATCTTAACAGATCTCATCTACAATTCTCAGTCAGGTTGATTTTCATGACTGTTGAAATTAGTTGAAAACACTGAAGAAGCAGACAACATTTGACCACAAACCAGTTTTGGCCAGTTTAAGGGGGAAAGGGTTAAAGTGTTATGCAAAACGCAGCATGAAGAAAACAGGCACCCTACATATTTTATATGTAAATCGAGAAAAACAATACATCAAGTTAACAAATTTTTATTGCATCTTAAACAAATAGAAATGGATCATTAAAATTTAAATTATCAGCACTTAATTATATATTTTTTCTGATGTGAATGGACAAGAAGTTGTAAATTGGTTTCTGTTTGAAAGATTTTCCTTTAATATACAACTATAGCTCAGGTCAACAACTTTCAGATGGCTTAAGAACTGATTGTTGTTCTTATAGCATATAATATATAGTGAAGGGCAAGGTGGTGAATATGACCACCTTGCATTTCAATATAATATCCATATATGCTATATGTATCTTTCAATACAAAGACAGATTTTACCCATGTCAACTGCAAAATCAGAGCAAATTTTTGTATAATTTCTACTACAGGTGACTGCATCAAATGACTTCAACTTGAAATTATGGGATGTGAAGAACATGAAGGAAAAGGCCGAGTTCAAAGGTCACATGTCAGCAATCAACTCTGTGGCTTATAGTGTAAGTGCACTGTCAACAATTATGTATAATCCAGCAGTCTTCATATTACTATTGTTAACTTCATTATTTTCCTTTCAACTGGAAGTGGGGCATAGGTTTAACTTTTTTTCCATGCGTGTGTCCATTTGTCAGTTAATCTACTTAGCACATAAGAATTTCTATGATTTAGTTATGATTGTTGCCAGCTTATGTGTTCGGTTTATTTGTTATTAGGAGTAAAAAAATTACCCAGGCTAAAAATGTTTGGTAGTGGTGATTTTACAAATCTGAGCTGCAAGAGTAACGTTTGCCTTTGCTTTGCACTTGCAGTTTGGTTGTATCGTGTCATGCTCATTTGATGGCCAGGTCAAGGTGTGGTCTCACAAGGGCACTGAGATCACGACTCTCTACGGACATTCCCAGCGAGTCAACTGTTGCGATATCATGGTTAAAACCAAGAAAATAAAAGGTACTGTGTTGTCATTTTTCAACAAAACTAGCTGAAGGAAATGATATAATATCTGGCGTGTTACCATGGTTACCTAGGGTCATGATGCAATGGTTGGCTGGCATAGTTCTATTCAGGCTGCTACTTTTACTGGTGCAAATCAACCCCAAAACATGAAGATGTTAATATTGTCTGCTGCTTCATTTTACTCAAAATTTGTGTTGATAGAAAAGAGTTTTGCTGAGAATTGTAGGCAGGACCTGTCTTGATGCCACGTCCCATGTCAACAGCTTTCTTTCATATGGGTTTGGGTTGGGCACATTGTTCCCAGCCCACAGCAAGGAAACCTATTGACTCAGTCTTATTCTCACCAGCCAAGAGTGAACTAACCAAGTGGGAGCAGAATGCCCATATATATGTCTGGTACCTCCTCTGGAAAAAAAATAAAGATAATTCACCATTTTAACAACCACCAACTCTGTGAACATACATGGTCTACAAGTTAAATAAGAAAAGTGCATTTCGTGTGGATTATTTGTAGAAGAGGTGGAGGAGTCCTCGTCAGACTGGGCCACCATGGTGGAGGAGAACGAGTGGAAGAAGAAGCATGACAAGACCAAGCTGGACAAGCAACAGGTGCAAGTGCAAGATGTCCTGGTGGCGTCCTGCTCCGACGACGGCACCATCAGACTGTGGCGCCCCATACAGGTCTGTGTCTACTGAATAACAAAGCTAGATCTTGGTTCGTGAGTCAGCATCACTAACTCTGACAAGAGGGTTTTGTCTCAGGTTGTGCCATACTCTGGCATTTCAGTATTCCCTGGCTGTATGCCACCTTCCTATTACATTACAAAGTACATGTACATGACAGAAGATAAGTGGTCTGTCTTTCAAGAGATCGCTACTTCTCTAAGAACAGGTCTAAAAGTGGTTCCAATATGAAAACAGTCTCTCAACATGGAAAAGATAGCAGCATGGAGTTGACAGATGTGGTCTTAAAAGGCAGGTGTTCTCTCAATGGAGTGGTTGCTCCAAGGAGGGAGTTATGTGTGTGGCAATGGGAAATTGGGTTAAACTCTTTCAGTGCCAAATATGGTTAAAGTTGAACTGCTTAAGTCAAAGTTCCCTGAACTGTCATAATGATACTAGATTCATATTCCTCATAAAAAGGCCTTTTGTCCAAGTACCAGCATGCCTGTAGTTCCAGAGAGAAAAGCTGGTGACTTAGTCCAAAACTTGGCAATGGAAGAGTCAAAAAGACACGATGCAGTACAAGCACAGTTACTATGAGAGTAAGTACTTGCTGCACCACGTATCTGATAGCTGTGGGCTGCTGACAAACATAAAAATCCCTGCAGTCTGCCTGTCATAATCAAGTTAAACGTTGTGACATATTGTATGAGCTGAGACAAGGCAAATGGCTGTTAAGTCTGAGAGGCTTGGTGTCCGACTGGTTTGGTTGATCTATTCAACTAATCCGGGACGGTTAGGAAGACTGCCTTAGCCCTTATATACCTGCGTGAGTTACATTACACTCGTGTATTGTGTTTACATTCAAAGTGTGATTGGCCATGATTGACTTATTATGTCATCATGATCTTCTTCAAATCAGACTAATGTCGGATTTAAAAATAAGGATCTCCCAAATAAGGAAATCCAATCTGTGACTTAACTGGGGTTAATTAGTGCAGTTTTATTGGGCTGGGTCAAATCAGGACAACTGAATAATTGTGCTGATGCCCTGAATAGGGACTGAGAAATGTATGGGTTACAATTTCTTTGTTAAGAAGGTGTATTTGCAAAAAAAAAAAAAAAAAAAAAAAGAATGTGACATATTAACCATTTTAAAAATTATAAAATGGTTTGTTAGTGCTGCCTTCAGTGGCTACCACATTTTAGTTTGGAGGCCCTAATGACCTTGACCTCTTTGGGAGCCCTTTACATTTACAGTGAGTTCACTGAGAACAAATCTTGAGTACCGGTAGTTGGTTTACAAGGTTTGTTTTTTCAGAAGTCATTACGCTGTAGTTGCATGAACATTGCTTCTGATATTTTTTGTTCATTATATGTCTTTTTTTTCTTTTACTTTTTAAATCCCTTGCCCTCTGACCAGCTTTCTGATGTCTTTAAGAATTTGTGTAATATGTGTAGTTGAATGTGTGTCTGAACCACAACACTGGTCTTCTCAGTCCAGTCAGGTCAGGGTTGTGCTCATTGTACTTTGCAAATTGTTTTTAGTGCTCATATGACTAATAATGAAAAGAGTTACATGCCCATCACAATATGCCAAATTTAAAGTTTATGTTTCTGTGCTTTAACATGTCATCAGGGCAATGAGTTGGCGTGCCTGATGGGTCACTCTGACCGGGTCATCTCCGTCGACTGCAACTCTACTGGAACCATCTTCACCAGCTCCCTGGACAGGACCATCAAGGTGTGGAAACCAGAACTGGAGAAGGGCCAATCCTGGATGGGTTCCCATGATGCTCCAGTCAGTGCCCTGGCCGTGTCCCCTTGTGGCAGTCTGGTTCTTAGTGGCAGCAGGTAAAACAACAGATGATATGACATGTAGCAGTTCACATAATTAACATATAAGTGCTGAAATTACTTGAGTATGAATTATTGAGAACTATTGGAATGTCATAGTCCTCATGAAGTGGAACATGTGACTACCCATTAACTGTTCAGTGCCAATTGAACTACTTACGGCTTTTCCATTTAAAATTACCTCCGGGGGTCAGAACGCCAATTTTTTTCTCAAGACTGGTACCACTGCCATACAGAATCTTTAAAAAGACCCACAACGTATGAATCAATATACCTTTCTGTACCCCCTACCTATGGAAATAAAATATTGCACCTTCCATCCCCCTACCCCGTGCAGCACAAGCAAACATACATAGGCATGCTCAAGGGCATGGTTTTCCGTTATGTACATCCATTTTTTTCAGGCCTCCGATCATGAATTTCATTCCTATCTTGTTCTCTAATACAGGTTTCTTCCATTCAAACAATTTAATACATGTACAATTAAAAGTACAAAATTTTGTTAAAAACATCAATAGCAACTTGATGCATCTGAGACAGCGATCAACAACACCTCGTGTGTATGCAGATCTTCATTTCGTCACCGTGCGGTGATTAATCTGCGTATTTTCCTTGTGTTCCATTGGAAATTTTCACTCCTGCCTTTATCTGTGTCCAGATTTGTTTTGAACGAAGTCTTTTTGTGAAAATATGATGGGAAAATTTAGCATCATAGTCCAATAATCTTTGCTCGAATACAACTAACACCTTCCCAACATTGCGGACGTGAGACCTGCACATGGGGAATGAGTTTGATTGGACAGTGAGCAGCACTCAATCAAATCCACCCAATGAGGAGCCTGGAAATGTCACTGCATGTATAATGAGGTAAAATGACATCTCCATTCCCTTTCTGGGCTATTTTTGGAGGGATATGCCAGGAATATCTTTTTTCTTAGCCAATAAGATTGCCTGTTACAATGTACATCGAAAGAGGAAAGTCTGAAGATTCCAGCTGTAGAAAACAAAATGGCAGACAATGCAAAACATCGTGGCCACACAGGTACAATCCATGAATTAAATAATGAAATTTACTCACACACTAAGAATTTTACTGCCAGTTGGAGACCGACCACCAAAGTAATTCAAATTGCTTTACACACAACCAACGCCAAAATTAAAAATGGATTACACCCACCACCAACGTAAAAATAATTGGTCTGCATTCTACGCCCAGGAGTAGACTTAACTGGAAAGCCTTTAACATGAACTGCTCTGAATTATAGCAAGGGAGTTAAATTCATTTTTTTTTGCAAATAGACCTTTCATTCAAGTACCAGCATGCCTGAAGTTACATAGAATATAGTAGTCCAGGTCAACAGGTCTCCTCTGCACGCTGACTACATTAGAATCCCAAGAGTCACCAGTAAAGTCACTTCAGTAAAGTCAGCTTATAATGCTAAATCCCAGGAGTCACACCAGTAAAATTCCATAATTCACACATCCAACCTTGTGGTCTGGTGTAAACTTTTTTATAAGCCAATGAAATCCATAAAAAATAATATTTTCTAATGTACAAGAAAGCTCTGTGCGCGTTCTTTCCAGTAGAATTAAATGGAGAAAATGGCCAGCAGGGCATTAAGGGATAATGAGGAAGTTGTGGCTGATTATTAATTCAGAGTGTTAAATGAGGTTTTTGCTATTTTGATTGACAGGGATGGAATTGTGAAAATCTGGAAGCAAGGTACTGATGAAGAGGAGGACTCCAACAAGGCCAAAGTGACAGCTCCCCACTGTGTCTACACCTTCCAGGTACACAACTTCAGATTCCTGAAAATCTTGGGCACAAAACAATCTCACCTTATTAAGTGTTTCCTGTGCACTCAGATGTTGAATCACACTCTGGTCTGTCATACAATTTCATTGATTGGTTGAACTGTTAAACATGTTCAATTTTTACTGTAGCTGTTGTAAACAAAAAAGTGATTGCAAAAAAAAAATGATTTGTTGTCTTTGTCTGGGTGTATATAAGGATGTCACTGACATGCTTCTCAAAACTGTCAGCCTGATTGATTTCACACTTGGCGTGAGTGTTGAAACACTGCCCCCTTGAATTAAGACGCGAGTCAACAGCTTTCTTTAGCATAGGTTGGGTATTTAGTGCCCAACCCATGCCTAGGAAAGCTGTTGACTTTGGCCATGTGACCTTGATAGGTCTTATCTACAATTCTCAGTCAAATTGTTTTTACCCTTCGGCCTTATGGGCCCAAAGGGTATTGTCGTCCCCTGCGCCGTCCGTCTGTTCATCCATCTGGTGTTACCCACTATAACTTCAGAAGTTCTTGAGTTGGGACTTCCCAGTTACATGTGATTGAGATAAGATCTATTTTATGTGTAAGCTTGGATGACCTTGACCCACTTTTCAAGGTGGCATTGTGGTCACATAAGGAAAGCAATGTTACCTTTCTAACTATTGAAAGCCCACATCATGAATTGTTTTGTAAGCCTGTTTAAAGTCAAGGTTATATGTTTGACCTCCTTTTTCAGGTCAACAGTGCATAGTGGTAGTGCTGCTGTAACTAAGAAGGTTTTTGAGATCTGACTTCCAAATTGTGCATGGATATGCACCATTGTAAAACCTAACTTTCAAACATGTTTGACCCTGATCTATTTTTCAAGGTCACAGGGCACTATCTTGCAGAACTTGATTGCATCTGGTGATAATAAAAACATTTCAAGAAAGGGCATCTCCAACCACCACATGCTCATACAGCACTTCATGGACTGTGCTTAGTTCAACATTAGTAACCTTGCCATAGTTTTAAAGGTCTTGCTCATACCTTAATATGGCACCAAACCAAAATACAGGCTACATGGAATCAATGTATGATATTTGCTCAGGTTACTTGAATGAAGCCTGAGCCCAAAGCCTGAGCCCACATTAGATTCTGTGTAATGTGTATCAGACACTGGAACAAAACACAGGTTTTGTTAGTATAATTTTTTATTATAACCTCTAGGTATGGTTATTAATATGAAACCTGATAACCCACTTCCCACTTTTGGCTACTCTTGAAAAGAACATTCTGATACTCCATTGTTGAACTGTTGTAGGTTTTTCAGTTCATCTTGAAATATCTTGTAACAGATCAGTGAATCAAGTTAAATAGATAATATATGATATGTGTTATCAGGCTTCATTCATACATGGCCAGCCTCCCCATAGTGGTGTTGGTAACACTCATCAGTAGCAGTGGTGTGTGCTTCTGTTTTGCTAGAAATTCTTTCAAGCTGTAACCTCCCAGTATCTCAATAGGGGGTATTCATATTTAACTGGATTAACTGCAGGCCTGCTCTGGTCCCCTGAGTTGCTGAGCAATGAAACTGTGCTACCACCATGAGGAGGGCACTTGTACTAGTTATGTCACTTAACCATCAAGAAAGAACACTTTTTCTACCAAACAAATGAAGGTTTTTTAATGTACTTTGCATCTTGTATGTTTTAGAACTAAGTGAATGGCTTTTCTTGAGTACGTTGCTTTCTTGAGTTGTTACTTTTATCACAGAAGCTTGTTTGGCCCGGCTCAATACATTAATCTGCTGTCCTTCCTGCCAAGTTCCTTGCTGGTGCCTAAATAGTAGTTATTATGAATACCTCCTATTTGCTACTCCCTTGATTTTAGTACAGTTGAACATTCTCTAATGCTACAGCTAGCTTTCTGCCCACAAAGGGGTTTCAATTGCAATCTTAAGATATCCTCTGAATAGAACGTGAAGTTATCCCTGATATTTTTGATAGTAAGTCATGATAATATTTATAAACATGAATTAAAAAGATGAAGACATCAATTGTGGCAAAGGGTACTTAGTGTTTTTTGCACGGTATTTTTCATTGCTGTTGAAAACGCTGAAGCAGACAACATTTTACCACCAGCCAGTTTTGGCCAGTTTAAGGAGAAAAGGATTAAACACTTAAAACAGGAAAATGGAGATGGACAACTGAAGCATTTGTTTTATTCTTTCACAGCCACATGAGAAGTGTGTGACGTGTATGAGTTTCCAGGATCCAGGGTTTATCACTGGCTCTGAAGACTGCACCATCAAAATCTGGGAAGTAGTCAACACCACGAAGGGCATCACCGTCAAGTGAGTCACAAGTTTATCAACATTTTGTGCAGATTCTTGGGTTAGGTCCAGCTGAACTGTAAGTCAGCTGCACTTACATTTATGTAGTGGAAAATGAAAACTTTCTCGGGATGGTTTTTAGCTCTGCTGACCAAAGGTCGCAGAGCTTATGCAATCACTCATGTCTGTTTGTCTGTCTGTCTGTCTGTCCTTCCGTCCATCTGTAAACTTTTTGCTTGTGAGCACGATACAGTCCACTTTTTTTAAGATAGCCCCATATCACTTGAAGGACTTATCAAGAATATGGAAATCTGGGTGGAGTTTCATATTTGTGGTGCCACCTGCAGTAATATGTAATATATGGGTCAAAATGTGAAAATCTTGTGACTGCTCTAGCATCCTTAATGTTTGATAGATCTTCATGAAATGTAGTGGGGTTGTGGGGAGGTCAAAATCTTGGTTGCATATGATACTTACTAGTGACACCACTTGTAATTTGACAGAAAGTAGGAGCCAAAATGTGTTTAAAAATATGAAATTCCATATCTCAAAAAGCAATTGTATTAGACATGCCAAATTTATAGGATATATAGACCATGACCCAGTGCTGATGTGTTATGTAATATCAGTGACCTTGACCTGTTTTTGTGAGGTCACCAGGCCTGTAAAGTTGAAAGAGTGATTTTGTAATGGCAGGGTGTAGCTTGAACATCAATAGCAAAGAGATTTGAGCCTCCAGATCAAAGTTTCACTTGATTGCATTGTACATAAAACTGTACTTGGTGACCTACTTTTAGGGTAACTATGATCCAATGATTATGCAGTTTGGTGCTTGTCCAAGTGTGTTGTTTTTCTTCAATAACTCAAAAAGTTATCACCCAATTGGAACAAACAGACCATGTATGAAAAGCCGAGTGCTGGTCGTACATTTTGAACTATTACAATTTTGAAGGGTGCGCCCCATTGGGGGGACCCTTTATGTTTTCGGGTTGTCTGTCCTTCCAGATGTGCACATTTTCATTACCGCGATATGTACAGAATGCCTCATTGTATTTTGCTTAAATTTGGCAATATGGTTATCTTACCTGGCAAGCTGAACTGATTAGATTTTGGTGTCACAATGACCTGATTTGAGCAAATGGCGGACCCTTCAGTCAACGCTTTGTGTTGAAGGTATGTCTAGTCTAATCCAAGTTAAAGGTCAAGGTTAAATGGCTAGCTGAGATATAGGGGTTGTCTTGTGAATGTTCTGCATCCCACAATTTTATGAGTCAGGCCCATATAACTTTTAGGACTTATAAAGTGTATGAAAATCTATGCAGAGGTGACTGTTTGTATGACCACCTGTAGTATTATGTAATATGTGGGCCAAAATGTGAAAATCTTGTAACCTGTCCAGCATCCTCAATTTTTATGGATCTTTATGAAATTAGTGAGTCTGTAGAAGAGGCCAAAATTTCATTTACTTATTATACTAGTGGTGCCACCTGCACCTTGACACAAATTACGAATTAAAATGTCATGAAAGATACTCAATTCCATAATAAAAAAATTATTGAATTAGACAATCATGCCAAATTTATAGGATATGAAGATCATGTCCAATGCTAATATGTTATATAGGATCAGTGACCTTGACTTCTTTTTGTTTGGTCATTAGACCTCTTAAGCTGGAAGAGGTTATTTTGTAATGCCAGGGTGTAGCTTGGACGTCAATGGCAAAGAGAATTGAGGCTTCAGATTAAGATTGCACTCGAGAAAATTGTATATAAAACTGTACTTGGGTACATTCTTTTTTGGTCATCTTGACGCAATGATTGTATGACCTTGATCTGTTTTTTTCTAGGGCATCAAGGATGTGTGTCAGGTTAGCTTAGACTTCCACAAAAAAAACAACAACAATAAAATCCTCAAAATTCATAAAACCTCCCACAAAGTATATATTCCAAAAAATTAAACAAACTGGAAATTCAAATGACACCATTGTGATTGGTGTTATTTGCCTTGTGTTTATACAGCAATTGAAGAAAGACAACCAAACAATTTCATGGAAAAGTGGATTCAACTTTTTTGTTTTTCAATGTAGCATTAAAATTTCTTTGGAAAAACAATCTACTAATACCTCTCGACAAAAGCGGGTCCTGTTTTTTTTCCTCTTTTGTTTCATTGCGGAACAAGAAATGCCCAGAGTTGTACTGATGACACCCCAATCATACGTCAAAGAGTTATGACTGGCTTAGTATTGTCACAAAACTAAGTCATGTGAAAAATCTGACACCCACTTTTTTAGTTTACCTTCTTAGGATGACATTATCGCAAACTTAGATGTTTTAATGACTAAAACTGAAAAACTGAACTGAAAATCCAAATGAGTTGGGGTACTATTGAAAAGGCAAATGCAAGAAAACAAGCTTAAAAGAGAAAGCCCACTTACTCGAGCTTAGATCATTAGGACACCTTCCCAATCCGACAGGACTGCGTGTTTAACGAGTATTGTAATATGTTTCATCCCTAGCACTTCAAAGAATACTTTATTCTGATCAGCATAAAAAGCAAAGTTCAGTACTCGTGTCATCATGGTTGCTCACAGGCTGCCTCCTCAGCTAGGTGTTGATTGGTTAAGTCTCCAGTAGGATGGGCCAGACAATGATTGACACATCACTGCCCACCTGCCCACTACCACCCAAGACCAGCTGGTAGCTCAAGTAGAGTCTTGTAAATGAGGCACCTTCTGTGGGCGGAATCACAGCATAACAAAGCTAGACAACAAGCTATTTCAAAACAACGCAGTCCTGATCAACTTTTTGCTTAAAATACAACTTGCGGATAAAGTTAGATGGGAAATAAGCTATATTTTCTAAGGACCGAGCAAGGGTCACAATAGCTAGAAGTTGAAGAAGTTCGACCGGTTTCGTTGTGTTTCACAACTCGTCAGGAACTGTGGGCTAACCGACGTTACGTCTGATTTATATGCCGAGGGGTAACTTTCTGTTGTCACGTAAAACACGCTATTGTGATTGCGTAACACAGAATCTCGGTTCTACCAAGACGTTATCGTCAAGGTGAATTAGATTCAAAAGAATTTGAATCCTGGCAGGCCAATAAAATAAGGACTGCCGTAAAAACAATGCTGGGGGTCAGCAAGTGTAATTAATCAGACATCTAGGTGGTGGTACTACCGTACCACAAAGCCCTGAACACAGGAGCTTGGGACTGGGTGTGTGTGAGAACACAGTGTGGGTGCGTGTGTGCGGTTTCCCTGTGGGTTGCATAGGTAATATGCTACCCAAAGCAGAATCTCATGGAGGGATGAACTCTGAACATAAAATTTTAGCATTAGACCGAGCAAGAGAGCTCATCTCCCCATGATGTTGAGACCGAAAGGTTCAATGGAGCGCAATTGGTGCATCCAATGTCTTTCCCTGTCTAGACGCAACTGTCTGGTGCGTTCTAGACGGGGGGGAGTGCGGATATACTCTAAAATGTGCACTTTTAGAGCAAGACCCTGGTGGTCATTTTGGGCAAAATGTCTGCCCAGTGGCTGTGCAATGACTTTGTTACTGATGTAACGAAAGTGTTCGCGCAATCTGTCTTTGAGTGGGCGCATCGTTTGCCCCACATATTGTTTGTTGCATGTGACACAGGTAAGTAGGTACACTAGATTGGAACTTTCACAGCAACTTCCCTTGGGGACATGGTATGTCCGCCCAGTTTGTGTACTGGTTACTCTGCCTGAAGTGTCCAGACAGATACAGTATTTGCAATCAGCTCGACTGCATAGATGGGAAATAATTCCTGCATAGGAATCTTGGATAATACTTACGCAAAATATCTGAAAGCTGCCAAAAAGTCAGTTTGAAGGCATTTAACCTGACGCACATTCTTATGCACTTAAGAAAAGGACATTTAGGTCAATATCTTGATAAAGGATTAGGATGATGCCAAAATGTACCACAAATGTGTATCATGTGAAAGTTTGATTTTGGAATATAAAGGTAACAGATAATATGGATGACTTTTTATTTTTCAATGTCATGGAAGGAATACATTTCAGGAAATATTTTTGGTGATGGTGGTCAGCAGAGCGTTAGGCCCATGGGCCTCTTGTTTAGCTACTTTGTAAATATGCACCATTCAGAATTGTGTTACTTGTGCTTTGTAATTACTGATTTATGATATTTTGTGTGACTGTCTTTAAAGCCTATCTTCATTTTTATGTAAATATTGTAGTGTCCTCTTTCTCCACAAATAATCTAAGCTGTGATGTAGTGATGTCAAATTAAGATAGGTGGCCCCTATGCTAACAAATTTTGAAGTCCTTAATTGGGGTCATCATGACAATGTTTAAGTATAAGTGTGATGCATGTGTTGTACTGTTGATAATCCTGTAAATTTCCTTTTTGATACTGTATTCTGTACAGGCTGATGTGCATTGAATGAAGCTTTTTGGCATCTTGAATCTGTTGTGATTGTTATTAATTCGCTGTAATTTGCCATGTAAACAATTAATTTTTCAAAATGCATGTGTTGAGGACAGGGAATAGTGATTTTACACATGTGTCCACCAAGGGGTATCCTTAACGTTTTGAGTGGGTTGACACCATGTGTCACCAGTGTTTAATAATCAAATTTCATGATTTATTATCTGCAAAAGTATGAATTTCAAAGTTTTGCCCTGAAGGGGCAGGGCTAGTGGCTCACTGGCCATACAAACTGACTATAAGTTACAAATACATATGTTCAGCCTATTGGCCCACTGGCCATACAAACTGACTATATGAGTGCACAAGTTACAAATACATATGGCCAGCCTTGTGGACTAGAAGCCCACTGGCCATACAGACAGGCTATGTGAGTGCACAAGTTACAAATACATTTGGGCAGCCTAGTGGTCCATTGGCCATATACAGGTGTAGACTGGCTATATGAGTGCACAAGTTACAAATACATATGACAGGCCTGGTGGCCCACTGGCCATACAGACTGGCTATGTGAGTGCACAAGTTACAAAATATGACCAGCCTAGTGGTCCATTGGCCTGACAGGCCTAGTGGCCCACTGGCCATACAGACTAGCTATATGAGTGCACAAGTTACAAATACATATGTCAGGCCTAGTGGCCCACTGGCTATATGAATGCACAAGTTTGAATACGTGTCAATACCCTGATGCTACTTCTGCTATGCTGCACCAAAATAAAAAAAAAATTCAGGTGCAGTGGACACATTTCCTCACAAAAAGATTATTATCTAGTGTTGGCAATTCACAGTACTTGCCAGCAAGACCCATAAAGTCATGTCTCTCTGCAACTCTTAACTGTAAGATCCCACCATGTATTTAACATGGTACACTTTATTTATTTTGTCCATACAACACTTTTCTTAAATTGTAACTTTGAAAACGGAACAGAAAGTGTTAATGTTCATCATGTTTCCACAGGAAGCTGAAAACCCTGAGTGGTTCCAACTCACCCATTACCACAAGAGTACACAGCTCTGAGCCATATCCTGGAGATGAGCATATTGTTTCCACCAACTGGAACGGAGACCTGACTATCTGGAATGCCAACGATGGACAGGTACTAGGAGAATGTCCCGGGTATGTATTTATTTCTAGCAATTCCAGCTTGGTCATGTTCGTTTTGGGTGGTCTGGTATGAAATTTCAACCAGAACTTGGTACAGATGTCCCTGTCACGACCCCTGTCGTGAGAGACCACCCTCTCATGAGAGACGGCTTTTCAGATTCCAAAGTCCTATACTTCCTATGTTAATTTACCTGTCATGAAAGACCACCTGTCTCATAAGACCACTTTTTTGTTGCTGTAGGGGTGGTCTCTGGTGACAGGGACCACTGTATTATACAACTATGTGATACTGTAATCTGATAGGAGTATCGATGATCCAATCTATGATGTGGATAATGGTTCTATGATGATTTCATACCAGAATTTTCAGCTTGAAAACTAAAGTAAAATTTCAGAACATTTAGTCTCCCAGCAGAAGTTAACAGGGGTATACATGGGAACTGCAATCAGAGTCCTATTTATCAAGGTATGGAAGTGTATTAACTCATTCCATACCAGTCCCTGATATTTCCGTATATTTACCTAGATTTAAGACAACAGATTCATATTTAAATTGTTCATGAAAAGAGCTTTCATTCAAGTACCAACGTGCCTATAAGCTTAAGTCAGTGGTTCTGGCACTGCATTACAAGTCATGCTGCAGCTGCCGCAAGGGCAGCTGCAGCATGACTTGCCAGGCAGGACCAGAACCACTGACCAAGGCCTGCGACCATAGTATGGAATGAGTTAAATCTTCAGAAGGACGGTATTGCCAACAAGTCTTGCCCCATATCCACTAGAGGGCCACAGGTCTGGCCACACACTAGTATATACTGCCCACAGGACTTTCCCCCACAGGTGGACCACTGTGCCCAGTGATTTTCTCACCTCTAATGCCTAGAGAAAGTCCCTTTGCTGGGGTAAGACTACTTAATTGTGTAGTTTTTACATGGGCACTTGCCACAGAGCAAGGTTTACATGGTAAAATAGCATGAATATCTCAGCTGAACAAGTTGACGTATGGAGAGAAAATGGCCTCTAAAGTATCAATGAAACCTTTCATAAAATGTTGAACTTATAAGAATAGGTTAAGAAAATTTTAGAGCAGTAAAGCTTGCCTAATCAGTGAAGTGTCTGCCATAAGTGAAACAATGGCGTTTTGCCTTTTAAACACTACATTTGTATGAGTGATTATATCCCACAGATCCATATGCTGTTTTATGTTTGGGGACTTAAATCCACCAGCATTAAGAAAATGCCAAAAATATATATTATATGTTCGGAACGAGTGGGGCTCGTATACCCTATTCCGCAGTCCAAATTCTTTACACTCCATAAGCTATAACCTGTCATAGTCTAATATATATAAATATGGAAGAACATGTACTATTGTCCACATTGCACACATTCTTCTGTAGAATTTTGACTTAGGCTATATAATAATATGTACATATATATGTTATAGTCTGTGAATGATGCCCCGGTTTAATATGCTGTGATAAGTGTAACAGTACATGAGGATCACTGATACATTAAAGGTTAGCTTGATTGAATGAGTACCACAAATTAGAAAGTTGATGTTTAGGCTGGTTAGAAATGATATCTGAAAACCAAAATGTGAAATTTCATTTTCGAAAAGTGTTTTTCAACTCCAAAAGTGTGCCACATTTGCTGCATAAAAGTGCAGGAATTTTCTCTGATCGTTGCCTGATGTGAGAAAGTGTTAGTGATGTCACAAACGCAACCCGCTGGCTAGGGTGAATGTGCCTTCAGTTAGCCAAGAATCCTGGCAGATACAACACAGCATAGTAATTCCTGAGAGTCTGAATTGAGTTTTTCATGTACATCATCTGGTGAGGATGAAGAAGAATTAATAAGAAAAGCTGTAGCAGCAGAGGAAAAGATCCTTCAGCCTTACAGACGTAAGCCAAACGCCCAGAACCCTGCTGTCACTAGTAGTAGGGAGTGCAGCAGTGGGTCAGCCAGACGATCCCAACTTGCCATCTGGGCAATGATAATGCATTGCAAAAGAGATATTTTCTATCAAAAATTACTAGGCTTCAATTAACAAGAACAAGCCTACATGCAACAAATTTGAATTTGTGTTAGGATGGGCCTGGTCTTGTAGTGTTTCAAATTCACGCATTCACGGAAACAGCCACAGCCGACGCCTACGGCATATAAAAGTCTGCACAAACAGTTAATTTTCCCTGCCCGTCTGTATGGATGATTAAATATAAGTTTTCATTTATGAATGACTTTCAGTATCAAAACTCCTACCCAGTAGTAACTTCACGACCCTTGGAGGGCAGTAATTTATATTTCCATATGCATCAGTACATTTGCTTATGATCCTTTATTTCAGATCGTATCCATTATGTAACACTAGTAAATATTTTCTTCTGACTGATTTATTTTCTGGGTTCATATTGATGACAAAAATGCAATGAGATGAGATTGTTCACATCCAGTTATTGGGAGCTGGCTGTGAACTGTCACAAACAGAGGTATATCGCTGAAAGAGATCAAAGACCAGCTGCCCACTGGTGTTGGCAGCTGCGTATATGAGGCGAGAAACTGGTAGCTGTCCAAACAAGTGTTATCTGGTTATCGGATTAAATACCTCGCAATATACTGTAGTAATTGGACAAATACATTACAGTGTTAGAAAAACAATTTTATCACCAAGGAAACAACTGGATTCCTTTACATCAAGTAAACTCGAGTACCTTGTTTTTACACTGTACCCAAGATTTATAAGGGTACCTTACCCCCCACCAGGGTGCCCCATTCTAAGTGCACATGAATGCCCAAGGGAAAGAACCTCTGGTTTTGTAGATTTTTTCTTGAGGCCTCTGGTACCCAAAATCAAAAGCTACATTAAGACACTACCAATTTCATAAATAAATTCGAGTCTCTACCCACTGTGCCAGAGAACACCCTCCTGGTAACTTTAGATGTGAAAGCTTTATACACAAATATCCCTATAGAGGAAGGCCTGCGCAGTGCAGCACAGGCTCTGCTACACAACAGGGAACCCAATAGCAAGCCAGAAGTTTCTGAACTCATAAAGTTATTACAGATTGTATTAACTTGTAACAACTTTGAGTTCAATGGTGAGCATTATCTACAGACCAATGGCACAGCTATGGTAACAAAGGTTGCTCCCTCTCTATCTAACCTATTCATGGACGATTTAGAAACCAAGAAACTCTTGGTATACCCACTACAACCATTGGTTTGGTGGCGTTTTATAGACAATATTTTTGCCATATGGACTTTTGGGGAGACAGAACTTCATGACTTCATAGCACATCTGAACTCCTGTCACCCAACGATCAAATTCTCAGCCATCATATCAAGGACTGAGGTATGTTTCTTGGACACAACAGTAAGGTTGAATAATGGAAACAAAGTGTACGCTACCCTGTACACAAAGCCAACTGATACTCATACCTACCTACACTTTGATTCAGCACACCCGAATCATTGTAAAACCAGCGGCCCTTACAGCCAGTTACTAAGGGTCAAGCAAATTTGCCACAGGGAAGAGGATTTTGAGGCAAATGCCATCAAAGTCTTGAGGTACTATGAATTAAGAGGCTACCCCAGGCACCTCCTTCATACTGCCCTCACAAAAGTCAGGGAAACAGACGGGCAGTCTCTCCTGACTCCCACAAATAATCATGATGATCCTGTCCCCATGCAGGAAAGTAACAAACTTTTCCTTATCACTGATTTCAACCCAGCCCTTCCACCACTCAAGCTTATTATACAACACAACTGGGCAACAATACAGGCCTCTAGAAATGCCCGACACCTAGGTGATAAACAAATCATCCTAGGTTTCAGGAGATCAAAAAATCTGAAAGATCTCCTAAGGCATTCCAGATTAAGGTACCCGAGAGTAGGGCAAGTGGCCTCCATATCAGGAGTCACAGAGCTCAACCCATGTGACACCCAGACATGTCGCTATTGCCCCAAGCTAGATGTGTCTGGGGCAGTCAAGAGTACAGTAACAGGTCATACATATAGTACACCAAGAGGAGGCACCTGCAAGCACAACAACCTAGTCTATCTCATCACTTGTTTGCATTGCAACAAACAGTATGTAGGGCCAACGAAGCGCCCCCTGATGGACAGGTTAAGAGAACATTTTTATTATATCAAGAACAAAGATGTAACTCAACCATTGGGCAGACATTTTAGTCCACCTGATCACAGTGGCATCCATGTAAGGATCCAAATACTGGAACATATTAGAACACCACCTGACATTTCTTGCACAGAGACACTCAGATTAGAGAGGGAAAATCACTGGATCCATCAACTATGCACCACAGAACCATTTGGCCTCAATGTCATGGGTAGATAGGGTCTCTTGCCGAGCTTTATGCCAAATTTTTAGTTCTACCCCTATCTACCCGCACATGACATAGTGCACAACTGATCTGTTTGCACAGAAAACACTTTGAAGCTTTTCCTTACTATTAATTATGAATAGCCACAATTGATGGCCATAATCCTCTATCTGACAGCATTGCTGCTGATATTGAGGCTTAGGGTTGACCCCCAGGGTCAAACCAGTCGTCATTCAGAATGGATACATCAAACTTTGCATGACGTGACATAGCTAATGCACGTCACTCTAATCTGCCAAGACGACAGTTAGACCAGTAGATTAGTTTGACGCCTAGGCGCTATATTTGTGATGTTGCCTCATGGCCCATAGCAATGTTACCCCCTTGCTATATAAGCAAGCAATGTAAAAGTGTTTTCAAATGTCCCCTGATGAGTTCACAGAGAATGAAACCGGTCGGGACTTTGCTGCTATAGGCATCCCTCTTCACTGGTCTCGCCTGTTTTTTTCTCAATACAGTACAGTGGCCAGCTAACTCAACCCAGGGGTCTGTCATAGACTGTTTAACCCTAGACATGGGTATGGAACAAGATCGGTCCTTGTTTGTCCATGTTTTCACCCATTTTTTCTCCATTAATTGAATGAAAGTGGGTGAGCAGGCTAACGTTTTGTTACAGTGTAATACTTTGGAACAACATGGATCCATGCTGTCGGTAATTTCGGGTTTTTGTAAACAAGCTAATTGTTGAAGAACTTGTATCGCTACAATTAGCAGCAACACACCGACCCATCCTGGAAGGGAACAGGGATGAAAATTAATGTTTCTGCATGCATTTTTAATCCTGTTGATGATGACAGCCATAGCTTTCTAGCATGGAGCCTTCCCTGTCAGCCAGCAGTGTTGCCTTTCTGATGTCACTAACCTTTCATGCCTTGAGGGTGTCAGAAATGAATGGAAAGCAACGATTGAAGGCACAGTTTTTTTTTCTAAAAATGTGAATAAAATTTTTAGGTTCACATCTATTTTTTTAAAGTGCGCTGTATGGTTAGGACAACCCATGAGTCACCCATGTATCCAATTTGAAACATGCTCAATCAAGCTAACCTTTAATTTACAACAAACATGAAAATAACCGCAAATTTTCTTTAAGGTCATAATGTGAGAAGCAAACTTCATGGCAACAGTAGATGAAATTTAAGGCATCAAGAGTTGGATTTTTAGTTTCAGTTGGCAAACCTCATGAATGTAATAATAATACTGTACTACCTTGTAGTAAGCACACATCCATGCATAAGACACTGGTATGATATTGGTTAGTAAAAGGTGGGAAAACGAGTGTGCCTGTATAAAACACACTCGGTAAAAAATACACAAGACCAAGAGGCCACTCAAAGCATCAACCACATCAGTGAGAAATATCTCAAACCAGTAATTTGAAAATGTCTGGTACCTTTGATCAATAAAATCATTAATGTTTTCCCCAGATACCAGCTCTTTATCAGTCCACAACAAAGTTGTACATGTACATGGGAAATGCCCAGGGAAACTGAATGGTGCTTTGCCATATTGTGTGGAGATCATCGGTCATTGACACTGCCCCTGGCTCTTTTTCACACCACCACATGTAATTTCATTCATATTTACCACATTTTGTTCAATCATTCTTCGTTATTTCATTCTGTGAGACAGGATGTCACTGTAAATCCATCAATTTAAACCATAAGACCAGCCTAAGTTGCGACTTGGCTGGATATAAATCATGTGCATTTTTTTTCCTTGAAGTTCAATATGTCACATTATTGCCATCTGGTGAGCAAAATGCAAAACTGCTGCTCAAGTCAAGTTCGAGCCCGAATAACAACATGCATGCAACACTGTGACCTACACCAGACACATAGATACTCACTCCTGAGCTGACGGTTAAATACGTGAAATTTTTAATTATTTCGGTATTAGTGAGTATACTTACCTCTCAACCAGCATTGCCAAGATCTTTGTGTCTGGCCATATCGCCCAACGCAATTCAGTTGGTAACTCACTCGATTGTTCCAAAAACCTGATGGTCCCGATTCCTTTGGATCCAGTGGTGACTGTGGGTGTGCATGCTCCCATGTTCTTCCTTTCCCCTTGATAATCCGATTGGTCATTGAACACCAGGAGGCATTAAAGGCTTGCACATCGTGAGCTCCAGCTGAGACCTGCTTTAAGGCCAAAAGCCTATTCAAAGCATTCTCATAGGCCTTCAGGATGGGTTACTTAATCCATGATGAGATCATGATTCCGCAGACTTGCTCCTTACAGGAGTTACCCAGGAGCAAAAAGAGGGCGAACCTCTGACCCTTGGCACAATCCATTTGTGAGAGATACCAGCACAGAACCCTTTAATCCGTGGGAAAAGCCATATCCATATAGCACGAAGGGTGAACCCCTAAAGGCCATAGATGGATCTCAAGCCACTTGGTTCTTTGCAACGAAGCCCAAGTGAGGCCTCAGGGTCACCTGGGAGTGGTCAGGTGACCATTGGATTTGGTCATGTGCTGCAGTGTAGATTTCTCTTCTAGCCCCAAAAGCAAATGTTAGTAGAAAACAAGTTTTCTCACATCCAGTATTTGAGGTCCATGAGAGAGGGGTCTTCAAGGTACTCCAAGCACCACCTCATCAACATGGCCAAGACCAGTGGGAGGTCACACCATGGTGGGACCTGCCTGTCAGCCAGTCTGTCCCATGTAAGAGGATGCTACAAGTGCTGACAGATAAGGATCACTCCCTATGTGAATGGCAAGGATGTTCGCCAGGGTTAAGGAGATGGTGGATCAAAACTTCTCCACAGTTCTCGAGCTATTGCCGAGGACCTCCCACTGGTACGGCATTAAGTTGACAATGTCTGCAATGCACAGAGACCATGAATGTATTTTCTGATCAGAACACCAATCTGAAAACACTTTCCAACGAACTGAATAAACCGCGGCTGCAAATCTAGGTGCCGTAGCGCCCGAGTCAGCCAGTTGTCCAAGCACACATGAATGCATATGGCCTTCAGGTGAAGGTGCATGGCGACCGCCTGCGCAAAGCGGGTGAACACCAGAGGTGCTGCAGCAAGGCCAGATGGAAGTCCCCTGAACTGGCAGACCTGGTCCAAAGATGTGAACCACAGATACTTCTGTGACATCTCCATGATTGACACGTGCAAGAAGGCGTCCTTGAGACCCAATGACGTCAACCATTCCTGGGGCCAAGGGGCCACTGCCACTGACTGTGGAGTCTTCATCCTGAAAGACGGAATTTCTAAGTATGTTTTCAGCATTGACAGGTCAATGACCGGACACCAGCCTCCATCCCATTTGGAGACAAGGAACAGTGGGTTGCAGAACCTGTGCCAGGATCTCCCACCCGCTCTATGGCGTTCTTGCTCCGTAGCTTGTCCACAGTCCTTAGGAATACTGAAGCTTTGGGTTCCTGCATGGGGGGGTGAACCACTTGGGATTGCAGCATGACCCAGGCCTGTCTTGGCCAAAGGGCAGCGAATAGCCATGTTTCGGGGTATTTAAGATGAAGAATCGTCTGTAACAGACTCCCATTGAAAACGAAAGTCGGAAAGAAGACTGCCTACAGGGTGCTATAAGGTGTGTGTAGCAGTGGCAGAGGGTGACGTTGAGACTAGCTGGTCAGGTAAGTAAGATTCAGGAGCCCTCAGGCTTGCCCAACTTCTTTGCTGAACTGTTTGTACTTCTCGGATCATTTCCTGCTGTTCATGGGACCTCACAACGCTAGGGGCAAGGGACCTGTCGGAGTGCAAGTGGGTGTAGCAGTAGCCAGGGATGAAAGCGACCAAACAGAGTTAGTCAAGGTCTTGGTCCTGGATCGCTCAGCAGAGCGGGTTTGAAGGTCCTGCATCCGATGAAGGACATCTGCCATCTCTCTGCTGGAAAAGAGGCACAGTTCGTACTTGGTGAATGATCGGTCAGGCAACTTCTGACCCTGCAGACACTGCGTAGCAAACGCAGGTTCACTTGGAGTGCACAGGCTGTCCTAACCTGGTGGTCAGTGTCCCGCAACAACAAATTCGTGTGCAATGCAGCCTGGTCAAGCCAGTCCCAGACTCCCTCTGTAACCTAAGCTGAGCACTGGAGGTCCTCCAAGAGAGACCTCAAGGCCGCCAGGGAGACATCTGAGTAAGACGCTGTAAGGACAGAGCCCCTGGCATCCTTCTGGAGTACTGAGGTGTCGGCAGACACAAATACTGTCTTCGGCTGCCGAGCATCATATTCCTCCCAATCTAGATCCATTGGGAGAGATTGCGAGGGATAAATCAGCTCAGGCACAGTGTACCACTTCCCTGGACGTCCAGCCTAGGGAGGAGTCACCCTTGCCTTAGATAGCTGGATGCCGGCAGCTTCACGGAAACCCAGGTGCCACGAATCCTTGCCATCAACAGATCATAGAACTCAGCTAGGAAGGGCAAGAAGGGGATGGGGTTCTTGTGACTCACATCCTCCAGGGACAAGCCCTGGCAGGACATGGCAACAGCCCTTTGCATAGGAGTTTTCGCATACTAAAAGCGCTGGGGTGGAGCTCAGGTTGTTTCCATGGGGGCGGAAGCAGGATCTGCTTGCGCCAAGGAGCTTGGCTGCTCAGAGCGACAGTGGCATGAAAGTCGGCTGGAAGCCAACGACTTTGATCTGCTGACAAATGGTCATGCTACATTGATTTTTTGATTTTTTATGAACTTTTTTGTTGTTCCCCGCCACCGTAGGTGGCATAGGAGGACTTAGAGTTAGTGGGGATAGGGGCCGTGTTCGTCTGTCCAATTGTCCGTCCGTCTGTCCGCCGGCCGGCAGCATATATCTAGAATCCTAAGAGATAGAATAATGAAATTTATACCAGAGATGCATGATACCACAGGTATGTGCACGGTTTACTGTTTTTGGCCAAAGAACATATCCATTTTCGTTTGTCTGGCAGCATATCTCTAGAACCCTTAGAGATAGAATTATGAAATTTATACCAGAGATGCATCATACCAAGGCCATGTGCGCCATGTATTGCTTTTGAGCTTGACGTATTTTCAAGGTCACAGCGCCCAAGAACATATTTTTTGTGCATCGAGTCATGCTGTATACATGGTATAGCTTTCTTATGTATATTGTGGTGGGGAACATAGATCCTTTCGATCACTGTGCACTTGTTCTTTTTTGGGGCAAATCTTAAAAAATCTTCTCTGAAGCAACTCATCCAATTGCTTTGATATTACATAAGAACACTCCTTTTTTTTTTTTTTTAATTTGTAATGAATTTTTGTGTGTCTTTGTTACTTGTGACTTCTCCAGAACCGTTACTCAGATTAAGTTGAAACTTTGTGGATATATTCCTTGTGAAATGGTCAAACAAAAATGTCCACTAGGTAGTACTGCTGTGGATTCCTGATTTTTTACGATTTTTTTCAATTCAGGTACTTATCGGTATGTGCACCTTTTCTATTGCTTACTATGCAAGTCAATGGGCATTCTTATGGTAATTCACATTTTGGACTTCTCTGAAGAAACTGTCTGTCAGATTCACTTCAAACTTGGTGGCAGCTTACGTTGGATGGGTCTCTACCAAGTTTGCTCAAATGTTCATGCTTCAGTGATTTTTGGATTTTTTATGATTTTTTTGAAAATCTCTAAAAAAGTTCTAATAGGAAAGTTTGACATGGGAATTTTTTTCAATGGTTATTACTTAAATAATTTTGGCCAGATTTGTGCCAAACTTGGAAGGGATGTACATTTTATAAGTGTCTACCTATTTTGTGCAAATGGTCATGCTCCAGTGATGTTTGGACCCTGACCTCATTCCCAAGGTCACAGGACAACTGACATGAAATTTACTATTCACTTGATAACTTTAAATCTGTTTCAAGTTAGGACCTTGATGTTGCACATGTTAATGTTTCTCTATGAAGGTCATGCTTAGACAGTACATGAGTGACGTTGTCCTCATTTCTGAGGTCACAGTGCAACATACATGAATTTTACTCTTCACTATAACTTGAGAACTACTTGAACTGGGACCTTGATGTTGCACATGTTAGTGTTCTTTTATAAAGGTCAGACTTACTCAGTACATGGGTGACCTTGATCCTATCCCAAGTTCACAGAGCTGCAAGTGTGATGAATGTCTAGGTCAGCTGAGTATGGGCTGTTCACACGGCCCTCTTGTTTTTCATGTTTTAGTTCCACTTGTGAAGAGTATAGTATGACATGTATGGCCTTGGGCAGTGGTAATGCTGCCATTCCCCACTACTATAAAATCATAGTTTAGGGGAGTAATGTGTAAATTTTGCCCTTACAGAAATGGTCAGTGGATTCTTGGTTCAGCGCTGGCATTACAACAGAAGAAAGTGGTAACAGTAGGCATTGATGGCTGCATCAGCATATACGAGGTTTGTTTCTTTTTTTTTATGATCCCAGTCTGTTAAAGCGATCACATTACATGTTGCCTAATTATAAAATGATAGTGGAAGCCAAAATGAGTCTATGTGATTGTTTGACATTTAGCCCTTTCCCCTTGAAGTAAGACTGAGTCAACAACTTTCCTTGGCAGGGGCTGGGCACTAAGTGCCTAACCCATGCCAAGGAAAAAGTGTTAACCTCAAGTACTGTAGTTCCAGAAATGTTCGTGCGTGGTTAATTTCACGCAAACTTGTTTTTCCGTACATTAGAAAATATTTGTGTATTTTAATTTTGAGCATCATTGTCTGTCTATATATAACCGTTCATTATGTGAATTAATTTTGGCGCATCAAGTACTAGTGCAAAGAGCACAAAATTAAGTCAAGCACGAAAATTTTTAGAACTACAGTATGTGATCGTGATAGGTCTCATCTACAATTCTCCATCATAAAGTTTTTTTTTTATTACGGTTGAAATTGTTTGAAACCACTGAAGCAGATTACATTTGACCACCAGCTGGTTTTGGCAAGTTTTAGGGGGAAAGGGTTAATACTGGTGGTACAGGAACACCATATCCAGATGTGTTATGATGTGTACTGAACACCTACCCCATGATTTTTTTGGTGCCTCATTCAAGTCTCTGTACTTCTGAAGGGAGTTCATTTTTCAATAGAACAGCACTTCAGTTGGAATCAAGATGTACCAGTTCTGTTGTACTTTTCTATAAATCTAAGGCTGTTTCATAAAATATCTTTGACCCCCCCCCCAAAAAAAAAAAAAGAATTAAATGATCTATAATACGAATAATGAACAGTCTGGCATGGTGATTTGCCCATACAGGCACTCAGAAAGTGCCAGGGGGGATGCCTGTGTGGGCAAATCAACATGCCAAACATTCATTGTTCTTTACCCACTAATCTCAGTCATGAGACCTGTGACTTTAAGCTCAGCTGACATCAACTCAAAGAAAATCGTGCTTACAAGCTGGTAATATTCTGGACAAACACTGACACTGTGTTGGCAATGGAGCACACTGCTGTTGAAATACTGGTAATACACTGTCAACACAATTGTTGCTGGCAATATACATGTGCAATGTACTGGCAGTGTAGCCATTGTATATGAATGTGTAGTCTCTGCTGTCACCCCGGCCAACAATAGAGTCACATCACATATCAAAGGATCCCTGTAGATGGTGTATATGCATATACTGAAGTCCCGCTTTGAGCGACCACCCTTTGGCACATCTTAAAGTAGCCATATAAAGCAGTTGGTGTCTCATTGGAGGTAAAATAACATGGAAAAGATAGACTCATGGGGACTTGGTGAATGTGGTCTGAAAAGGCATTTGTTCTCTCAATGGATGGAATGTATTCTTCCTTGTGTGGAGTCTTCATGTGTGACTAAATTCTTGTACAGTGTATTTGCAACTTGTGAAGTTTGATGTAGCCTTGAATTCAGCTAGAATGGAAGACCTGTAGCATTGCGTTGACCAGGGAATAAATAGCTCGTGGTCAGTGGTGTTTATTGGTGTTTGGGGATCAGGTAAGATTTATGTGTTTGATCACCACTCTAACAGAATGATCAATAACTAATCTGTGTTAAAAGCAAGCGCTGAGGGCAAACCATGATACCTGGGATCTGAAAGCATGCCCCCAGAGAAAAATCAGTGGAGCTATAAGTGCAATTTTCGGAATTTGGTTGCATTTCGTTTGTAATTTTTGTGATTCACTCCAAGGTAGAGACCAAAACTTGCAACAATCAATTTTAAAAGTTACAACATAAAAGTAATCCATCATCAAATCAAAAGGAATGATTGATGGTTGCAAGGATTGGCTAATTGGGCAAAATCAAGTATTCAGGTAGACTGTAAAGTGTTGGGTTACATACAAAGTATATGTCCTTTCTGTCCACCATAAAGTAGGTCGAGGACTGCAGACAAGACTGGTATGGTTAAACGTTTATTGTCTTGACAGTGTCCCCCATGACTGATTGTATTGCTGTTACAGTGTCCCCCATGACTGATTGTATTGCTGTTACAGTGTCCCCCATGACTCGCTGTATTGCTGTTACAGTGTCCCCCATGACTGATTGTATTGCTGTTACAGTGTCCCCCATGACTGATTGTATTGCTGTTACAGTGTCCCCCATGACTGATTGTATTGCTGTTACAGTGTCCCCCATGACTGATTGTATTGCTGTTACAGTGTCCCCCATGACTCATTGTATTGCTGTTACAGTGTACACACATGCACACACACATGTGTATTATATATAAATGTAAATGGTGTTTCCTTTTTAGGCTTCTGTATGCCTTGTTTTGTTAATACTGAATGTAAATGATGCCTGCAGGTTTCGGGACCGGAACAATTGACAAAGGCATTGACAGTGAGCGTGCCTGAGGTTGTGCCAGACCCAGGCCAGAGACACACCCAGTCTGCCTGGCTACACTCTGTGGCGCTCAGCTCCACGGGCATACACGTGGGAGACTCCAGTGGCCGCATGACAGGAGTCCACTTGGGAGCAGAGGATGCTTACATCACAAAGAAGGTGTTTATCATTTGTTTATATATCCATGAAAAATATTACATTTAAATGGTGACATTAATGCAGTGAAAACTCCTTATAATGACACCATCTGTTCCCATTAAAAAGATGTCAGATAACTGAATATGTCAGATAAATGATTCAACAAAGAAAGAAAATGAACTTTTTGTGTCTGAAAACCTGTGTCATTAAGTGAATTTTTTGGATATTTGAGTGTTATAATGAGGTTTCAGTGTAGTTGGACACATATATCAGGATCAAGAATCTCCTGTTATGCTGACATTAATTCAGAAGGATATTGATTTTTTATAGTCTCAAATAACTGGTGTGGGTACCTACATGATACACTTCCGATGCCTTGAGGGATCATCTGGCTGTCCGATGTGCATGGAGTGATCAAGAAAAATTGCTTTTGTTAAGACTTGTATCCTGCCACAGCACCCACTGTTAGGACTACCTTAGGCTGCTGACCGCTGGCCACAATTGCATTACATGCTGAAGACTCCTTATTATATTTCAGGCTGTTATGTTGTTTTTTTTTTTCCAAATTATCTGTTGAACATGTTTTGGTCAAAATAAATAACAAAAAAAATGTCTTCAGTGTTCCTGCATTTATATTTTAGAGATTGGCAGTGATAGAAATGGACATGGGGAGTATAGAACCTGGCTAATGGATTTTGGGTACTAATGATATGGAAATGTTGCAGGAAATTTGACTTTTGTGATAAATATCACTTGTTACTAATTGCTGGGAGGCATCCTCTGAGCTTTGAATCGCTGTACATGGAAAAAGTATGCATCACAAAATCAGTGCCACATCAAATTTGCAATTTCTAGCTATTATGTCAAATTTGTATCAAAGACATCGCACCACATTTTTCATCAGACATCCAAATCACAAAGTTCACAGCATCAGAGAAGCTCCCATTGACCTTATACACACAGTTGTATGAATTTATTCCTTTTTTCATGGTTTTTATCGCTTTCAGAGAAGCTTCCTGTGACCCTATACATTGTACACACAGTTGTGTGGATTTCTTCCTTTTGTAATCCTTTTTAACTCTTTCAGTGCCACATTTTTGACTGAGTCAACAGCTTTCCTTGGCATGCTTTGGGTGCAATGTGTCCAAAGCATGCCAAGGAAAGCTGTTGACCTGGACCATTATATTCCCTGGAACTATAGGCATGCTGGTACTTGAATGAAAGGGCTTTTCACAAGGAAAATGAATCCAAGATCCTTATTATACTTGAGAGCAGTTTGTTGTCAGTAGTTAGACTTAAGCCATAGTAAGCATTTTGAAAGAGTTAACTGGGACTGAATGCTGAATTTTCAAACCTATTGCTTTCATCTTTGCTATGCTTGTATACACAGGTGCACGGTGGACCTATCACATGCTGCGTGGCGAGCAATGACTACCTGATCACTGGCTCAAGGGACCAGACCATAAAAGTGTGGCAGGAGAAGGAGGAGGATTATATACAGGTAAAGTATGGCTGTTTGTGTCTCCATCAAGTCCAGGTTTTCTTATTTTACAGTCTATGTTAACTGGTCCTGTTGAATCAAGAGTGACTCAACAGCGTTTCTTGGGGCAGGTTGGCTGCCTAGTACACAAGCCTTCCTCCCAAAGTAAGCTGTCAACCTCAGGTATGCCGTTTGTTAAGGGCTTGGCTTATCTAAACTATGGAAATTGTTTTACCAGCACAAAAATTCAGAAAATTAGTTTTGAAAAAATCATCATAGCAGTCGATATTTTACTGCTGACCTGCCTTGCAAGTTTAACCCTTTCCTGGTTGGAGTAGGATGAGTCAACAGCTTTCCTTGCACATTCTGCCCGACCCTTACCCTGGAAAACTGTTGACCAGGGGAATGCCATCATAATAGATCTTATCTACAGTTCTCACAAAACAGATGGCAACTTACAGCTGGGAGCTTTTGGGCGATTTGAATGGGGAGGGTTAAGGTGGGGAAGAGATGAGGGCATTCCAAGCATACTTGGACTCCACTGTAGGACTCCCCACTGGGGGAGAAAGATGTATGTTTTCACTGTCTGTTCCTGTCAGATGCTGTCTCTTTAACAAGTTCCTGCTGTCACTCCTGTTATCTGAACAGTAACTGGTGTGCAATTTTTGGTGGATGGAATGGATTCACCAGTGAGGCAGTTTCATATATATACAGTGGTACCTGCTGTATGCAGCTACCCCTACTGCCAAGGAAAAGTGGCCACATACAGCAGGTGACCTGTGACCACTGGTAAATTTTACAAAGAAATTGACTCCTATGCCTGAGCTTAGTGACCACAAAAAGCAATGTGGCTGCTCACAGCAGTGGTTGCATATAGCAGGCTCATTGTGATTGTGTGTGTGTGTGTGTGTGTGTGTGTGTGTGTGTGTGTGTGTGTGTGTGTGTGTGTGTGTGTGTGTGTGTATGTATGTGTGTATATGTGTGTGTGTGTGTGTGTGAGAGAGAGAGAGAGAGAGAGAGAGAGAGAGAGAGAGAGAGAGAGAGAGAGAGAGAGAGAGAGAGAGAGAGAGAGAGAGAGAGAGAGAAAGAGAGATGACATTTTATATCCAGATGGCAATCAGTAAGGGTATATGGAATGCATAATGCCTGGTTTCACTTCCGTTGTAGTCTTTAATTCAGTTCTGTCAGAAAGAACTGAAATGGAGTTGACTTTACCAAATATAACAGAAGTAACAAACTAAAAGTTAGACATAAATGAAGAGAAAAGAAGGTTCCGGGGGTCACCTGTATGAGGGCCAGGGGGCCATCACAGCATGGGGGTGCTGATGTGGCCTGTCACAGTGACATGAGAGGCAATCGCTACTGTCTTTTCGGGGGCCAGGGGTCTGTTTTCAAAGGGCAGCCAATCTAGGTGAGGGAGGCCATAGGGGCCACTGTATGGGGATGGGTTTGGGGGCTGCCATGAATGTATGCAAAAACAGTATGTTAGTGTTCATGGTGCATGTTGGGGGCTAGACTGTTTTAGGGCCAGAGGGCCATTTGTATGGGGGCTAGGGGCTGCCAGGAAAACACAACCCAGTGTGAAGGTGATGAGGACATTGATCTTAAATCTTGATGACTGGACCTGTGTTGTTTATTATGACCTTGGTACACACAATGAACACAGTTGTGCTGTCATTAATATTGTGTTCTAAGGTTCATCAGCTGTCTAAGAAGTGTTTTCATGTTGCAGGTGGGGCAGTTCTTCTGCCAAGCCCCAGTCACTGCCCTCCTGAAGTTCCCCTCCAAAGAGGAAAACTCTTGCCACTTAGTGTCGGGCGACCAACTGGGAAATGTCAACTTCTTGAAATGGAGAGCATAAGGGGATTGTTCCTGGAGAAAAAATGAGATAGCATATTATTTATATGCAATCATGTTGATAGAATTGGTGCAGAATCCATTTTCCAGTCAAACTGGAACTCTGTATATTGAAATTTCTCTTTCAACATGTTCAAAACAAAGCAAAACCAAAACAAAAAACAAAAAAAAAAGACCAATGTATATAGCCTGCTGTAGATATGTGTAATTGAGTTACCAGGGCTGCGGGAGACTTGATCTAATGTAATTCAATGAGCCCACATGCATGTAAATTGTTGTAAAAGTGTTTGTACAAAGAACATGCCTTGTATGACATAAGTAAATGTCTGTCGTGAGCAAAAATTTGATGAGCAGCGTTTGAGGTGACAGACACACCATGAGGGAAATTGTACAACTGTACATTGCAGTGGGAGAGTGTAGATGGTTATATGCTGAGATGACGAGATCTAAGATGTACTGTGTTTAGTCTAACCTTGTTAAGAGCCTCTGCCTCCACAAGGAGCCTTTGTGTGTCAGTCTTTGGCAACACATGGTTGTAAATTACTGCTACAATTTATGTATTATGTGACCTTATTTTGTACAGATTTTGGCTGAATATGCAAGTTTAGTTTGTTACTGTTATCCAAGTTGATTTAACGAGTGACAAGGAGCCACTGAATACATGTATGTTACGTAGTATACAACATTTAAACAAGAGAGGACATATAGAATGGCCACAAGGCTATGCTACACATTGAATATCCATTTATCGTGTATATACATGTACATGTAGGCAGTCTCTTTGTGCCAAAAGTCTATGATACACATGGAATATTCATTGTTAGTGTATATACATGTAGGCACTCTCTCTTATAGGCAAAATTCTACGCTACACTTGGACTATTCATTGTTAGTGTGTACATGTATAGGCACCATCTTTTATAGCCACAAGTGTATAGTATGCACTCAGTATTTGTTGTTATCCTACATATGCACTATTTGTCATCTCAAAATTTGAGAAAACAAAAAGTAGACCACTCCGAGGGGTAACACTAGGACAGATGGGTGGTTCCTAAAATACATGTTTTTCTTCATTTACGGGATTGTGTACTACAGAGAGCAGTCTTGCTTGAGAAGCCAAGCAAAGCTGTACACGTGGAAATGAGTTCATTGAAATTAAATTGAGGGTCCATTAAAATGTATGTATTGTGGGGATGTATGGAGTACCTTTAGGTTAATGATCTTAATAGATGAACTCCAGGTGAAGGCAATTGTGTCCATTTTTAGGCTAATGCCACAAAAGAGAAGTGTCGGTTGTCATAGTCTGGTAATCTGTAGAAACATGTGTTACTAAGTGAATTATACATTACAGTGGCAGTAGAGCAGATGGACTCTAGATCATGTCATTTAAGGTATACTTTGTTAATTTGTATATAGTAGTGATAACTGTCGCAGACAGATTTATGCATACTCCAAAGTTTGCATGCAGACATGTATATATTCCTATTTTGATATATGGGCCAGCTTACTGGACAACCAAATACAATGTACTTTAATCATTGTTTGCTGGCAGTTGTAAATTATGAAGTGTTCTTATCTTCAGTCTCATGTGTCCATATTCTGATGGTTATGTACCAGTATGTAAACTGCTGGGCACTATCCAGGAGTATGATTAGAGTGTTTGCACGTTACTGGTAATGGTCCAACCCCCTGGTGGCTGTGACTATTAGCGGGAACAGAACCAGCTGTCAGAGACTGATTTTGACTGTTTAGTGCTAGATTTGTAGATGTGAGTAGTTCTCAGTCCTTGTTATTGTCCTTTATGAGGACACTCTTGAGCTGGCCGACCTAGACAGTTTAGCTTTGAGTCGTGAAGGTATGTCACTTATACCAAGGGAAACTGTTAATTCAGTGTTAATCCTTGGGGAAAGTTGTCAAAACTTGTGAAAGAAAAAAAATAAACAAAGTATGTTCATGTACAGACATCTCAGCCTTCCATATAGTGTGGAAGACTGGACAGGTGGAGTTAACTGAAGATTTTTTGTGACATTAATTTTGATCAGGTCAAGCGACCATTTTGTGGAGAGTGGGTCATTTGAGTTGCACACAGATGAAGAGTGTCCTTAATTGTCACACTCAGCAAATGTGCAGTATCATTCAGCTGCATGACAGCTTACACATTGTGTAGATTGCTGAAGATATTTCACGTTACTGATGGATATATAATCAGTATAATTGTTACACAAGGACACACTGTTTAGTGGTTTAAGTTTGGGGGTTTTTTTTCCTTTTCTTTTTGCAGTTAATTTCGATTGCAAATATGATCTGAAAGAAATCTAACTTGAATAACAAATTTGTCATGGAACAAAATATGAGGCAAATGTGAATACTTGGAAAATAACACATGCTTCTACATGTATGATGTATCTTTACCGGTGAAATTTATTGACCTTTCCTCCTCTCCCCCTCCTCCTCCTCTCCCCCCCCCCCCCCCGCCCCACGAGATTTTCTTCACATATATAAGGGACAGCTAACCCTTGCATTCCTAGGAAATGCCTCAGTGAACACCTGAAACAAATTGTGCCTATTTGTGCTGATGTCATGTTGGCCAGAATGCAAAAGAAGGAAAATCTGAAAAAGAAAGTTGGCTTCATCAATAGGAGTCTGTGTTCATGTATATTTTTTGTGTGCACCCATCAAGCAAAGTACAAATGTGCTTTGAGCCAGTGGTGGCTGTGTTTACACAGGGCCACATTGGTACCCTTTACTCATCATGATAAAAGCTTCACAAATTTTATCCCAGAAGATAAATACAGTGATAACCGCTTTGGAAGATTTGCTCACACTCTGTTTTAGAATTTTTTGCTCAGTGTTCTCCACACAATTTTACCCGTCACTTTGAGAAAAAAGCTTCTTTTGAGACCACAAGCTGTCGATCCAAATGCATACAGTAGTAATAGTCTTGCGAGATAGGCTTCGTGTATTGACCTGAAAGCAATCACCTTTTATTAGTTGGTGTGTTGTTAGTGCTGAGAGTTAGGGATTCCAGTTTGATGGGTACACACATAATATATAGTTCCACTCATATTTAAAGAAAAGTTCTGTTGTTTGTGAAACTTAATTTTAATTTGATTATTATAACTGCTGGACTTCAATGATGTTGGTTTAAATTCTGTGACCAAACATCCTATTGAGGTTTATCAGGATAGTTTTTTTCTAGTGATCAGCCCAGTGAATGGCACCAAGTGTGTATTATTTAGTTGGTGCACTGGTTGTCCAGTGCTACATCATTATACCACTGAGGACAGTGCTCCCTCATTATAACACTGAGGACAGGATCCATGGAGGAGACCATGTTATAGCAAACCCACTTTTTGATGAGGGGACATCTAACACAGAAGTGTGCTTCAATGGGAGTCGAGGGCCCACCGTGTTATATCAGAATGCACTTTGTAACGAGTGGCTTTATAAGGAGGGAGCACTGTATTTGAACATTCAGTCTGATAAATGTTGTGCCTTGATCACAGTTTCAGATTTTACATATACTCAGCAATCATAGTTGTTGAGTTGGTCCTCAGGTAAATTGCAGTGTGATGTTTTATTACGTATTTCTTCAAAAGTTATGTCAAAGAGTTCAGTTCGGTTATGAGTTGGGCTTAGGGGTAAAATCCATGGGCGCTTGTCTGGAATGCTCTGCAATCCCATATCATAGCAGAAATGTACATGTGTCTGAAGTTAATGATAGTAGTTGAATCCAAATCATTCAGACACCAGTTCTGTTTTATTGTTGATATGACAAACCAAACCTTAAGAATGTAACGAAACACTTTCTGTGTGAATTTCATTGAGAAAATTCTTTCCGAGAATGACATTTGTAGGAATGTGTAATGCAGCCAGTCATTATTTTTTTGTAAAAAAAAAAATGCATTGTTTCATTATTTGTTAAATCAGTTTTAAGTTGACATGTCAAAACGTCTGCAAAATTGTCTTGATTCACTGAATGAAAAAGAAACAAATGTGTATGTGCATTTCTAAGATCTACAATTTTATGTGACATGCTAATTATGCTTACTTATAGTTTGTGATCCACAAGAATCACTGCTATTTGATATATTATAATACTGATTGCTTCCTGGTCACTTCTGCAGCAAAATCATGTACATGTACCGAGAAATTGTCCCAAAGTCTCCTAGTGTATATTTGAAAGCAATCATTTTGCTGAAAGACTGGCCACTTTAAATGTAATAGGAACCTATTTTTGAGGACTGAAACAGTACCAAGTAGTGTCTACTGTGATAGTGACCTTGCATCAAGCAATGCCAACTGTGATATATGTACATGTTGTAGACTTCAACAACCCATATATATATATCTTGGTGGAATACGCATGTGGAGACAGCTATCCTCATTTTGTGAGGCTGTAAGTCTCTCTGTGCATTTCAAGTGATATATTTTGACAGATTTATTTACAATAAACTTCATTTGGAACATTATAGTTGTGTCTCTTGATATTGTTACATTTTGCACTGTTCATTTTCATCTAGCCCTGTTTTATGGGGATCTATTTCTATGTAGAGTGGGAACAATTTCAGTTTTACCTGATGAAAAACATTAGTTTTTGTGTAACATTTGTATTAAAGACACAGTACAACACCATAGGTCACATAAGGTGGTCTCCATGCACTTACCTGTGCTTTGCCAGAGTAGAGTCCCCATAAAAATTCTTTGGGTCCAGTGCCATATCCATGCTGCTCATCACTGCCATCCAGTCCCTGTTGCGTGGCACAGCACTCCTGGTGGCCCTAATGCGTATTAGCAAGCATGCGCAATTCAGTTTCCTACTCTGGCGTCCATTTGTGGTGGATGTGCATAGTTGAAAGCTCCCACTTTTTTCTTTCCTTTCGGTACTCCTGTTTCTTTTTTCTGTCAGGTGGTAGTTGATAGGTTTCCTGGGAAATTGGTCCTATCTCCAACATAGTTTTTCCAGTTTGTTTGACTTGTTGACAATACATGTAGGTTACAGACCACAGTTGTGATTGGCTGGTTGCGCATCCCAATGGAGATAGTCCGTAATTGTGAAAATACCGTGTTTTCAGCATGCTGTAGCTTCTGTTTAAATAAAGTTAGCAAAGTCAGGTTTGCTGCATCACAGAGTTGCTTCATTGGTGGTCATATAGGTGCAATGTCTTCCAGACCAGGTGGGAACTTTATGGTGAGGAAGGACAATGATGTGACCCCGGCCAGAGCACAGTTCATACACCTGTATAAAGCTGACATCCAGGTGTTGTTTCGTATTTCAATTATCACGAAATAATGAGCTGGAAATTGTATGACAAAAATTTGTCCGTGTTTTTCTCACATTTTTATCTATTGAATGCCGTTGAAGAAATTTTATAATACCAAAATGCTGATTTTTTAGACTGGAAAATGCTAATATGAAAAATAGAAGGATTTATAACTGTAGTCTGTGGCCTGTATATGGATGTGAAGTTGGACATCCATTGAGATGCCAAACCACCACAGGATACTGAGATGTCGCAGCTGCATGCCTAGGAGTGGCATATTCTGCACTGAGGAGAGCCCATGCAACATTTGTCTAGGATGGACTTCTTCTCAGTGGTAGAAAGTCCATCGAGTAGATGTTAGATCTGCCAAATGGAGGCTCCAATGTGCGTAGGCATGCGGTGAGCATGACGTCCGGGTATCTCGTGGGAGGGAGAGGGGGGCCAATGATCTTGGAATCGAGGCACCTACCAGTATGCCCAGGCCTCGCAGTATGATGCAAACTGGTTGTCATTTCAAGCATCATCCACGAATCTTGGCCCTCATGGGGGGGGGGGGGAATTACTGGTCACACTAGGCCTCACGGCCAGAATCGGACTAGTCCTCAAATTGAGGCCGCATTGGGGGAGAAGAGGCCTTCCACGGATCCTATGTGGACAGTGGTAGGGTGATCTTCAAGGATCCCCTCCACAGCCATGGTAGTTCAGGTGAGCAGAGCTGTGGTGAGTGGCCCCATCCATCCTGATTATTCTACAGCTGGCCGTGTGTCAGTATTTAGATGGCAGGATGGTACCTTGGTGATCACTAAGACAAGTGAACACAAACGGGGGGTGGGGGGGGGAAAGGAAGTCAGCAGTGGCCGCTGGGAGAGCTTGGGTGACGTCGTCATCACTCCTAATGGCACCTTTTCCTCCAGGATTTCCTTCCTATGCCCCGCCGGCAGAAGCTGCAGCTGTGCAGGCAGAGGGGACTGCCCAAGTGATTATGGGCAAGGTGGAGGCACTGTTTGCCGCTTAAGGTTTTCTTAAGGGACCTTGCGAGCGCTCCCCTTTCCCCTGCCCCGTCAAAGATGCCTGGCCCCTCTTGCGAAAGCAGGGCCAAGTCATCTTCCGAGTCAACTGCACGAAAGCCTAAGGTGGCTTGTGCAGTTAGGGCGGTGGCCCCAACTAAGCTTTCCCTGGTAGTGGTGGCTAAATCTGGGCCCGTTGAGGGTCAGGGTTCTGACCGCACTATAGTTCTCTGAGGTGAAAACTATGTCATCATGGTAACTTTTTTGGGGAGGGGGGGGGAGATGAGTCTGCATCATATCCGATCTCTCCCCAACCTCCCTCTACCATTCGGGAGTGTTCATGCTCCTGCCGTGGGAGGAAGAAGAGGAAGAAAAGGAGACACCACCATTATGCCTCTTCTCCAGAAGAGAAGGTGCGACACTAGAACCATGGTTCGGCATGTCTTGTCCCACCATCCTCCATGCATCTAGTCCCATCACTGGAGCAGTTAGTGTGGAGATGAAGGCTCCATGGTCTGCTCTGTCCCCAATGGAGGTTGATCAGGCAGTTGAGCAGTCTTCTATTAGGCAGGCTCCTCTGGGTGCTTCAGCGCTTCAGTATACCCTGCAGAGGTAATGGGTCACTCAAGTTTGGCGACCGATCAGCCAGTGCAAGAGGTAGCAATGGTAGTCACTCCCCTGGCCCCTAGGCCTAGTCACCTAGTGCGTGCTGGTCAGTTGGTGTGGCCTCCCCACACGTGCAAGCTTCAGTTTGGTGTTTTGACACCTCTCTGGGCATGGGAGGAGCTGCAGACATGGCATGGCTCTGCGTCTGCGATGCCTGCTACTGAGGTTTCCACATTGATGGAGCCTAAGGCCAAAACTGAGGAGCAGGGTCTCAAGGACTTGCTTCTCAGCTACGGGGATGATTGTCCCATTGCCCAGGACATCCTTGACTTTTACTGCTCAGATTTCCCAAGTGAGGATTCCAAGGCAGAAGAAGGCGTGTTCACTTCTCCCATCTGGTGGCGGAGAGGAAAGAGGCCGAGTTTCAGCCACTTGTAGCCGCTGCTGAGCAGCCAAATGCTCTGCACTTATTGGCTTCAGTCGAGGAGGTTCTAGACCTGTCTCCCTCTAGGGTGGAGAAGCAGGGTTCGTTGTTTTGGGCTAATTTTGCCATTATGTGGGAGACCCTCCCAGGAGAGGCAACACCACAGACCGTAGCATTGCAGCCCAAGGCTGTGTCCATGTCAGTGCAAGGTGTCAAAGACATTTTCCACCTTCATGGGCAAAAAGTTCTCGGAACTTTCCACCTAACTAGATGGGTTGGGCAACATGCCAGATGGGGGATCCACCAGGGATGGCCTGGTCTTAGCCCTCTTGAACTGGTTCTGGAGGGCATCTGCCCTGTCGGCACGTCAGTGGATGCCTCTGATCAGGACTTTGACATCCATGGACTCTCAGGTTCCTCTGGGGAGGCTTCATTGTCAGCCTGTTAGCTCAGCTTCTCAAAGGGAGTGGCTGAGCAGGTTGCCCACAGGAAGCTTTGTAAGTCTTCTTTAAAGATTAATAATTATGGTGGAACAAGTTTTCAGCTTGGTACACTGCTAAGGGCATTTTGCCTTGGGAGGCTGTGGCCCAGCAGATCACGAACTTTGCTTAGGTCTGTTTGAGGAGGGACACTTTAATGTTTGCACCATCGACGGATACAAGTCAGCAATTGCAGCTACCCTTAGGACCAGGGGGCATAGTTTAGGGACGGGTCCCTTCCTCTGCTGACTTGTGAACAGTTTTTATACTGACTGTCTAGTGAAGCACAATTTTGTGCCTGGTTGGGATCTCTTCATGGTGAATGAGGCCCTGTCTAAGCCTCCATTCGAACCTCGGATACGGGTTCGATCGATCTTAACATCCTTGCCTTTGAGATGGTCTTCCTGTTATCTCTGGCCACAGGTGCTACACACAGGGAGATGCATGCCTAAGATAAATCCCTCATCAGGTGTGTGCTGATGGCAAGGATGTTTTTCTGAGACTTCATTTGTGTCTAAGACACAAGACAGCCGTGATCCATCAACCACCTTGACCAGGTTTTGGGTAAAGTCACTCATGATGACAGTATCCAGGTCCGAGTTAGATCGGGCCATTTGTCCTGTTAAAGTGCTTCAGTTCTATTGAGTAAGACTGAGCCTCATCAATCTGGGTGGAAACTTTATTTCCCCCTCTCAGGCAGATTGAGTCCTGGACTCTGTTTCCTAATACCATCTCAGGATGGATTAGGAAAATGCTTTCCTTGGCATACTAAGTGGCTGGAAGGGATGAAGAGCTTGCACATCTTCATTCTCTCCGGGCTCATGAGATTAGAGCATTTTTTACCTCCTCTGACATGTTACGCAACACGTAAGTCCGGGATATTATGGCTGCCCTTAGATGGCACTCCCAAAATACCTTTATATCCTTCTACCTTGGTAGAAGTGGAGGCATGGCTGTTGGCACTCAAATGCTTCCCGATAGCTGCCTCTCACTGGTCTTAGGGGGTGCCTCCCCAGCCCTTCCAGCTCAACAGAGTTGGAGTATGGGCACCAGGGGTCAAGGGTGGTTTTCTGGTCCGGGACTCTCAAGTGGAGAGTTTTGGGGCTAGATTTTTTTTCAGAGGTACCTTCCACCTCCAGTTTGATGTTACAACAGCTTAAGTGACCTGTGGTGCAGTGATGAGCAGCATGGATACAGCACTGGAGCCACGGAATTTTTATGGGGGCTCTGGCAAAGCACAGGTCAGTGTGTGGAGAGCAGCTTAAGTGACCTGTGGTGAGTACTGTTTCTTAATAATAGTTTTCTATTAAAAAACATTATTTCAGGAAATACACATTTCCTGCATCAAATCTTGTACAGTACGTAGTCCCCTTCTTACAAGACCACCCCAAATGCAACCCAAAAGTGGCCTTTTAAGAGGGGTGGTTCTCTAGTGACGGATAAATAACAGGAATGTCACACTTTGTCCATAGAAAGGGTGGTCTTTTGAGAAAGGTGACCTCTTGTGAGAAGGGCCTTACAAGAGGGGACCCCTGTACTTTTGAAGCTAGGATCCCATAGAATTGAGTAACTTCCTGGCATGCTGTCTTTTGGCAATATATACCTTGGATATAAACAGTCTTTCTTGTGAATATACTACAACACAGTGACGGTCCCTCAAGGCCAGTTTGACAGTGCAAATAGGTGGCATTGATGTCTTATTTTCAAGGTCACAGGACACTGTAGTTGCTTATACTCCATCACGTACTAATTTCATCATTATTGTTCAATGTCCACAGGTTGTCAATGAATCTTGCTGTGTAAATAGCATCTCCGTTCTACTGTGTAATTTGTCTTCTTCAGCTTCTCGGTCTTTGATTTATAGGAGTTTAAATAAAGATGCACGATATATGGAGCTGGATCAGTTCCCATTGGTGTCTGTACTACTTTCTGTAATAACATGTTTGTGGTCTTGATATATATATATGTGTGTGTGTGTGTGTGTGTGAATAAATAAAATGTGTGTGTGTGTGTGCGTGCGTGCGTGTGTGTGTGTGTGTGTGTGTGTGTGTAAATAAATAAAATGTAGCACATTAACAAGAATGATTGTTTATATCCCATCTTTTTCGGTCAACTTAATCCATGACATGTCTGTAGTTGAAGACCCTATTGCAAATACTGGCTGCCAGTGTTTTTGTATGTCACAGTAACAAATCCTGAATGAATGTGTGCACCGAATGTTCAATATCGTTGTTCTAACAAAGTTGCATTGCAGATCGATCTATCTAATCATTGAATTTTCACACAGAATAATCGCTGGTTTGAAGTTGTCTATATTCACTCTATTTGAGTTGTCTCGCTTTTCAGTTTCAGTTTGTAGGCACTGGCACTCGCCTCCATACACACCTGAAACACTCCAGGAGGGCTGTGGATGACTCACTTAGACAGTAGATTTTACAATGAGTTCAAGTGAACAGCTCCCCTCATAGCTCTTCTGGAGTGAACTTAGGAGAGCTATTTGCTTCTCGCCAGGGGTTTGTTCATCGAGTGCTTATTTATGCTGTGTAATATCTTGTACAAGACTTCCAATCCAATGTATCACAGAAGGTGTGAGTGTCCTAGTCGTCTTGAGATTTTTTTTTCTTTTTTTCTTTTTTTGCTCTGCTGACCAAATATCACAGAGCTTACACAATCACTCATGTCAGTCATTCCAGCCACCCAAAAGTCCAGGACATGCCTTAGTGGTACCTCTGGTAGTATTAATTGAAACTGGTATCATAGGTGTGAGAAAAACATCAAATTCATTAGTGTAAAAGTAATGTGAGCTGGAGCTACAAAATTAACACCAAATGTGTGAGGCCAATTATCAAATTATGTAAAATCTTGATTTTTTACGGTCATGAGGTACATAGTAAAGGACCCTAAAGTCAACATGTTGAGAAAAAATTGTTATCAATACCAAATATACCACAAATATGTGTCATATTGACCTTGACCAACTTACTTTCTCAAGGTCGCAGAGGGAATGCATTTCAGGAAATTATATATATATATATATATATATATATATATATATATATATATATATATATATATATATATATATATATATATATATATATATTGTATTTGTGTCTTTTTGTCCAAACCAATTCCTAGTAGTCATTACCCTATTCCACAGTCCGAACTCTTTACTCTCCATAAGCTAACCTGTCCCTGTCTAACCTATATACATATAGAAGTACTATTGTCCATATATATATATATATATATATATATATATATATATATATATATATGTATATATATATATACATATATATACATATATATATATACACATATATATACATATATATGTATATGTATGTATGTATGTATATTTCATTGGCATTTTATCTGAATTTCAGGACATATAATAATCATCTATATACCATTACCTGAACATTATGCAGAAAAAATTCTCCTGATGTGGAGAGTCATGGTGGCACCACTGGTGGTATTAATTGGAACTAAATTCATGCATTTAAAAAAACGCCATCAAATCAATTATTGTGTTAATCAATTGAGATGGAATTACACAGCTTCAAACTTTATTTCTGGTGCTAAATTCAATATGCTGAGAAAAATAAGGCTAAAAATACCAAATGTACTTCAAATGTGTATCATTTGTCGAAGTTTGATAGCGCATGATATGGATGACCTTGACCCAGTTTATCTGGATCATGGAGCGAATGCATTTCAAGAAATTATTTTTTTAAGATGGTCATTACATTTTAATTTTGGGACATGTATTCTGCATACCATTACCTGAACATAGTACAGACAAAAGTTTATGACGTGGAATCGTGGTCATGCGACTAACATCACAGCCATCAAACACACATTTAATTCATTAGTGTGATAATAAATTGAGATGAAATTACAAAATTTATACCAAATGTGCGTCAGGGCAATGGTCAAATTTTGTAATATCTTGTGTGACCTTCCACTTATTTTTCATGGTTAATCAGTACTGAAATAAAGGACATTAATGTCCTTTATTTATAATGTGTCGACAAAGAATAAGACTAAGGACACCAAATGTACCACATATTTGTATCATAAGGATGTTTGATGTTGCATAATATGGATGATGTTGACTGCTTTCTCAGGGTCACGGAGGAATGCATTTCAGTGCATTATTGTTGTTGTTATAATAATAATAATAATAATAATAATAATAATAATAATAATAATAATAATAATAATAATAATAATAATAATAATAATAATAATAATAACAATTATTATTCTTATTATTATTATTATTATTATTATTATTATTATTATTATTATTATTATTATTATTATTATTATTATTATTATTATTTGTAATGGTCATCCCATAATGTGTCAGCAGAGCATTAGGTCCATGGGCCTCTTGTTCATCTGCGGTATTGTTTTATTGACATCGTGCGTGCCTCCTTTGGTTGCAGTATTTTGCAGTACATTAAATACATGCTGTACAGTTAGATTTTCTTTGTGTGTGTCCTATGTTTGCTCTTGTGTTTGTTTTGTTTCCTTCTCCTGTCCAAAATGTCATTCATGATACCATCTGATGTTATTTGATCTGTGTTTTTTGATCGATATGGATATAGTGTTCTGAGTTCTTGTATCCATTATGTTTCTCGTATCTCGGCAAAGGCCAGCTGTTTCTTCATTCACTTTCCCACTGGAACATTTTCCATGTTGTTGCATTGTTTCATGATTTGAACTTGTAATGTTTTGCTCTTTCCGAGTCCATTAGTGAAATGATCTAAAAGAATGGTAGAATTGGATCTTTTGCGTGGGTGTTCAATTCTGAGCTAGATCTATCTACAAGATAGCCAATATTGCACGTGAGTTTTTTCCTTGTAATTTTTAACTTGGTAAGTTTTTCGGACGACTGACCATCGCATTAGCTCAGCTGACTGACAATTCTAATCAATTAAGGCATCCTTACTGCTTCAAATGTATGTTAATATATTTTCTAAATATTATTGTGTGTTTGTGTTGTTCATTTTGTTGAGAAAGTACTTCTGGCCATGCTAAATACATGGATCTGGCCTGATGCAGGTGTGTTCCTCTTTTGATCAATAGATGTTAGAGTAGGACCGCATTTAGATATGAATACATCCTATTGTTGGTCAAAGACACATGGACATGTTACTTTGTTCAAATTTGTGACCCACGCCCAATTCTAAAGGTCACAGAGCAATTTTAGTGAATATAGTTTTTTTGAGAACTCGATCTTTATCTGAGAGAAATTTATGATTATATACTATTCCTCACGCTCAGAGTCCCAGGAGACTTGCCGTGTGTAGACCTATAACTAAGTACAAAAAAAAAAAAACACACACACACACACATTTGAGCCTGTACTAATCTGTAATGATGAATTATGTGTTGGTTTGGGACAAAACCTGAATTATCAGAGGTCGCCACTGGTCAAAGGGCGTCATCTGATTTCTCCTGACCAATCAGATATAGTAATATGTGTCAGGTGATCCCTCTTAAGCACCACTGCTCTCTACAGATTAAAGTCTTCCAAACATATACCATTATGGGACTTCATGCTTGAATCATATAATCACGGTCTGCATCCACAGTTCGGAAGTTTTTAAATTAGAAGTTCTCTTATCCTGTTCACAGAGGGAAACCTGTCCTTTTTATTGCTGTCACGCCACATCAAATAGCGCTTATTCACATTCCTTGTAAACCCACCTTTCATTCAAACACCACCATGTCCACAGAGGCTAAAAACTTAATCACAGTTCAGGTCAACAGCTTTCCTCAGAGCGTTTTTAGCGCAATGCGCCCAAAGCGCAATGAAGAAAGTTGTTTACTCCAGTGAAAAGTTGTCACTGAAAGAGCGAAAACAACTTGACAAACACTGATCAAAAACATACCAGTACACGGTTGCAGCTGAAGTGCCAAGATGAGTCCAATTGATGGCATCTGGTGACTGTTGGATTTGTCATATCTGTAGCTTGAGGCAAAGCTTCGCCCGAGATATGAAGCAGCATAAACCTTCACTGAAGCGTACGACATGTATAGGTACCAAAAAACAAGAAAACTCCTGATTCTGCATACATATCAAAGGTACATACCTTCAAGTAGGCATGGCCCTTGAGGGACGGGAAAGTACGTGTCTGAGCAGACGGATGGAGCAATAGTTTGCACTGGAGCATATCAACGCAACTCCTTTGTGGGGGATTGGAAATTTGCAAAACACTTGATTCTCCGAAGCACTTCAAACTCTATAAAATCTTGTGAAAGAGATTCAGTCTAAATACATATGCAGGCATATTCTGTAATGCTAAATGAAAAATCATTGGTAATATTTGGGTACTTTATAGCCATGGTAACTACAACAGACTGTTACCATTCATTGCGTTGCTAAGATAATTAATGACAGTCATTAATGAGGTCAACCGATAGCATAACTACGAGAACTTACGATGGTCTGAGACATACACAGGCACTTCACGACAACAATACAGCACTAGTATATCTTACATGCTTGAGAATTGCCATGCTGGTAATTCAAAGAGGCTGGCTTTATTAAAAAAAACCCTCCATTTTAGTAGCATTAACCTTTTCCCGCTCAAAAACACCCAAAGTGTCAGGGTGTAAATCGTCTGCTTAATGTTTTGACTTAATGTTACTAGTCAATAGAAAATAGAGTGAAAAGCCGTTGAAGGAAAGGCCTATACGATAACGTGCCGCAGGTCAACAGTTTTCCTTGGGTGCCATAATCGCTGTTGACTGCCTTATTGTGACTAGATGAATGTTAGAGCAAATTATTGTCAAAGTAAATCTCGATACACATAGGAGTTTCATACTTCCACTTCTAAACTAACAGAGCATTCAGGATAATCACGCCAATCCAAAACAAAAACAAAAAAATCGTTCTGAGAGATCATGTTACTTGGTCCTTTGCGTTGTATCCCCTGTCGAAACATGCGTTTTGAAATCTCACAATTTGTGAATGGGCGGTTCTTCAAGACATGTTTACTTTGTATAGTGTGTCTGCTCAGTTGTTTTTTAAGTGGTAATTAAGCGAACAGATCCCACTCTGATATCAACTTTGGGGATAGGCTCTCTCTCTCTCTCTCTCTCTCTCTCTCTCTCTCTCTCTCTCTCTCTCTCTCTCTCTCTCTCTCTCTCTCTCTCTCTCTCTCTCTCTCTCTCTCTCTCTCTCTCTCAACCATTCACACTGCTAATTAGTGGCGCTAACCATTCACACAAGATGAGTACCGGTACGTATTTGTCTGAGAAAAAATAAATGGTTGATTGTCTCTCAAAAGATTGTGCTCTCATAGTGACGTACACACTTCAGGCGTAAAGGCATGTGTCTCCTCAGAAATATATACTAACAGCAAAAAACAAACAGACTAGGTCCATGTTTGATCGTCACTGACAAGATTGTGCTCTCATACAGACGTAAACACCTGAGGCTTAAAGGCGTGTGCCTCCTCAGAAATATATACTAACAGCAAAGAAAAAAAAACAAAAACAAAAAACAACCACGCGTTAAGGACTTCGTATATATATGAGCACATTTCTATTCTCGTCTGTTAGTCAAAATGCTTGTGTACTTGCTAGCTCTGCAGCAAAGCACACGCAGTATAAAACCAATGGATTATAGGCCTACCGTTATTTACACATTGCATAACAACCAGGAGCAGCTATATCAAAAGCACAGTCACTACCACCGTGTACTCCAATAATCTTGATTGCGGTGTTGTGACTCTCACGCTGGTTGATCTCTGCCATTGACTGAATCTTTCTCATCACGAACAAGTCTGCTGATGACGGACTGACAGCAATCACTTCCAATGTAAGCATCAAACCTCATTTATCATTTATGACCACTTGTGCGTTTTTACTGTCTCAAAACTCATATATTCCATATTCAGATGTATTTAGTGCCTAAAAAGAAATTACGTTTACAATGTGACGCCTGTAATCATTGCAGAAGCATTTATGTGTGTGTCAAAATTGCAAAAAACAACGGACATTGATGGTCAGAAATTAGGTGCAATTTGCTGCACATACTTTATTTTCACGTGTAAAATTTTTGACCGTTTTAGCATTGCAGGCTTTCATTTCAAGTTTTGATTTTGCTGTTTTTGACACAGTCCGTATGATGCCTATGATAAAATCATGTTTTCATGTTCACGGTTTTGCACCATCAGTAAAATAAGCAAAAGTAATAATCTGGCGAAATTAAGTGAATTTACATCAGACATGATGGCGAACACAGAAGAAATGGAGGCGGAATACATTGGCTGACCTGTGATCAGTGTTGGTCTGCATCATGAACACAACATAATGAAATGTCAGATTTGCCGCGGAAGTCATTCACATTAAGGTCCGGAACAACACTCCAAGTGTCATTCCCTGGGAGATGATGTGTGCCGTAATCTTAATCTCCAATAAATTAGGTGTACACTAGTCGCTATCCAGATAGCTGATGTCTGCATGTACCGTATGGTAATCCTGGAAGATGGTCTGTACTCCAATTGATAAGACTTAATTGTGGCATGGAAGGTTACCGCGGTTCGTATCAAGCTCCACTGACACCGACTTCAGTATTTTGTAATCCCGCCTCTGTCGATCCTGGGTCAACGTCAGTTGAACCGTCTCTCGTGTTTTAAGTATCCATGTATTTCCATCAGGCCTATCTTTTGTGTGCAGTGAAACGTTCCTCGACCCTGCAATGCTGTTAGATGTTGATGATGAACCGTAATCCTTCATGGATGATGGCTTCACAAATGGTAATTCTCTCGATATTGGTGTCCACACATGGAGCATGACATTATAAATATGCGAGCAGAGATTTCGAAATGAAATTTGAACATGTAAAGTATTGGGTATATAGTCTCGTGTACAATAAATATTGGGATCTTAAGTTATCGTAGGACACTGCAGTTATGCTATGGGCCTAGATGAAACTACACCATTCACGCTTACAAACTCGCTGAGCCTTCTTACTGTGCTCTTTCCATCTGCCTGCTTTGAGAGGGGCAATGGACTTGGTTAGTTTTATTATCAGTGTGGTTGATCAAGTTTGGCCATTGGTAAGATACATATATAACAAAGAGAAGGAGTTAAAGACAACCTTCAGAGGGAAATGTACTGGTCACAACCGCCAAATATTTACACTTACACTATAAACCAAGGCCTACAACCACAGACAGCATTCCTGTAAAAATAATACAGGAATCAAAACCACAGAATCAAAACACACACAGAAAGAAAACCAAGAAAGTAAGCATGGCTAAAATTTTCGCCTAAGCTGATGGAACGTGATCATGTGTCTTTTGATAAGGTTGGACATGACTTGTAAATGAAACTTGTTTCCAGGCATACATTATACGTGATAGTTGTTATTAGACATACTTTGTCAAGAGACTTGTTATATAGTCATGGCAAACTGGACTTCCTTTCAGACAGTTTTAGAGAGACATTGTACATGAGAATTGTTTTCAGACACACATGGCAAATTAGACTTGTCTAAAATGTTCTTTGTGGTCTGATATATTTGCCAGCTGTGAATTGTTGGGAAATATTGGTTTGTGGAACCAAGAACCTGGAATCTAGTTTAGAGATATTGATCTAAAATGGACGACATCGTGACAAGGAAAAGGAGTCTTCAGGCAAGCATATTTGTACAGCAAATTATCACGATTAGAAATCTATTTTTCTGGGAACCTGGCATCTTAGGACTTTCGACGTTTCGCTGTCCGCATGCTGCTACATTTAATACATTCTATTATACTTTCAGAACTCATTTTATCGATATGAACATTTGGTTTTGTGGTTAAAATTAAAAATACAACACAAATATACACATTTAACTCTTTAAGTGCCAAATTTTGCATTGAGTCAACAGCTTTTTTCGGCGCGCATGGGGGCAATTTGCCCAATTCGCGCCGAGAAAAGCTGTTGACCTGGGATATTTTTTCCCCAACTATATAGCATACTGGTACTTGAATGAGAGGTCTTTTTACGAGGAATACGAATCTGGGATCCTAATGATAATTCAGACTAGTTTGACTTAAGTAGATCAACTGAAGACGTGATTGGCACTGAAAGAGTTAATAAATAAGTGAATATATACGATTTTGTTTTATGATGTAAACAGCTCCTTCACATAGCAGCTTACAGCCTATACAAAGTTATCAGGTTTTGTTTGATACACAGATTTTTTAAATTGGTGAGATCATTGGAAATGTCTGGTTTCAATAGCGGCGCAGCTACAAATGTCGTGACGTGATTGGTTGGAAGTCATCGGCAGAATAGTATGGTTTAAACATATTTTATTCTATGATAATACAAAGTACAAGTATCACGTGCATACGTGTATATACAATATTTGTCATGGAACACAATTGGGGAGGAGGGCTAAGCCTTAAGTCAACCCCTCTTGCCAAAAGTAGACAAGACGACAGGACGGACAAGCCGTCGCACAGCCCGGCACATCCGTCCATGACATGAATTGTAGTTTGATCGTTTAAGTGAAATGTAGCATTGCGCCGGGCCAACAAGTTTAAGGAAGACATCGCTGTTTCGACGAGACAGACAGAAGGGCTGGCTGTGGGCATCATCGCTTAACCGCACCGACGCGCTGAAGCTCATCAACCATGCGGCGATAGATGGGGTCCCAGGACGACTGTAAACGAGAATTTCTCAAAATGTATGCCGTTAGCGGCGCTAAGCTTTCCAACTGCAACTAATGTTACAACACCGCGCTGGAAGCGCTTAGTTTTCACAATATTTTCTTGAACTGCCTGAAAAATGATCTCTTTTTTTTTGTCTTCAAATGTACAATTTGGCAATCCAAACAAAACTGTTTCTGAAGTGAAAGGAGCCAGATAAGAAATGCTTGTATGTAGGCTATCTCGTTGGATAGTATTTATAAAATGAACAGACGAAAATGTAATGTAGGGTATCTTCTGCACCTTGCCCACAGCAACAGTTTGAGGATTCGCATGACCAATGGTGGTAAATGGGCTTTCAGCTAGCTGCGGCCCATCCGGAATCTTGCATAAATAACAGAAGAGTATCTATTGCCAACATACTATAATTCAGTCTCTTTGATTGAGCGGAGGACTTTCCAATATATAAGTGTATTGAATTCATCGAGGGAGTCAGAATTTCGAATGTTCAGCGGGGGTTGGTTCCGAAGTCTTGATGTGCTGGGGAAGAAAATATTGTTAAAAACTTCTGTCCAAGCTCTAAAATAAGGAAAGTTACCAGCTTGCCTTGTATTTTATCTGTCCTGGTTATGGTTGGAATCGAATGAATGGTATACTTCAGGTATTCTGGAGCTTAGTTATGCGTAATTTTATACATTTGAATTAACTTGTTCATTTCTCTATGTTTAGCAAGAGTTTGGGAACCAGTTTCTTTATATAATTCGTCGTTTGGGGGCGGTTAGCATGGAACCAGAAGTGACACGAGTAGCCGCCAGCTGAACACTTTCTATTCTTTGTGAGTCGCCCTGTGTGGAGCCATCACAGATCGCACTGCCATATTCCATGAACGGTCGAATGCATAATTTGTATATGATTTCTAGGGTTTCTTGGTACAACAAACTTTTCATGATATTAAGCTGTTTACAAGCTTTGGCAAGGATAAAATCTGTATGATCGTTGAATCGGAGGTCAGATCGTAGTGTTATCCCCAGGTGTTTACGTTGGTCAGCATGTTGCAGCTGATGATTTTAGAAGTTTAAGAGAAGGTGATCGACTTGATTTCTCTTCCGAAATACTAACATGGCATCCGTTTGCAGGGAGTTAAATGTTACCAACCAATCCGTGGACCAAGAGTCAACAGAGACCAGGTCCGCATTTAACGTATCAGCGGTTAACTACGGATTCTAGGCAGTGATGTATAAAGATGTATTAGCAGCAGATAGTTTGATTTCATAGTGAGCAATATCTACAATATCATAAATAAATATAAGAAATAGCAAAAGGCCGAGTACAGAGCCTTGAGAGACGCCAGCGTTAATAGTACACCAAGCCGAGGCTTTAGCATTGATAACAACTCTTTGCTGACGATTAGGAAGATAATTTTTAAACCATTTAAGCAAGAATTGTGTTATTCCACTACGCTCAAATGTAAACAACAAACCTTGGTTCCAAAGCAGAATAATTGATCATTTCGGGACGAAAATAGAAATGATTTGCAACTGAGTGCAAAAAGATCTCAAAACTGCCCATTGGCAGACCAGTTAATAGTTAGGTAATGAGTCAATGATATGTTTGAATAAACTTGACATTTCTTAATCATTGTATGCCTTTCATTGACTGTGCTCTATTCCTGGTATGTGGGATACAAGACTCATACTTCTTACTTTGGTCCTGTTAAATTTACAGTCTGCATGTGGTTTGACTCCACATTTTTGCTGAAACTGAATCTTTTCCCAAATTCTCATTCCTGTTCGTTTTCTGTAAACGGGGAACTCTGTACTTCCCCAAAACTAGGAAAACAATCCAGATCACAGGATGTGGTGGCTATGTGCATAAGTGGATATGGGGTGCCAAGTGTACCATCATTGATTTCGTGCACGAAACCGTAATACTTATCGTTTTTGTGGAGGGAATCATAACAGGATTCACAAAATTGTAAGAACAAATTACAATATATAAAATTGAAGTCCCACCACGAAATTAAACTACTCTTACGATTTTGTGGACGAAACTGGAAGAAAAATCACAAAACTGAGAGTATTTAACAAAATCCAACAAGCTTGTTGAATTCTATGCACAGAATTGTAATAATTTATTACTTTTGTGCACAAAATGGTATAATAGTGTTAATTTCCTGCACAAAAGTATAAGTTTTTATCATTTTTGTCCACGAAATTGAAAATTGGGATCTAAAGGAAATTTAAATATATTGATTTTTCCATAATATCGTTAAGTGTATTAATTCTGGTCACAGAATCATCAAGTTTACCAATTTCGTCCACAAAATTGGGTAATGTGTTGAATTTTTTCCACAAAATCTTAAAAGCTTTCCACTTTTATCCACACAATCCATTTTTTATCAAATGTTGTGGACAAAACTGAAAAACATGTCACGTTATCCATACGTTACCCGATTTTGTGAACGAAATTTGAACATTTCACAAAATTTCGTGCACACAATTGTAAGAATGTAACAATTTTGTTGACGAAAATCTAAAAATATAATTCTGTCAACAAAATCTCTAATTTTCTCAATTTGGTACACATAATCACAAAAACAACCTCAATTTTGTCCACAAAATTCTGAAACACATGGAACTGAAAAACTTTATCGATTTTGTCCACGAAATTGGTAAAATGTTGTTTTTTTTTTTTTTTTTTTTTTTTTTTGTCTTTGTTTTTTTAAACCTGGTGCGCCAGGTTTACCAGCTTAGAATTTCGTACCATCAGAGAGGACGTTATTTGAAACTAACAAGTGTTGCACGAGCGTCGATATTTTAATTTGGACCGTTTGGCGCCAAAAAAAATAAAGGATAATAGGCCCGATAGAAGAAAAAAAACAATAGACTGAAAGTATATAATGGACGGAAGGAACAACCAACAGGAAGGATTTCATTCAATAATGTCTCGTTGCGTCTCCTATAAAGTCGCCCATGACGGCCATCTTTCACGACGGCATGTAACTTATTGCAAGACGTGGAGACAGATGCCCTCCACAAGTCTCACGAAAGTGACCAGATAACGATTTTGTGGCTTTATACGATTTTGTAAATTTCATTTGCGATTCTGTGCAAGCGACCCATTAAGTATAATTCTGTCTGTTATTTCTTCCAATTTTGTGCACGAAACTGGACAAATCTTATAGGAAATCGTGAACTGAATACCGTTTCCGTTGACAAAATCAATATGATGATTTCAATTTCGATTACTCGATTTCATGGACAAAATAACAAACTTACACACAAAAGTGAAAACTTTATTCCATTTTGTGGACAAAATTCAAAACTATGCGCACAGAAATGAAACAACAGGCTTTTATGAATTCGGTGAAACCAATTGGAGTTCGTGATTTTCTTTCCCAATTTCGTCCTCAGAATCATATATTACAATTTCGTGGGCAAAACTGATAAATTGATGGACAATTTTGTTGACAGAATCGGTATGGATTTTCTACAGAATCCTAAGTTTATTCAATTCCGTGGACAAAATCGGCTGATCTACAGGATTTTGTGAACAAAATTGGTAGGCTTATACGATTTTGTGGATAAAATTGGTAGCTTTACTCGATTTCGTGGACGTAATTGATAAACTTATGGATTTCGTGTACAAAATTGGTATTATGGATTCTGTGGGCAAAATTGATAAACCTAATAATGCCGTGGACGAAATTGTTGGAGTTTCCGAGTTTCGTCCACGAAACGAATTAAAATAACACAAAATTGATGTACACTTGGCACCCCATCGGTGGAGAATCGTTGTGATATCCCCATCGGTGGAGAATCGTTGTGATATCCGCGGGGATTGATGGTGATTGCTTGCCTCTCCTGGGGCCACAAGTAGGCACGCCATCTTTTGGTGACAAAGGTTTTGTCATTTGGAGAAGACTTGGTGGTGGACGGCGATGATGTGTCACAGACTTCCAGCAGCAATGATTCGCTGATCATGTGTTGTTGCCAAAAATCATTTAAGTGTTGACGGCGATAATGCGTCAGACTTCCAGTAGCAGCCATATGTCGCAGATGTTGCCAAAAAACCATTTTAGTTTTACCACATCATAAAAATAACCACTTCGAACGCAGAAACCAGACTGGTAATATGTCAAGTGACAAGTCAAATTTTAATTTAAAAAAGCAAATGTTTTGCCGTTTACATTGGGTACAAATACAGACGCTGACATGATTATTGGAGTGAATTCATGAACATCGGTATCACTTGGAAAACTTTTGGTTGGCTATTTTTTTTTTTTTTTTTTTTTTTTTTTTTTTGAAAAAAGCTTTACCATGTTGATGACACTGGCTTGCAGGTTGTTGCAGGCAAATCCGCACCATCAACAGCATCGCGGCTATTCCACTAACAGAGAAATTGGCAGGGCACAGACATGCAAATTTATCATTAGACTGTAAATATCAGTTTCATGTGCGAGCTCTTGTAGTCTCGAGTCCCCATGTCAGCTGTTTATGGCACTGTTTGATGTAACATGGTCCCTATGCCCCTGACTGCCGCTAACATGTGCCGTATACGCAAAGTCAGAACTTTTCTCTTAATAGGAATGAGTATGGCATTTTGAATTCATTTTTTTTAACATTCTATGGCAGTTTTATCGGTAGTTTTAAATGTATGAGCTGTTATCACTGACACTGTTATCCGTGCCTTTTCCTCAATTGTCGGGGTGCACAGTTCTTTTAAATGATGCAACTGTGAGGGGATGAAAAAGCATTAACGATATTGATATTATTGCTATTAAGAAAGACCAAAAGAACAAGCGATCTACCACCTCGGCAACTTTTTGCCATTCTTTTGAAAATTCCTGGGAGTCGCCTTTGTCTGTGCTATGCTGGGAAGACCATTGACATGAATCACGGCAGTTGGCTGTCACAAAACTTGTCTCTTGCAACGAATTAGGGCGATTAAGACTCCCGTTCACCGATATAATGGGCACTTCATCCTCATTATCCTGGTTATTAAAAGGGGATCCTCTGCGGCGATGATGGTATATCTTTTGAGTAGTTCTATTTTGACCACTACCGTCAAATGACTCTACTTCGGTGGAGTGGGGGCAGTCGTCATGAGTGGACATGCAAAATAGCTTAGCCATGTGCTGCAGGACCACCATACGTACCCAGGGTGGCACTGGTCTGTCTGCGACGGCTTGTATATTTAACACAAAAACAGTCAATACCATGGATAGTGTCGTGATGGCCATAGTACAGGTGAGATATATACCTGCAACAACAGCAGAAATAAACTGTCATTTATAGAAACTACAAGCATTTATCTCGATAAGACATTTTTCTCCGGCTGGGATCTTTAGGCTTTAATTCAGAAAACCTAAAACGCTATCCTAGAAATTTTACGTGCTTCAAGAAAATAGTAACGGCCTGTTTGTGGGGAACCTTTCATGGCATATGTTTGCAAGTCAAGAATTCGTCAACATCATTTTTGATGAATGCTCTGAACAAAACAAAACAAACAATAGAAAAAAAAACTGATATCGAATTACAAAGACCCCTTGCAACACTTCGCCAAAGATCTCCGCTATTCATTTTCTTCGGCATGGGAAACTGACAAAGGCCGCAATGGGTGTTGTCGCCACAGTTCGCCGCAAAATACCACAAACTGCCAGCAATGGCACCCTCAGCAGAAAGCAACAAGTGATCCATCGACACAATCATAAGTATATCGCATCATTTTTTATTATCTTTTTATAATTTTAAGGGGTCAGTGAATAGTGTCTATATTTTATTGGCATTTATTTCATTCTAATGTATTACTTGGTCATCTGTGTACACGAATGCATGTGCGAGTGACCACAACAAGGTTTTTAGCGTAAAGACATATTGCACGCATAGGTATAGTGGATGAAAATCAATTAACCTTGCACATTTCACTTGTTATTATATTTCAAATCGTATTCTGATGTGCCTTTCCCTGCTTTAAATCTACTGTTTTGGTACTCGCATTTGAACAAATTTGATCAAAGTTTCTTAAAAACAGCGATTAGACACGAGTAAAACTTTCAGACACTATTTCAGAAGCAAAGTTAATGGCTGATAATGGTGTGAGGCTCGTTTCTGCGTTTCACGGGCTTCTCTCTTAACGCTTATCGAACACACAATAAATTATAGTTTTATAAAAGTACGCATTTTCTATATATTTGACAAGAGCTATGAAGAACATAACAAATCAGGGGAAAGTGAGAATGTGTTTTTTCTGTGTCACTGTCATTGTCAAATAAAAATCGACACGGGTTTGTTTTATATTATAATCGTAAAATTATTTTCACATCGTAGTCGTATTTTGTCATGGAGTCAACGATACGTATGACTGCGAAGCATCCCTTCCACCTCATCAGAACATAAAAACAGAGACTGCTTTGCAGGTAAACGATACGTATGTCAGGCAGCAAACCGTACTTTAATTTTTTAGAACCATTTTGTTCTAACATAGAGTTGGTGTATCTAAGTCAAATTCAGCATTTTATTTCAAAAACAAAAACATGTATGCGCCATTTTATACGGCTTTAACTTGCAAAAAAAAAAAAAAAGAAAGGTTTACCAAAACTGCAAGACAGTTTCCTGCGTAAGATTTTCTTTTTCTTTAAGACCAAAGGGGCTAAAGTGCCCGAATATTAAAGAAAAACTTGTTCAAAATTTACGTTGTATGAAACGGATAGTGACATATAAAATATGCAGTCCTGCTGCCTGTATTTAATACTGGAAATGTATGTATGTATGTATGTATGTATGTATGTATGTATGTATGTATGTATGTATGTATGTATGTATGTGTACAAAAATAATTTAGGCCACCTATATGCCCAGCAACTGGGCGAATATGCATGGATGCCAATACGTATTGACACAACAGCTGTCCGGACAGATGCTGTGACTTGATCATATTGACCCAACAGCTGGGCGAATAAGCAAGGCTGAGCCCTATTGACACAACAGTCGGGCAAAGTTAGCATGGTTGCACCCTGTTTGCATAACAGCTGGCACTGAACCCGATGGCCACAACAGCTGAGCAGATAAATATTGTGACCAAAATCCTATTGGTACAACCGCTGGTCAAATAAAGCATGGCACAACCACTGGGCAAGTAAAGCATGGCACAACAGCTGGGTAAATAAAACACGGCTGATTCCCACTGATACAACAGCCGGGTGGATGAAGCACTGACGAACCTCATTTGCTCAACATCTAAGCAAATAAGCGTGACCAAACCCAATCTGCGAAACAGTCTGGCGAATAGACACGGCCATTTTATTTATTATGTGTAGTATTTTTATGTCAACCTATCCGAAGCATGTGAAGGGCGAAAAAAATGGAGTCTCGTAGTTGATGTTGAAAATTTAAATCCTACTATTTTCACAACGGACAAGAAAAAACGTGAAAATGATAGACAACTCAGCAATGTTTATCAGGCAAACACGACACCCCATCTGAATAATTTCTTGCAAAAAGATGGCTTCCGAAAAATAAAAATGAGACAACAGTTTATCTGGGGCTGTGCAGCGGATAAAATATATAACATTCGACGGTATTTATCTTAATATTCAGGTACCCTGAAGTCAAATTCAAATTTTCAGACAACAATAGGTATAAACGGTCACACACTATGCGTCCAAAGAGTCATTCACATTATAGATGCTAACTTCCTTCATACAATACAGATCAACACGCGGAGTTGTGCCACAAGATAGAAAAGTGTATCTCTAATGGCGTAATATGCCTGTCAGTCAGCGTATCAAGGGCGTATTTGCATACCCGACTTTTTCATACCCGAGGGTTGACGGATACCCGGATACCAGGCTATGAAATTAAAACTAAGTTATGCCAAGGTGATAACATTACATAATGGTTTCAGGTTTATCTGTTTTCTGGTACACCGTTGAAACTATAATATGGTTATCGAAGGGTTACGGGACAAATGCGTCTCATTTTACGTGTTGCAATCATACAACGCTCCTGGACACAGTTTGCCACATGCATGCACACAGGCTAAAATATTTCTGGATTACAGTTCAGCCTGTCAAATGGCTGGCCTCGGAAATTTTATCGTGATAAACAGCAATCACAGGCTCTTTCCCAGGTACTTTTTACAGCTGGCCCAAATCCAACAATTTAAGAGCATCTGCTTGAGCATATTGTCACCTGCCCACCCACCCACCCACAACCCCCAATCAAAAGTTGTCAAAATTCTCAGACAAATGGGGGAGAATTAAGTTGCCAATATTATTGATTATTGTTGCTTTCCAGATTAGGTTCATCAATAGATGGTGTTTTGAAGCACACTACATTCAGCAACCATATCCGATGATGATGCTGCCAGCAATGTGTACTTGGTATAGGCCTACACACAGTGTGAACCATGCAGAAGAAGTCGCTTATTATCAAGGCACTTACCCAGGAGTGGAATGTGATCTGATGTTTTGGGAATACTGTCTGTCACATTGAGCAAGAATATCCGGAAGGACAACAGAACCACCACGCCAATTTGTACTTTTTGTCCTGATGGACAGTAAAAAATTGACAGTAATAATATAGAAGTCACCATACTGGGTAATATGACGTTCATCACATAAAAGGTGTATCTTCTGCGCATGTGAATGGCAAAAGCCATGTAAGAAAATCTCTCCAAAGGACAGCATTCATAAAAGAATTCCCCTCTTTGTACCGCAGAGCCTATTATTTCCCACTCTCCATTTTTCTCATAGGAGTCAAGATTAATGCTGGAACTGGAATTAGTCAAATTCATTTTTGTAGTATGGTATGACCAGGCACCAAACTGCAGCGCACATTGCTGAGTGTCAAAGGGGAAGTATGTGATGTCAATGGCGCACATTGTCTTGAACACACCGCCTGGCTCCCAGCGCACGGAACCCTCGTGACGTACAATGGCACGGAATCTGTTATAATCTCCGTAGATTTCTTCGGCACTGAAAAAATAATAAAAGAGACAAAACTGTATTATTATTATTATTATTATTATTATTATTATTATTATTATTATTATTATTATTATTATTATTATTATTATTATTATTATTATTATTATTATTATTACATAATGAGAATAGGGAATTTCCCCATTATTTGGTAGAATTAGGACTTCTCTGACATACCATAAAGTGTTTAGTCATCAGAATTAGTAAACACTGTAATCTACTACAGTAAATTCTCTAATTAAAGCCGTGTATCAGAACACATTTTTATTTTCTAAATTGAAGATGATGGAGTCATGGTGCATCGTCTAATAGAGTTTTCCCTGCACCATTACCTGATGAGCTAATATGTTAGCTTCACGAAAGTAGACATACCGAGAACACATAATATCATAAGGTCAAGTAATAATAGAAAGGGTTGCATTTTTAACACACACACACACACTTTTCATTAATAAATATACCACAGACATAAAGAAAGGTGATAACATGCTTCTGTAATATTGATAAATTCACGTAAAACACGTGACAATGAAGGAAAAGAAAAACGTAGAATGGTTGTATAGAGTGCAAAATTTGCGGGAGTGGTACACACGAAACTCAGGCGGGAACTTTTCATTTTGATTACTTTAACTTAGCAGCCTAAAGTCGAGGTGCGTCTTCTATCCGGCTTTTTCTGCTGAACAAAATGCCGGAGATTACAGCCTTGTAGATGTTCAAAAGTTGGGGTGCGGCTTCTAATGGAGATGCGTCTTCTAACAGAGAATTTACAGTAAATGCATTGCACTCGATTCGTATCGTATTCGTAGTAGGTTAAAAGTACATCAACTAGTATATACATGCTAGTATATGCAGCAAGAAAAACGAACATTTTCCTCTTTATTATGACATAACATAAACACTCTCTCTCTCTCTCTCTCTCTCTCTCTCTCTCTCTCTCTCTCTCTCTCTCTCTCTCTCTCTCTCTCTCTCTCTCTCTCTCTCTCTCTCTCTCTCTCTCTCTCTCTCTCTCTCTCTCTCTCTCTGTGAGTCAACATGTCACAAGTGCATTTGCATCCATCACCTTTAACTCACAACCAGGAGAGAAGAATAAGTGTTAAGAGAGCATTTCAGGTAAAAGTGTGAAATTATCCGGGCTAAATTGCCCCTTTCTCCTAAATGTGAATGCATACCATTACCAGTATGAAGTCACAGCCTTTATCCAGCATACTGCAGTCATGTTGGTCGTGAACAAAGGCAATAGTCTATGCATGTCAAAATTAATGGGCCATTTGTCATGCACTATGTTATAATGTTCGTGTTGTGCTGATGATTCTCATGTATTTGTTTGTACTTTAACATTTCCTCAACTCCTCTGAGGCGAGTTAAACGTTATGTATACACACACACACACACACACACACACACACACACACATGTATATATATATATATATATTTATATATATATATATATATATATATATATATATATATATATATATATATATATATATACATACATACATACATACATATTATCCAAAGTACAAATATCACAATACTTATTCATTGCGTCGAAAAGAAAACACATGCATGCACATATTGGTATCAGTCCAAAAGTCAACCCAAGAAAACATCATCATTCAATCATTCGCACTGCAATTCAAAGGGCCTTACATTTCTCTTCAATGCAAGTGAAGCAATGTCAATCAATGATTCGTTGAAATGAAACCAGTCAAAATCACGAGCACACCATACAGCATGAATAAAAATTATACTTTTCAACACCTGTTTATATTTTATGTATGATTTCAGTCATATAGTGTACCTGCGAGATTTTTAAGAGTCAGTGCCTGGACATGCAAGGTGCACCTCCAGAACATCACACCCTGCAGACACTGCACAAGTTATCGAAAGGGCCCACGTGACACTAGATGTGTTCGACCGGCATCGCTCGGTTGCCATGACTCATGACTTACAAAGCTAACCAGGTTGTTAGGTGAGCCCGATTTGGAGACTCCAAAAGTTGTTGAAATGAGTAGATTTTGAGGGAAAATTTTTTAAAAGGTCCATTTCAAAAATTCTTTGTGTAATGGATTTTCACATGGATTTCCCGATTAAAAATATTGGGGGGGGGGGGAGGGTTGACACCTATGCAAGATTATGATCTGAAATGCCCCTGAATAGCATAATTTCAAAAGTTACGGTCACAAAAAGAGAAACGAAACAGAAGAAAATGAAGAAAAGAAAGACAAAAAGAGAAAGAAGGAAATGCAGACAAAAAAGTACAAGAGACAGAAAAGAGTTGATATAAACATAAAACTAGAGCCGTTACTGACTAATGTTGTTGATGGTTTATTGCGATCACAACATGTGGGTTCAAGAGTCAGTGTGGAATTCCCAGTTCCTTTTTCGTCACAGAGTTGACAGCCATAAACATGGTATGTGGCCATAATCATGCAAATAAATCATGTCATACCAGAAAATTTGAGTTGCAAGTAGCCCACAACTGCTATTATTCCACAGAAACGTTAAATATTGCAGGCAACAAATTTAACCCCAACGCTTCTGATAGCATCTGTGAGTACATTTGAACGATAACTTTTTATAAAGGCCCACGCCTGTGAAATTTGTAGAAAACAGCTTTACAATTAAAAGTTCTCAAGCGCAAAATCTGAAGATGTTCCTGTTCAGAAGCTTAATTGAATCCATTGTGAATATGGCTCATTTGTTTGGATCAACTCTGATCAAGGAAACAGCAAAAAGCTGAAAACAAAATAAAAGAGCCGCACGATTTGTGGTGACCAGTCATCAACCTACATTACATTAACAAACTCTTACCCCTGCCAACAAAGAATTTCATATCAAACTACACATAATCTGTTCAACGGATGCCTCTAGGGCATATCAGACATTGGAATTATTTTTCTCTAAGATCCTGCGAGACAATTAAAGAAACCTCCTAATCAAATTCCCACACTATTCCCCCAGTTCAAGTGTTCCCGCCTGCTCTGGTACATCCGCGGGTAAATAAGATCCCATTTTTCTTTACAGGTTGGACCAGTGTCCAGAAATTTCTAGCCCAAATCGACGTATCAGTTAGAGCTCTGTGTGGTACTCTGGTAGACCTACCCGTCGGGTACCCGGGTAGAGGCCAAAAGTAGCGGGTACCCAAATCGAGAAACCGTTACCCGCCGAGTCGAGAAATCGAAGTGAAAATATAATTAATCGGAGAAATGTCAAAATCTCCGAGTAGCTTGAACAAACTGTTTACAAAGAGCAGAAATGTATAATTAGTCAAGGAAAATGTCTAAGCTATGAGTGTGAGTTTGAACTTGTTTTATAAAGTCTCTATATTACAAGATTCTCAGTTTTACGCATGATGACATATATTTTGTAATTGTATTCGAAATGACTTTTTTGTTACCAGATAAATATATATAACATACATATAGGCCTATCTTTTCACACAAACGTGTTTTTTTTCTTTATTTACTATTGCAAGACCTTCTTAATTATAAAAACATTTTAAATGACGTGTACTATTATCATAAGCATTCCCTGATGCATTGTCTTCTCTATACGTTACTTGACCCAGGTATTTTAATAATCCGCGATGCGGGTACTCGGGCATTAGAATTTGTTACCCGACAGAGGTCTAGTATCAGCCCAAGAAGCCTATTTTCAGAGACTGGCTAGCTTTCTGGTGCCTCGTTGACCGGGCTCGTTGACTTTCTTCATGCACTGATATGCTATATGAAGGAAGGGAAGCCCCAAGGCTTTGCAGATCGACGAAATTAATACTGAATAGGCTTCCGATAAAACAGTCATGATGTAAGAGCAAATTAGTCGAAGAAAATGAGGCCTTGGTTGAAAGGTCAAAAGGGCACGCAGGAATGTGCAAATTTAGAAGGGAAATGAAAGAGCGCGTATAAATATTTAACTCTAAGGTTCCTCCTGTATATGAACCAGTAGAAATTTGATATTCTGGTAGAATATCAACATGTCTGTACGCATTTCTTGAAGACTCTTAATTTCAATTCCCAAATGTTCGAAAGGTTATGTATCTAACACATAAAGAGCTTGGCTGGTCTCTGAGCAATATTGGCTATGTCGCACATAAAATGCAAACTCCGTGTATGCTTGACAATAAAATATATATTTGGTGACTTGTTATTATTGATTTTGCACACGTAGCTTTGTTGGTAATAAATGGCAAAACTTAGAGACACGCAAGGCACTGTCTTGTTTTCCGGTGATAAGTGCCTCATATACACACAGGGGACCAATGGACAAACCATTCGAAATATGCATGCTTTCACGGTTTGAGATCAATAAACCTTGGTTTGAAAGCGCATCCTCTTAAAGCGTACGGAACTTTGTAATATTGTGGCTTACGAAACGATTGTGCATTAGTTGATTCCACAGTCAGGACTTACGCATTTATTGCTGCAAATTCAGGAACCCACAGGTACCCCGCTTCTAGTGCCACTTCCTTCATGTGAAATTTATCTGGTTCCCATCTTAGTCTCTCGTCCGTCCACTCCTGTTAAAATGAATTAAAACACGTAATTCCATGACCCTGTAACGATTCAGGACATTGCATTTGTACATTCTCAGCCGGTGGCACCTAATGCAGAGGCATGCGACTATTTTTCATTAAAAATTGCTAGCAAGTGTCTGATGGCGCAAATGTCGTCTGCTTGTTTTTAATATGCTATCAGTCAACAGACGGTCAACCGCTATGCATTTACGCATGTTAACCCTTACACCACAATGCAACTGCAGACAAACTGTACGCCTATATCAGGACCCAAGAACACACAACTAATTTGACCAGATAAAATGACAATATACACATGCCTTTGATGTACAAAATAAACAGGAATACAATGGTAGAGGAGACTCTCATTGAAACGAATCAGCGGTCACTCCCCTGAAACAGCAACTTGAATATTAAGCTTGGCGTTGCCGTATGGTAGCTCTTGAAGGTGCTGGCTGTGACATTTCTGTGTAGATTCTTAAAAAATTAACTGTGATATATAAGCTAATGTGTGTATGTGTGTATGTGTATATATGTGTGTATATATGTATATATATATATATATATATATATATATATATATATATATATATATATATATATGTATCTTCAACTGTGCCTGTTCACAGTAAAGAAATAGAGTTGTACAGTTCCCTGTAAGGTGCAGATTCCATAGATTTTAAATGGAGCTCCTTTATTGTATATAAGTTTTATCTATTTTGAAGTGTACTTTGATTTTATACATTGTAAATATGACGATGATAAACTTTTATTTTCTACATTGTAAACCAAAAGTGCACGATGTACTTGTCCTTACGCTTTCTAGAGTTTTCTCCCAATGAGTGGTTTATCTCTAGTTTTAGCGCGGGGGACAAAAATTATGATATTGATGATTGGTTACACCGGTTGAAAGCAAACTTTAAATGGGTAAGATACTTGGACGCATCATGGAATAAACCCTGTTCCATCGATGCCCCGGTGTAAAGGGGTAGTTTTCCTAATAAAATTATTTATTTATTTATTTATTATTTACAAACCATTGGCATTGGGTGCGGAATTCGCGATTTGGTATTTTGAAGAGGTAGCATCCAAAATGTATGTGTGATTAGTGTTAAGGGAAGGTTAATTTGTCAAAAGAATGTAATGGACAATATATATGTATATATACATGGAGCTATGAGAAGCCTATTGATGGTTGCATGCGCATGTAAAAAGTAAATTTCAAATGGTAAATGGATGCTGTTCCACGTACGGCTCAATGCTGAACGTAGATACAGCCCTACCACACACAAATCCTTACTTTGTAATATAGACGGCTTATTGTAATATACTTGGACGCATCATGGAATAAACCCCGTTCCATTGATGCCCCCGCTGTAAAGGGGTAGTTTTCCGAATAAATTATTATTATTATTATTATTATTATTATTATTATTATTATTATTATTATTATTATTATTATTATTATTATTATTATTATTATTATTATTATTATTATTATTATTATTAAAAGACGATCGTGGCCACGAAAACAGACAAAGATAGCGAATTGGATCGACGCATCAAAAGCATTTTACCCATACCCACATGAATTCCACATTGTTACCGTGATATACATTTCTAAGTTTATCAAGACTGTGCAAAATAACCAGACATATTATACTTCTCGATAATACGGGAGACATTACTTTTTGGCCTGTTCGGTCATTTATGTGTGAAGATTTTTTTTTCTGTTGTGTGGGTTGTTATATATGTAGCTGTGTGCTGTTCCAAGTGCATTTCTGTGCGGTTCTGAGTGTCATTTAAATTGTTCTGAGTGCTATTTTGTGCTCTTTGGTTTACTTTGTTTTCCAAATATGGAAAGCATGCTTGACCCTGTTGTGATCATGACAATTGGAAAGTTAACGGGAGCTATTTTCAAGCCTCTCGCGCGCAAAACCGATCACATTGTTACGCGATTGTATCTGTTGCTTGCTAGGTCACGCTTGTCCGGTTTGTGTAGACAATGAAAGCCTTTGCATCCATGGGTATTTAAAGTATGTGTGTCAACACACACTTTTGTTTTTCCTGAAATTCTTTCTTTCTTTCTTCTTAATTCTTTACCAGCAATTTTGTCTGACACTTTTCTCGGACACTATTATACATAGAAACTCCAAACTTGGCATGATTGTACCTCCATACAAGGAGTTGGACCCTTTTATACAGAGGAATGAATATGTTTTAAATTATGCTAATTAGCAGCATTGGAAATTTTAAAACTTGAATATCTTCAAAACTATTATAGATAGAGATGTCATTTCCACTTCTACTAGGGGGTTGTTGACTATTGCACATGTAATGAATCTAAAACAAAAGTTGTAGCAATTTAAATTATACTGAATAGCACCATTATAAATTTCAAATCTTGAATAACTTCAAAGCTATAATAGATAGAGATGCCATTCCAATTTCTACTCCTGTGTTATGGAATAGTTGTACATTGCCACACCAATATGGTTTGAAGACACACACACTGATTTGCTATGCAGCAAATCATCTTTCCTATGTTCGTTATGTTGTCCGATTGCTTGGTGTCTGCATAGCAGCCTGGAACTAATAAAAATCAAATCCTACGTATCCTTAGGTATTTCCGCGTTCATTACACAAATTACAATTATAGCCAGGTTAGAATAAGAAAGTGTCCCATTTGTTGCGAAGTAGAGAGAAATCACGCTGAGCGATCCCGGTGATAGGAACAGGGACTGAACATTTTGCAGTAAAGGTATTAATGGACCACGGATGGAGCATACCCGTAGGGTAAATGCTATATACATGCAGCTCGATATGTTATTTTGTTCACCATAAACAAGACACAATCAACTTCTGTATTTCACCCATAATAACCAGTGCTGAATGTATGTATGGTCAATGGCAGGCTCTTAAGTGTCAAATTTAACCAAACGGAACCATGGACAGAGCGTGGTCTATGCATCATTACATATCACGATGATTTCCCCAGTTAATCCTTGATTTATGGTCACAGTCCATCAAAGAAGGTTACAAAACCACTTGTGTAAACGTATATTGGTTTTTTAAAATGTTTTTGGGATTGGAGCCCAAACGCTCTGTTTCTAAAAAATAATAAAATGAATAAATAAAAAAATAATAATAACAATAACAACAACAATAATAATAAACAATAAATAAAGGAATTAAATGAATGAAGAGATAAATAAATGAATAAACTACAAGTATAAACATAATGGATTAAAAGAATGCAGTAACCAGGGGACGTCACAGCACTGGAAACGTAACAACGAGAAAATTTTGCACGGCACATGATGTCGTCGATAGTGGGCCAGCCACAGAAAATGCTATGTCAAGAATCCATGGTTTTGTGCAAATTAGATAGTCTTATTTTTCGACCAGGTCATAAGCGCCGAAGCTAATTGATTCCAGATCCAGCTTTTCCATGGTATGAAAAAAATAAAAAATTAAAACAGCGGAAGAAGAAGAAGAAAAAGAAGAAGAAGAAGAAGAAGAAGAAGAAGAAGAAGAAGAAGAAGAAGAAGAAGAAGAAGAAGAAGAAGAAGAAGAAGAAGAAGAAGAAGAAGAAGAAGAAGAAGAAGAAGAAGAAGAAGAAGAAGAAGAAGAAGAAGAAGAAGAAGAAGATTTGTTTGGAAATTTGAAGAAACGAAAAGTAGCCATTAGGTGGCTTCAATGCCTGGATTAGTAGTAAACCTTTATAGTGCCTTGCATAAATGACGTTACCTACATGGCATAAGATAATATGATATATCTGACAGTCTGTGGCTATTATTTATCGCTTTTATAAATGCTATGCATAAATGACGTTGCCTTCATGACATTAGATGATGTGATATATCTGCCAGCCCGTGGCTTTTATTAATCACTTTTTTTAATGTTGTCCAAGGCCTATAGGCCTATTTCTACACGGATCGTTTGAAATACCCCGAAGCTAATGTTCCTTGTATAGCTTATGCCCACAATAAATAAGTTTGTGTTGCATTTTATTGATGTCGGCCAGCACGAAGCCACTAGCACAAAGCGCTGTTCAATGACAAACTGATCAGTGTGTGTCCTTGAGTCTAGTGAAACGGCTGCAGGTTTTAGTTAAATCTGTCCGTATTCAACACATAATAATACGTTTCAGTTGCTTCAAAACAGTGATGCTGTTTGCGTTGGTACCCTTTGAATTTCCAAGCAGCACAATGTTTAGAGTGACAATTGAGAGCTTCAGGTACAATAGACTTGTACCGGAATACACCGACAACATACAAAGAATTATTGACACGAGCTTTTCAACCGACGGTTCACAAGCACATGCAGAAGAATTTAAAATTCAAATTGTGTGCATATCTCACTTTACCTGACTGCTGCCGATTCTATTTGTGATGAATATTTGCTCTCCGTTTTTAGAAACGTTTACGTTGTTGACCTTCAGTTTGTCTATATGCAATTTTCGCCAGAAAGTTTCCAGATCTTCTGAATTGCAAACTGATGAGAAAACATCTACTTACGCATGGCAACTGTTATATAAAAATATTGTACAAATTAGTCATCATGTGAGCAAGAATCTGATCAGTTTTAATATCTTACACTGAAGGCATTTATAGAGGATGCATTTGCTGGGATCATATTGTATAAATATTCAAGTGTACGTTTATTGATTATTTTATATGGTTGTTTCAATCTATAATTATCTGTGCGTTCTAACAGCGTATCCCATCCAGTTTGACAATACAATACATGACTTAACAATTGCACAGTTGCGCATGGGATCCAGCTTCCTCAATGTAATGAAGCTACTTTTTTTATTATTTTAGAGTGTCCCCAATATAGTGTGCAATAGAATTCTTTACACGATACAGTGATATCTCATGCCTGTTTCACTGTTAAAACCTTGCTACAGGGACCGAAAAACTGCCACACTTCACTTAAATTTGAAATTTATCCCCCCGCCCCTGTAATTAGATGTATACGAGAGCAAACGATTCCCATAGCAAATATTATATCAATTTTTTAAGGGATCATGAACCGTGAAATTCTGTTGTTGATGTATTGCTTTATTTGCTGAATTCAATACACATAATCATACAAACAACATAAATGACTTTATTATCTGTATGGTAAAAGTTGATATGAATCTTTTGATGTATTGTCTTGTAACACGTCGATTTTTTTTCTTATTTCTTCAGAGGGGTTTATATGGGCTTCTTTACCAATACGGGATAAAGCAGCCCCGAAACTCACATGAATGTGTCATGTTACCAGTTTAAAACGTCCTAACTGTTTGTGTGTGTGTGTGTGTGTGTGTGTGTGTGTGTGTGTGTGTGTGTGTCTGTGTGCATACTCATAAATCTCCGTCTCTCAAATTACTTCTATTCCCAAATGATTTAGGATTTATGGTTTAAGCAACGCCAATATAAATAGTAGCAAAATAGGTGTTGTGTGTGATTTCTGCATAGGCAAAAGGAGTCCGACATACGATCCGTGCACTTTGTACATACGGTAGCAAAATGAGTGCAAAATCTGATATCTACGCTTTGTATACATAGTAGGAAGATAATAGTCGTGTCTGGTCGTATGCATTCGGTTGCAGAAACTGATGTTTGTGCTTTTTACGCTTGGTGGCAAAATGAGGCGCTGCAGGATCTGATATTTGGATATAATTGACAATGGCTCTCATAATGTCGAGCTCGGCGTGAACATTGATTTTGAGAATGGATATGAAGGGGGTAACCCAGGCTACAATGGTAGGAATCTTCAGCAGGTGTATATTTGTCGTACTGCACGCCTCACACTTGATTACACATGTTTCAACTCGATAGTTATTCAAAACAAAAACAAAACAAAACACCTCCCCCCCCCAAAAAAGCAAAAAACAAAAACAAAAAATGTTTACCCTGAACAATGACGATCGTTGTCATAAAACATTAGTTTGAATTACTACTTAATTTGGACAGTGGTGCAAATCTTTTGACGCCCACTGTGTTTCTGGTCTCTCGCGTTTAATCCACTTGCTATGCAGTCATACTATCAAGGTATTTGCACCTGTTGTTGCCTCCTTGATACCAAATTTTCTGTGTAATTTCGCATGATGATTGCGGGTTTCCTCATTAATTTGTTTCAAAAAGTGTGAGGTAACGTTGCATAACTCACCAGGATTAGGAGACCAGTCGCCGTCAAAATTTGACTTCTTACATCCTGTCAATAGAAATACAAACCAAAGTTTAGGAGCAGGAAAAAGCCGATTAAATTACACTGTTCAAAGCTACTTGTTTGTGACCAACATGAAATATTGCGTGAGCTAATTTCACCATCGTGAACTTTACATTGTACATGATGTATAATTAAGAAACACGCTCTTCTACTGATTGACTGAGATGCTAAATTGACAGTGAGTTTCGAATGGTTTTGTATCGACAAATATTGATGCAAGAAACTAATCCATGATGGTCACTTATTGCTGAGCGCTTGATTAGAAGGCCGCGGAGCTGCGCTTAGGTGCTACTTGTCTCAGCAAATAAGCAGACAAAATCTCTGAAACAGTAAACAAGCGGGCTGTGTAAACAGCCCCTCCTGAGCTGACATTCATATTCAACATATACCAAGTCATACTCTGATCTAGGTGTATCCAGGGTTGTTCCTGTGCAATTTCAATGCAATTTGCCAAGGCAATTTAGGAAAGATTTTTAAAGATTTTGTCAAAAAAATACTTGTAAACCAAAACATATAAAAAAAAATGACTGAAGGGTGTCCGTCTCAAATTAATTATTCAGTACAGATCCCATCCAAGACACACACTTGCCACATTCGAAGTGAATCTGGCTGATGTTTTAGAGAAAAAGTTTTAAAAAACGTTAATTATCTTGCAATCAGTTGAAATGAATGCATCAACTGACAGGTGCTCGATTTGAAAAATTCATTAAAAACTTATAGGTGTGCAGCATCACCAGCTGTGGGCAATTTTGTTTGACCCTTTCAAGATACATGTCCATCTATTGTCAGCATAATCTGAGAGATGGTATCGGAGAAAACGTCGAAAGTAGCAAAGTCATAAAAATTGTGAAAAAAATTAAAAAAAAAAAAAAAACAGCATCACCTGTTGTACAAATTCAGGTCTAGGGATCCACAGAAAACACCCTATGTATTTTCAAAGATCAAGCGTTTTCGGAGAAGACGATTTTTGTTATGATTTTCCTCAAATAAATAAAAAACAAAAACAAAATTCATTCAAAAATCTGATGATCATTTAAATGTAACCATTTGATCAAACTCAGTAATGACCCACATAAGGTACATTCCCACCACACTTGAAGTAAATCTGGTCGCTTGGTTTGGCGGAGAACTCACAAATGTGAATTACCGTTAATAATACGGTTGCAATCCCCAATGACTTGCACAGTAACCAATAGGAATACACGTATAAACTGACAAGTACCCATATTGAAGAAAAAAATACAAATGAGGGATTCATAGCATCACCAAATAATGAAAAACTTTATTTGACCCTTCTATTAGGTACATTTTCATCAAGTTTCAGCACAAACTAAAACATAGTTTTGAAGAAGTAAAAAATAGTGAAAACTCACAAAAGTTCATAAAAAAATAGAAAAAAAAGCAGCACTACCTGTTCAAGAAATTAAAATCAAGGGGGTCCCCAGAAGTGTTCCTATGCATTTTAGAAGCATGTGGCCCAGAAGTTTCGGAGAAGATTTTTTTCAGATTTTGCTTCCCCCCCCCCCAAAAAAAACCCCAAAAAACATGTACGAAAAATTATTAAAAAACCTATAATTTAATGGAGTGTGACCAGATGAACAATTCAGTAGAGACCCACATATTGTGCATCCCCACCAAGTTTAAAGTGAACCATTAAACCTTGATAATGGTTTTGGAAAAGTAAAAAATAGTAATCAATAGGAATGCGTGTATCAACCGATAAAAAATACCTTAATTGAAAAATCCGTTGAAAACCGGGATTCATAGCATTACCACCTAGTGAACACCTTTTTTTGGCCCTGCTAAGAGGTACATTTCCACCAAGTTTCAGCACAATCTGAGACATGATCGGAAGAAGTCGAAAAAAAAAGTGAAGACACACAAAAATTCATCGAAAAATACAAAATTGCAGAGCCACCTGTGGAACAAATTAAGGTCTAGGGGTCCCCACAAATGCCCCTTCCCCCCCCCCCCTTCAATTTCGGAGCACTTGGCCAGGCGATTTTGGAGCAGAAGACTATAAAAGATTTTACCCCCCCCCCCAAAAAAAAATAATTTAAAAAATCATTTCAAAAATTAAAAAATCAATGGAACATGACCATTTGAACAAACTGGTAGAAACCCACGTAGAGGTTGTTTCAAATCAAGTTTGAAGTGAATCTGACGGACAGTTCTGGATAAGAAGTGGAAAATGTAAATTGCGGACGACGGAGGTACAACGGACGACAGGCAGAAGGAAGGACGATACGGACTAAGACCCACCACATAACCTGACTCACAAGCCAGCTGAGGTAAAAAGGTACTGCTTAATGATTCTTGCATGGCCCCAACGTACAGCTTGCACGCAAATCTAACTCGATAGTTGCCGTGAGACACTGATTGCCGTAAGAGTGAAAATAAAGCAGGCCAAAGCTTACTATAACATTTTATGCGTGAAACACTATCGTTGGCCTTGGATTTTATAATCCTGAATGATTTACATCTGTGTTTTTTTCTTCCTTTCTTTACTATCGATAGCCCAACAAAGATTACTTTTTATCCATTCATGGAGTGTTTTACATGCGGAGTTTTTCAGACTTTCATAATATATTGCATAATGTTAGGATTAATTTTCTTTTGCAGACGGAACAACAAAGAAACACATTCACGAGTACAAGGCTACGTGTGTACAAATCCAAGTGTATGATTCGACTGAAGAAAGTCGCATCCGTTACTTTATTTTGAAGATAACCTAACAAGTTTTCATATGATTAGATCACAGCGAGTCAGTGATCTTTACTATACGAGGAAGATAGGGTCCACAAATTACAAAATTTAATGCACTGAAGTTGTGACGTATGCTTGTACTAATTCTATGAAAAAGGTCTGTTAAAAAAATTTTAAAAAACACGTATGGAAACTTCTTGAAGTTTCAACTTATACCAACACATACTGGGAGCACTTTTGGCTGTCAAAGGCTTCCCAGCATCGATGCTTTGTTGAATTTTGGGAGTTTCCAACCTGTAAGTGTCAATCATTACGTATTATGTCAAAGTTAAAGATTCCATTATAACAAGATCATTGGGTATAAGCAGACAGGTCGACAATGCCATACATTGGAGCATTGGGCTAAATTCGCGTTTGGTACGGAAGTTAAAAATGTGAGACTTGGATGGGAGCTTTTTTATTTTTAAGCGAAAAATGGCACACGCAAACAAAATTTTGAAAGTCACGGGAACAAAAATTAATTGCATTACAAATAAGTAGCTCCTGCATTTCGTGAAGTAACGTGCTGGCTGGCCCGGCATAATGCGGTAGGATGTAACCGGTGGAAAGTAACAGTGTTCAGATTCGTCGTCCACCTGCAGAAAGGATAAGCGCAAATGGGCATACGCCACAGAACGCTACTGGAACTCTGGTAATGGGGTGGCGAGAATGCCGCCCACTGGGAAATTTTTTTCAGTCTCCATGCGTACCTTAAACACTGGTACTTACGCTACAAAATGACCAGTTTCCCTATACACTTGACAACCAACCGAAAGCCGCATTTTCTGTCACTTTTGGCGACAGACCAATGTCTTCCAAATGGGCCCGACAGGTTTTCACTGTGCTCATCGGGACACACCACCGGGCCCACTGGGACACATACATAATTCTTCGGTCAAATCATCAGAATAAGCAATTCCTATCTAGGTATGAAAACATTGTTCTTTTAGACAAACTTTGCTCACCGTAATTTACCACATTCTTTATCGAAAGGCTACAATGATTATTCCTGTAACGTGACGTCAATTTGGAACAGCGGCCCAACAGACCAAAAACAAACAAATAAATAAAACTATGATGTTTCATTCAGGAGACAAGCATGCCCTGACATCCTTTTCCTCAAGTTAAATCTGCTTCAGGAACAGAAGCTTTATATGTTATGATCATATTTTATCTGGTTATAAGGACTTAGCTTATTTAAAATGGCCACCATCAAAGAAATAATAAAGTTTTGGTCAAACTTTTCTTTCAATGACAGGTGTGAAGGCTCAGTGTGACTGCTGTCTGGCATACGGAACAAGGGGTCCTTACAACTTTTTACAATAACGGTACCACTTGATTTATCCTGTATTTCTAAGCAGAGAAAAAAGTGGCACCCTGTCGGTTCCGTTGCAATGGGTTGCCATTCCTCTTGAAGGTATTCAAGCAATACATCTAATAAAAATATCCCTGTTCTCAGCAAATCACATATTGTCGCCCAGGTATTTTTTTCAACCAATATAGGGTATTTGTCGGCTTGCCCTACCAATGTAGGGATATCAGTTACCCGTGTCAGTATGGACGTGCTTACCAAGTTCTGTATGTGCAGCAGAGAAAAACTGATGTTAACCGCCACGGTCTTGTTTGATTCGAGCACAGGACGAGCAGCTCTGTTGTATTTTTGGAAGAGATGAGTCAGCAATCGTTCTTCCTCTGACAAACGCGAAGTATTTCGTAGATCTGTAAGTATTCAGTACGTAAAATTTCCTGAAAACTCGCCTGATTCAGAAGAAACACAAACATATTTGCCAGTCAAGTGAACTTCGTTTGTTGCCACGACAAAACGTCCATTATATGAAATCTGGTGTGACATTTCTCATTGTGCCGTGGCAAATTCAGGGACCTCACTGACCATTAGCCAAATGTAAATGTTTCATGGAATTGGCGAAAGCAATATTTTAGGGTCTAAAATATTTTAAAATGAATTATTAAAGGGCCACGAGAGAATCTTTGTTCAATATGCCACTACATTTCCAATTTTGGTTACAGATTTTTGAAGGCGAGGTCCGTCGTTGGAAGTTCTGAAAATGTCATGATTTCAAACTGCGAATTAAGAGTTTCATGAGATTTAACGAGAAATCATTGACAGCAAGCTGGTTGACATGTTTGCGGTCAAAATTTTCTCGTGCACGTATGTGACTGAAGAACATGAAGACAGGTACCATCTCCCGACACCCCCCCCCCAACCTAACCCAACCCAACCGTCTTACTCGAGAACGTTTTAGGTGATCATTAGCACTGATGATTTATACTGAGGCAGTAAAACACTCTCTTACCCACCTCCCCAGCTGTTGTTAGCACAAAATCTTCCACCCATGTGACAATGCTACATATTACAGGCAACGGCTCAGGATGCATAATATTTTCATCTTGATTTTGGTATTTGGTACATGGGCAAATTTTATTGGTATGTATAGACCAGACATGTTTTACATGGATTGCTAAGAAGGCCAAACCCAGTTTAACATTGTAATTTTTTCAGCCAGCTTTAATTGTTCTTGATATTGATTTAATAAGCTACCAAACAACTAAACATTATGAAAACTCTACAGTACCATTTAGACAGAGAGGTTCTTGAGACAATTTACATTTCCTTTATTAAATCTTTGATGGGGTATGGCGGCATGGTCTGGGATGGCTGCACAAAAGCGGATTCAAACGGTTAGAACTCTTCCAGCTGGCTGCTGCTCGGGTTCCATGTGATGCTACGCAAACTACCGCCGGTAAAAACTCCATCAAGAAACTGGGCTTCAGACTTTGGCTAAGTGAAGGAAAATTAGTAAGTTGATCCTAATGTATAAAATTGTCTATCAAAAAACTACAGAATATTTGAGTGACGTTATTCCTTCTGATCAAAGAACGCAGCTCTACCCTCCTTGTTCTGATCTAAATCCAAATGCATATAACACTATACAATCTAATAACCTCCAACATTTTAGAAACAGAACTGATTTATCTTACAATTTTTTCCCAGCACAACCGACTTTTGAATCAGCTGCCACAAAATGTACGCAATTCCAGCTCCCTTAGTAATTTGAAAAACGTCGAATTTGCTGTTCCTCCTTATAAAGTAGACAAAATTACATTATTCTGGAAAACGACATCCCATTGTGATTCAAGCAAGGCTGAGAATGGGTCAAAACCAGTTGAAAGTCCATTGCTATACGCGACTCCCCGAATTGCCGATGCGATGCGGGTTAGGTGTTGAAGATGTATGGCACTATTGGGGGGGGGGGGGTCTGCCCCCTTTATACCCTTCATAGGGATAACTTACATACAACAGTCTTTAATTTTGCTCCTTTTACCTGAAAAACGCATTATTTGGTTCTCTACAGTGTACAATAGATGCAAATAGATCAATCTTTTCCGGCTGTCAAGGATTTATTACTAAAACTGAACGTTTCAGTACCATGGAATCGATCATGATCTTTTTACATCATGCTTAATTTTCAATTACTTATTGCCTACAGTAAGCCCCGCCGGCTGTCTTGTTAAATTGTGATGTCTTCCTGGACTTTATTGGTCTATGTTGGTGCTTCATGAAAGCTTCCAAATATGGCAGTAGCGGCGGGGGGGGGGGGGGGGGGAAGGGCACGGCGATGGGCCCTGTGTTGTTCCATCAGTTCTGTCTTCTGGTCCTTCTTCCAAAAGAGGGCCAAGCGCTCCTTCCCAAATGTTTCCCATGATTATTAGTGAAATATTATATCATCACGACACCTGGATTTGTATTTTCGTGGAATAAAGTATGTTTAATCCAAATCAAGCACGCCAAACCTGATAATTTTCCGTGGCACAGACGTTGGTGTATATTTTCTACCTTCAGACTTGCGTTATGAATGAGACAGTTGAGCACACGAAATGTTTTCTGTTAGTCAGCCTATTTGTTTTGTGATAGGTTGAATTCTAACCTTCTGAAACGCAAGATATTCTTGCATCTTCTTGAACCCTAGACTTTCTGATGTGGTAATACATGGTTCAGATCTGCAAGCCAGGGTATTTCAGTGTGTGGAAACCCGCCATTGCCTCCAACGTATGTCCAAGCTCCGTGTTATGGCTGCTCTTCTGGGGTCTGCCTTTGTGTTACAAGGTTATATACTGTTTTAGCTTTGAAAAAGTGACTTAATATCTGCTCCCGAGTATGGTTACCAAGTGGACAGACTGCGGTACACTAGGAACCAGAGGCTGCTTTTGGCCAAGGTGATTTATCAACTTTCTGATTAGTGTCTCAGTCTAGAGGAAAGATCACAGTATAGTTGTATTTTTTTTTATTCACAATAGCTAAAATCCTGTCAAAAAAGGGCAGACCAAGTGTACTAGATATAACACAGAACTTGATCTGCTTTGGAGGCAAAACCTCGCGCAGGCTTTTTTTTAACGAAAAATTGTTAGACACCATTTCCGGTGGAAGAAAGCAGTGCCAACACAAGTCATTTGTCGCAGTCCCGCCAGCTTACCATAGCTTTTATTATAAACAATGGTTTCCGGTGGAAACCCTTGTTTTCAACGATATAAGAGTGGAATCCCACGGAACCCCATGGTTCTGTCAACATAAATGCTTTACAATTTTGCACGAACAGCCGACAGAGCAGTCGGACAAGCACTCAAATTAAAGCACTCTGGTAATTCAATTAGCCCCACCTGAGGCAGCGCAGTTCTCAGTTACATGGTGACAGGTTTCAACCCGTCCATTATTCTGTCACAGTTCAAGTGATATGGTTTCATGTAATCAGTGGCTTTCCTATATAAATGCAGTTATACATCAAAATAAAATCAATGTGGCCCGCTTGCCGCGCTGACTAGAAGAAATCTTCTCGGTACCTTTTGAATAGCTGATACATTAAACTACAAGAATAGAACATTTCTGAGGACACGCTATAATGTCTGTGTCTTGTACATACATCAATATCCTCTTTTTGTTTTAGCTTTTACTCCGTGGCTACACAGAGGTTTTACTTTATATTTTAATGGTACTTCTTTCTCGTGAAGCAAAAGCTCATATTTTGTCGGTCGATGGATGATAATTAGACCTTTTGACTGGAAATGTGGAAAACTGCTGAAGCTAGCATATTTTTTACTTATTTATTTGTTTGTTTGTTTGTTTGTTTGTTTATTTATTTATTCATTTATTTATTCATTTGGCATCGAATGTGATAATGGCACCTAAGGTAAAGGACATAGACAATGAGATATGGAGCGTAGAGACATCGGATTGTGCTATTTTGGGCGGTTTCAGAACCACTCTGAAGATATGGCTCTTCCTCAGTGTAACATGTAAGCACGTATATTTCATAACTGTCGGTCAATGGATGACAATTACGCCTTTTGACTGGAAATGTGGAAAACTGCTGAAGCTATCATATTATTTAATTTATTCATTTATTTATTTATTTATTTATTTATTTATTCATTCATTCATTCATTCATTCATTCATTCATTTATTGGCATTGAATGTGATAATGGTATTTAAGGTATAGGACATAGACAATGAGATATGGAGAGTAGAGACATCGGATTGTGTTGTTTTGGGTGGTTTCAGAACCACTCTGAAGATGTGGCTCTTCCTTTGTGTAACATATAAGCACGTATGACCATGTGGCCAGTCACTTCACACGTAGAATCGGGCAGAGGTAATATTTTGTGTCATTGATTTTCTTTGAATAACGGAGATGAATTTGGTGTACCATAATAACCCATGACCATACTGAGGCTTTGGGGCTCAGTAGCGTTTTAGGGTCAGTCAAATAAAGAAAAACGGGAGGTCAATTAATGAAACCAATGTATGCCCATGCAAAATTCTGACTACTAAAGTCAATCATGTGTTTCAAATGAGTTTCGTGATATCCGTTGTTAGACTTAGCAGAACCGGATGGAATTTTAAAATTTTGTTGTCGAATAATTTGTCACTGCTACAATATATCTTTTTCAGTTTTCGAGTTAACCAGATTTAAAAATTCTACAATGTGCCTATTTCGTCATTTCTGGTAAAACAAATGCGAGTTTGTGTTTATAATGGCTAAAATATATATTGCTGAATGATTCAAACGCAAAATTGTTAAGTTTCATATCAAAGAGAGGAGCATGGTGTTGAGTTTTGCATCACAAAAGCAAAGAAACATGATACTACATGTGTCAAATGTTTGTGATATATTTCCAAGGCATTTTGGTATAAAATTTGTTCGGGAAAATACCATACAGATAAAGCGGGTCCCGCATTACTCTCGCTGTATTTTCACATCAGTCATCCGGTCTTATTCAATGTTTTTTATGCTTGAATTCCAAATTACCGTTTAAATACAAAAGGGGAAACATTGTTGTAGTGATATTTGAGAAAGAATAGCAAAAACCATCTACGAAACAGTTTACCGGGTACAAATTATGCGGAAAAACGACAATTTGCAAGGACTTCGAAGGATATTCAACACATTTTCACGAATCCCCTGTACGTCCTATCAAAATGCATTGATCACGTGTCATGAACATTTGTATATTCCCTGGCCATAAGATCTCGCTTTGCCTCCTAAGCAGACCAAGATCCGAGTGAAATGAAAAAAACAAACAAACAAAAAAATCCAAGGAGATTGGTCTATTTAGCAGGAAGAACCGGGCGAATGTAGCCACATTTTCACAGCCTGTAAATGCCTGAACAAGATATTACGCAATCATAAATAAGTTTATGACATAATTTTTCGTACCTAAATTTTTAATCACAGAACAGCAGGGGCACCGTACATATGGCTATTTCGTCTTAACTTCTTGAAACCCGCAGGAATACTCATGGCATCTGATGCCGCATAAAAAGTTTGTTTATTGCGACTTTCGTTCATTTGAACTTGAATCTTCCTCATGGATATATAGATATAGTTTATACCGTGCATGTGCAGGGGACACTTTAATATTTTTCTATTAACATCCAAAACTTTAAATCTTGGTCCATTGATATATAATGAAGAATTTCATTTGTTAGGCGAAGGTATTATGTAACTTTAAACAGCCTGCGTACAGGTCAAAAATGATTTTATACTTCATGTTCGGGGTAAAAGTTGAAAGCAAAACAAACATACAGCTCAAATATTAATTGTGTCTACTCATGCCGTTAAAGATTGTAAAACGAGCGGGAAATAATATTGCAAGTGTATTTTGGCAAAACATAAGTGTCTGCAAACGTATAATCATGACAAAGCAGCAGCACAAACAAAATGCTTATACACAACAACAGTAAAGGGGAATGCCGGAGAACAAAACCCCCATCTTCAAAGCTTTACTTTAATATTGGTGAAGCGTCACAAAAACGTGAGATTGAGAGGATACGGACCCAACTCGGGTCAATACAAGATCACGATTTTGCTGAGGTGGGGATGAGGAATGAGGGCGACTGAAACATCAATGGAAGATTACTTTGGTCGTCCTAAATTATCCAGAAAGTTCATTTGTTCAGCTTGTCTAGCTAATACAAAATTGATCAGAAAATCTACCGAGTATAATTCCTGTGACTTGAGTGGCTAACATCAAAGCACGTTTAACTCTTATATTGCCAATTTTGAGAAAAGTTCATGTCCCTTGAATTGACATAACGTAGCAGATTCACATTCTTTGTGAACCGGCTTTTCATTCAAGCACCAGCACGCCCACAGCTGCAGGCACCGTAAGAATGGTTCAGGTTGACGGCTTTCCTTGGCGCGCTTTGGGCAAAATGTGCCCAAAGGCACCGAGAAAATCTGTTGACACAGTCAAAGCTCGACATTTAATTTAAGGAGTTAGAAGTCTATTTGTTTTGTGACCAGAGAACGGCTCGGGTCTCGAACCAGCCACCTTTGGCACCAACATCCTAGCTGAAAATGGAAAACGCACATATCCACTGTGCTAAATTCCCCTCGCAAAAGGAATGGTTCAATGGAGGTATGGATATGCGCGAATGCCAGGATTGACACAGTCCAGCTCATTGTATTTAATCCAGTACAATTACTGTACTGTGTTGGGAGTTGTCCCAAACGACATCTTACGGCGTTTACGTTTCCGATACTATAGACTCGGCAAAAATTTGCACGCAAGCACGTATTGAACCCAGTAGTAATCGAAGTATGTTTTGTAATGGTTTATGTAGATGACGTCATCGCATTCCCACATGCCCAGCCGTCCCGTAGTCACAAAACAACAACGGGGTCAAAACAAACAAAGAGATTTGTGTATAGATATTTGTAGCATTGTCTGCTAAACAGCGTTACACGGATTCTCCGTTCCACAAAAAACACGCAGCTCAGTCTGCGTAGGCAGCAATTTGTACCATGAAGTGGACTTGTTATTTAAGATCTTTAATTATTAATATTAGGAGGAGTTCGCGCATTTTGTGTGCGTATATACCTACCATGATTTTACAATAAGTACCGCCAAAAATCCTCGCTGATTAGTCACAAAATAGTTGATGATGGGGTAATAATGATAATTTAATAATAATTTATTAGGAAAACTTCCCCTTTACAGCGGGGGCACCAACGGAACCGGGGAAATTCCATGATGCGTCCAAGATATATACAAATAATCAGGCCTCCTTATTATCAATCAAATTATCTTTGTATGTTGAAATAAGTACAGTAACTATAATAGTACAAGTAATAATTTATGTCCTCCGCACCAAAACTAGAGATAAACCACTCATTGGGACAAAACTCTAGAAAGCGTAAGGACATGTACATTATTCGTATGTAACTTTAACCAGAAAGTTAGTTTCCATGACGAACGTCTGCATGGGGTCATTGAATGTGTTGCATCCGATTGGAAAAGGCATTCATTGCTTTTAATCGTCAGAGCGGTGGATTGGAATCAAGTGGACATAGTCTAGATTTTTCGAATCGGTGCTATATCCGGTAAATTTCTTGAACTAACATGTAAGCGGTGTGTGCGACGTTTCACGAAAGAAAAAAAAAAACCCTAGAAAAGCAAGATTTGCTTGAAAGCAAATCTGTCTGTGTGTGCATGCACTTCCCAGTCACAGACAGGGACACATGCCCTTTCCTAACAGTATAAGTGGTTTTCTGACAAATTCATGTTTGCCAATGCCAATGCCATATCCAACTAGTACTTTGCTATCTGGATATCAGAAGAAATTAGAATTTGCCCGTAAAAAAGTATTTTTTATTTCCAAAATATCAGCAACATCCTGCCTGCCCACATAGACAAGTGCCCATGTGTGGCTACAATTTGTGTCCAACATGATCACAATTGGATGATATTTGGCCGAGTTATGGCTAGATGAAAATGTCAAACGACAAAATGGCCTTGACCTTTCACCTCTGGAAGTCACATATACTTATAAAAAATGTGCAGTGTTACAATATATACCAAAATTTGAGCTCAACATGATTAAAATTGGATGAAAATTGAGCGAGCTATGGCTGGATGAATAATTCAAAGGTCTGAATGACCTTCACCTTTGACCTTTAGAGGTGACATGTGATTACAAAAATGTGCAATGTTACAATATCTCTAATTTGAGCCCAACATGATCAAAATTGGATTAAAATTGACCGAGTTATGGCTAGATGAATATTTCAAAGGTCCAAATGACCTTGATCTTTGACCTCTAAAGGTCGCATGAAATATAAAAATGTGCAGTGTTACAGTAGCTACAATTTGTGTCCAACATGATCAAAATTGGATGATAATTGACCGAGTTATAGCTACATGAATGTTTCAAACTGCAAAATGACCTTGATCTTTGACCTCTAGAGGTCACATGTAAATTACAAAAATGTGCAGTGTTACAGTGGCTACAATTTGTGTCCAACATGATCAAAATTGTTTGGAAATTGACTGAGTTATGGCTGGATGAATATTTCAAATGTACAAATGACCTTGACCTTTGACCTATAGCGGTCACATGTAAATTACAAAAATGTGCAGTGTTACAATATCTACAATTTGGGTCCAACATCATCAAAATCGGATAAATACTTTGGAAGCCAGAAGCAATTGAATTTTTTTAATTGCCCTAATTTGCACAATTTTCAAAATCTTGACTATCCAGAACGATATGCAAAACTTCACTGCAGGTGTAATAAACATGCAAAGTTTGAAGTTTCTAGCTTGCACGGTGTCTTAGTTTAAGACGACAAAAAAATCTGGCGGAAAGAAAGAAAGAAAGAAAGAAAGAAAGAAAGAAAGAAAGAAAGAAAGAATATTGGGTAAAACAATATGTCTGTGTTCACACACAGACATAAAAACAAAACAAAACAAAAAACAAACAAACAAACAAAAACCCCAAAAACAACGTTTTCGGAAAAAATCTTTAACAAGTTTTACTGAAACAAGCTATCATTTCATTGACTAAAATAAAAGTCGCAAGTTTATCGAATTTGCCAAATTTTTACATGGGAATATTTGACACATGGCAATATTTCACAAGGGTAGGCCTGTAGTGGTACATGTACCAGCCTTTAAGGGTAATGTGTTATCCAGTTTGGTAGAAGCCTGCATAACAGACAATAGAGATCCCGAACTTTCGACTGCATATTGCTTTGGCACCAAGTGTCTGCTGGTATTCCGATAACATTGGATAAAAATCTTTTGCGAATAAGACCCGTTTTATGAGGCCTTTTTAGTTAGTCAGTTAGTTGGTTGGTTGGTTGGTTGGTTGGTAACTACTTAGTTTAATTGATACACGCAAAAGATGCATAGTCTCAAAAGCGGACGAGATCTTATTTTTCCACAGCAACGTCAAAATTCTGTCCCTTGGTGGCGGAAAGGCAAAACATATCATCGCTATTAAATACCGTTTGAGTAATGGTTGCCAAAGATAAAGATGTAAAAAAAGGAAGGTCTCAAGACACCGCTTTTCACGTATTGTCAAACGCCCAATATTTTTTTTACAACAGGTTAAGCTGGATTATGGCGTTAACATAGTCTCAAGACTAAAGGGGCCATGGGGATACGTGTATTGTATTTGTGTCTTCTTGTCCAGAACCACTTCCTAGTAGTCATTACCCTATTCCGCAGTCCGAACTCTTTACTCTCCATAAGCTAACCTGTCACTGTCTGTCCTATATACATATGGAAGCACTATTGTCCATATTGCACACGTTCTTCTGTAGAATTGTGCGTGTATAAATTTGGACAAGTTCTGGTAAAAGGCTCAGAAACATGTTGAGTAGTTACCCGCTGAAGACCCTTTAATTTATTATTTGGGCTAATACAGCCTATGTTAAAATTTTACAGAGGTCCTCTATATTCCATATTCCACACGTTCCTCAGGAACGTGTGGAATATGGAATATAGTACTTCTATGTATATAGGTTAGACAGTGACAGGTTAGCTTATGGGGAGTAAAGAGTTCGGACTGCGGAATAGGGTAATGACTACTAGGAAGTGATTTTATACTATTCCTGACTCTCCCGTGTATACTATCATAGGATCATGTTGCAGCAACTTGGTCTCATTCAGCACATGGTAGAACTACAGGTATATTCAATGACAGACGATACATGTCAATCAAAATTAGAATGACTGCTGATTGATTGTCCCTTATGAACCAACTATTACTCATCATTCAATATATTGAACAAACAAGAAGTCCGCACATAAAACATGTTGTTACTATGAGTTTGATAACAGGTGACGCATTTAGAACCCGGGATTTTAATAATCTAACCATAGAACATGTTGGTGCATGTTTAGAATATAAACATCTCACTATAAAGCTGAGACTAGGAGTCGCCATCAGTGACACACATCCGGGTATTCCAGGCGGGATTGCAGGCTCTAAAACGTGTTCTGTTAGTTAGCCGCTGAAGACCAGCTATTAACTATCAGACTGGTATTGCCTTTTTTGAATTATTTATCGAACGTGTTTGTGGTAAAAATAAAAATTAGAAATTTAATTCTTTAAAATTATAGTATTGCAGGAATAGGTTGTGGCAGGAATGGGTATGGGGCGTATGGGCCTTGGCTGACGGGCTTCCCGTATTGCTGACACGGAAGTGCAGTAGGTCGTTTGCCTCTCAGAGATAAATTGTAGTGATGGTATATTAGCCTGGGTACAGAACACGAATTTGGGCTTTTCCAGCTAAATTCAAACTTTGCTTGGTCCTGACTGTTTCAATTAAATCAAATTAATGTTGCAAAATTGCATTCATGGCGCTGAAGTACTACCTGTTATAGTTACAAGAAAACGTGAACCACCACCAGAATATTTCCCGATAGCTGTTGGCAATTTAACCAAGCATTTCCTTCAAAGTAATCTGGTAGTTAGGACAAAAGTCATAACAAGCTGATATTAAACGAAGCATTGGTATTGATACTGCCCAGCCATTTCTCAAAACTGTTCATGCTAGTTTGAAGAAAAAGTTATTGCAACAAATATCACAGGGATGCCCAAGTGGCTGGGTTTATACATGGGAGTCATGCTAGAATGTTAAAGCAAATATGCAACCAATCTTACATTCTGGCATTTAGCCGATCAAGTTTATATTCACAGATCGAATTTGTTCTACAATTCTACAAAGAGTTTGTAATTAAACCTGTCGGCTGCATGCTGTTACGTGCAAGAACCGCTCCGAAAGGCATATCAGAGCTTTCAAAAAAGAAAAAAAAAACGCAAAAGAAGCCGAGTATTCGACAGTATTGACATCTAAGAGCCGTGTCAAGACCCCTCTACCTTATGCACTTAAGATTATGTATTTTGCAATTTTGAAGTGGTTTAGTTATGACTGAGGGGTCCCATCAAGCCAATGAAACGAAAGGCGCATCGCAGACAAATGAGACTCCAAAAGATCAATACATGACCTACATGTTACTGGAGAGAAGGCGCGGGGCGGGCAGGCAAATCATGTTAACCGTAATGTGTTGCCACAGATCCTAAATTAAGACCTATCTACAATGATGGAGCTGAATTAGATATTGGCCTACCGCTGTTTTGTTTTTATCGGGAAGAGGGAGATAGCATATCAAATTATTCCTTATTTTGTAATGAAAAAGAATAAGGAAATGGTGCGCCCCCCCCTTAAAAGTTAAGCTTCACGAATATATCTGTTGTGGAAATGTAACCGACTGCATTCCACGAGCGACTCGCTCCCTCCCTCCCTGTCTTTGTGTTATTTTATGTATAAATTTTTTACCTTGCCAAATACTCAAGTGACTCTACGCCTCGGGATATTGACACCCATCATTTACCTGTCTTTGAAAAAAAAAGAATAAGGAAATGGACTCCCCCCTAACAAGTTTAGCTTCACGAATTTATCTGTTGCGGAAATGTAACCGATTTCATTCCATGAGCAACTCTCTCTCTCTCTCTCTCTCTCTCTCTCTCTCTCTCTCTCTCTCTCTCTCTCTCTCTCTCTCTCTCTCTCTCTCTCTCTCTCTCTCTCTCTCTCTCTCTCTCTCTCTCTCTCTCTCTCTCTCTCTCTCTTCCTGTCTGTGTTATTTATGTATCAATTTTTTACCTCACCAAATACTCAAATGACTCTTCGCCTCGGGATATTGACACCCATCATTTCCCTGTCTTTGTCGGGTGTTTTTAAGTCTATTGACTAGAACAACAGCTGATAATACGAGGCTATTACGCACTGCATACCCAAGGCAAGGCGGGAGAGCCCTCGTTAAATCACGAGTGGCTTCAGTCCCTACATATGTTTTTTTTTGTTGTTGTTTTTTTTTTTTTTTTTGTTTTTTTTTTTTTTTTTTTTTTTTTTTTTTTTTGTTTTTGTTTTTTTTTTTTGTTTTTTCTGTTTGTTTTTTTGTTTTGTTTTTGTTTTTGTTTTTTTGTTTTTTTTGTTTTTGTTTTGTTTTTTTTTTTTTTGTTTTTTGTTTTTTTGTTTTTTGTTTTTTTTTTGTTTTTTTGTTTTTTGTTTTTTTGTTTTTTGTTTTTTTTTTGTTTTTTTGTTTTTTGTTTATACTGTGAACAATTTGCTTTAAAAAAATGAGGAATCGTTAGTTTTTTTAAGGTCCATCTTAGGCTTTCTTCATAAGAGACGAAACTGGTGAGTTTACATGGAGCCACTGGAGAACGGTGTCTTGATAATTCCATGGAACTATTAATAGGTCCATGATAATTCCTTTCACCACCGATAACTTTCTGCCAGCATACAGGACACGCAATGCATGTACATATATAGTATGGGACTGACGGCAGTGACTAAACTGTTACTAGATTATATTGCTTTTCTGAGTATGCAAGGTGGATGTGTTAACCCCAACAATAGCACTTAAGAATGGGGGGGGGGGGGAAATCAGGTTCAATCCCCACCCAAATTTAAAATCACACATACCTTTGGAGCTGTGACCGAGATCCATGAGTGCCCAGGTGGTGATCAATGTCAGGATGTTGTACGCTGGGTACATTCCTATGGCATAACTCATGGTGACCAAGTCTTCAAATCCCCGGCCAGGTATCCAACTGATGCCGTTACGCCACCGATTCCGGACAGCATAGTTTAAATGTAGAGATGTTCACAACAGAATGCCACCAAACTTTTATATCAGGTGGTAATATACGTCGGACCAAGGTCGCACGGACCAGCCACGCCTTCAACTGTGCAAATCACCGCTGGTTTTGAGGACCCATGCTGCGGTCAGGATCAGTGCTTGCTCTGCACACAGTTCCAAAATAATATGACGGTGTCCCTTGGGTCAGCGTTAAAAATACCCAGTACCGTGGTCGATTACATATAACAAAGACTTTTTCGATTGTGCATATTTTCTCTAATTAATGCTCCCCTCCTGTGTTCCGAAGTCTTGGAGGTGCCAATTAAGGTTCTCAAATGGTTGTTAAATTATTAATTCCATTGAAAACGCAAGTTAGTGGCCATGTACTTTTAAGTCTGGTTCATTGGCGCCGCGCAGCGCCACAGCACTGTTTTGAGAAGTATGCTGTACCAAACGTGTCGTGAACATGGACCTGTTTCCCGTTTCGTTTAGCCACCTCCGCAAAGAACTAATACGCGTGGCTTAAATGTCTGGGATGTGTCCTATCCTCATTACACGTTATCATCACGATATTTTAATAGGAACAGTCTGACCACATGATTGGTGCCGTCGATATCCCCCAAACCACATGCCCTCCATACAGTACATGTATGTGTACGCCTAACAACAGATATGTATTGAAGGGAATAATGAGCCAGAAGGTATAAAATATTTAATGACGAAGGTGGTGTCGGAAGGCTTTAATTCTGAAAAAGTAATCACTGAACCGTAGCGGCTCATTAAACACAACGCCAGTCGAAAATTCTGGAACATTGTGACAATACTGGGTTTGGGGAGAAAGGTGTACTGGTTATAGATATCTACCTGATCTGCAGCTTCAATAAAATATGCCAATGGTTGTTACTGTAGACACAATTAAACATTGGTTATCGAAGATCACGTGAAAAGCGTTCAATGTCACTTTGCAAAAGAAGCAGATGGAGTATAAAATACATAGGAATCTCATTATTCATTGATCGATACGACCAAGCTTTTTTATTATAGTCAGTTCAGGTGTGTTCTCGTGCATTATCAGTGCTCCCCTTGTCTCACTGTGTCGAATTAATTTAAATACACTTGGATCGTACACATGTGTGTCATTTTATCGTTGTAATGATTTCAATGTAATCCAGTTTTTTATTTTTTAATGTTTGGCCTAGCTTAACCTTCAGAGTGATTTTTAATCCAAATCTTTCGTATTAAGTTATATGTTCCTCCTAATAGGAGTGGTGATGTTCATGTTACCCATTAAAATGATTTATTTTCAAGCCTAAAATCCCTAACTCTTTCCCTTTATAGCCTGCCCATGATCATTAAAGGAATTTAACATTTGATGGAACCAGTAAATGTCGGGCATGTGACAAATCTTTTTCTGGTCACAGATACTGAAGCAGGACAATCTGTGGTGTAATCTCTGTTCCATCTTGTTTAATGAAAAGCAGCATATCATATATCTGTGGAGTCGTTTTTATCACATTTGCCCCATATACAACACGCTGAATGACCTCGCCCAGCTAACATAGTGGTACATTTGGCAAACGAAGGATTTACTTAACCGAACAAATCGCTGGGCACAAATGATTTGTGTTGAATGGCAACTTAAGATTTTTCATTCTATGGCTCCTTTTTAAGCACACCTCACTGTGACAAGTAGTGCTTAAGTATACAAAGCGGGCACCGTATAAATACAATTTTCCCAAGGTATTTATTTTCCCATGTTTTCCGAGTAGTACCATTCGGCAACATTCTTTCAATGACACCTCTCTGCCAAGATCAGCGATTTGGGAAAATAAAATACGTGAAAATTTTATTTCCAGCAAATATTGTCAAAATGCCGAACAGGGTAATGACAACTAGGAAGTGGTTCTGGGAAAAAAAGACACAAATGCAACAACAAAAGCCAATCGATTAAACGAGTTATGAAGTTAGACCGCCTCTTTTCTGAATGCTTTTTATGTCAGATAAATATTTGTAAGCGGTATATATTAATATTTGAATTGGATTACTATCGAACTTTCATGTCACGATTCGTCGGGGAAGTTGTAAAAGATAGATATTTTCTAATAAACAAGTTAAAAGGTAAAATTAATCCATAACCATGTATCAGTCTTCACTCTACAGCAAATTAATATCTAGCTTCGAAGGCAAGGGCTGGTGCTTCTCTTGTGACGCCGTTACAGTTCATACGTTTATACAAAAATGCATTTTCGCCCTTTTTTAGTTTTACAATTAAATGTATTTTACCATTTTCTTTGTGAAATCGTATTACATTCCTTACTGTTTGACCATTATAAAGGATACAATTAACTTGCCATGTTTGTTCCATATTTACATTACGGGTTATTTGGTGCATTATTTAATATAACAAGTGACTTCGGCTGTGCCCAGGTAACAAATTCAACAAACGTCAAAAGAGTCACGTTTCGACAAATGTCCAAGTTACCTAAGGCCTAACAAATATATATATATATATATATATATATATATATATATATATATATATATATATATATATATATATATATATATATATATATATATATATATATATATATCATTATATGTGTGGTTCCGATAGCCCGATCGACCCCACTGAAAAGGCCCGACTCCCGACCCTAAGCAGTTCTTATAAAACAAAATAAGAAAAAAAAATTAAAAAGTTTTAAGCCGCTCTTCCCTAATCAAAATTGATCGACCTGGCTGAAAGATTTTATCGAAAAAGTGGCCGTCGTGTGCCGCTATTTTGCAGCAAAGTCAACTCAATAACAGTAGTTTATTTCAACTTGTCTGCAGTGAAGGGTTAACTTGGGCCGAGGAAAGAGCATCGCGGCATAGCCACGGTATTAGGTGAAACAGCATAGGCCATAGCCCCGGTTGAAAAATTTTCTCGAGAAAGCAGGCGTCGTGCGCCGTTATTTTGCTGTAAAGTCAATTCAAACACAGCACTTTATTTCAACTTGACTGGAGGGTTAAGTTGGGCCGGGGAAAATGTATAGCAACACAAAGTTCAATAAGGCATAGCGACGGTCGTTCGGTGAAACTGCATAGGCCATAGCCCCATTTGTGTCAGCATTTAGGGACCTCATAGCCCGCCTGGTTCGGTGATCGTTATCGTAATATTTCGCTAGGTTCCAGGTGTCCGTTCTCTGAGTTAGCACGAAAAACGGTCGTTAAAGTACTTTTAAAACAAGACTTACTATCTTAACTTTAATCTGCCCGCTTGGCTGTGTCCGAAGCAGTTATTATCGCCAGTTACAAACCCAAATGCAACCCCGGGTAAAGTCTTCGATATGATTTCTAAGCAGTGTTTGATGGAAGCGTGGGAATGTCGACGTGAGTCTCTCGCAGACACGTCAGGGTAAAACCGGCCTATTTCAGATAACGAAAATATTGCAAGTAATCTTGTAATAACTGTACATATTTTATACTGTATTGCTGCATTGTATGTAATGTTTTTATCTGACGACGCCGCGGTTTCTGCCCTGCCTGCAGGCCCGCTGTAAAGGAGTAGCTTCAGTAAATAAATAATAGATAGACCTTGAACCAACTGGCACGCGGTGAATGCCATTTTGAACATTGCACAATGCCGCGCAAAAATACATTTGGTTTGGATATCAATATGAATCGCGGCCACAGCATATATATCATATCATTATTGATGCTTTGAAACATTTGAAAAATATATACTTTTGGTTGCATATATATTATAACCCCCTCCCCCAGATCGTCTCATTACTATCCTCATTTACAAACCGTTGGATGTAGAATCCGCAATTTTCAAAATGGCAGCAAAGGGCCGGTGAGCCGATTGGATATGCTGAAGAGGTAGTATCCAAAATTTGTGTGCTATTGGGGTTAAGGGAAGATTACTTTGTCGAATAAATGTAATGTACAATATATAATGGGACTTTTCCAGAGTGAGCATTACCTGAAAATGTTAATACACCGCAATACAGATATCAGTTGCAGCCAGCGGGGGCGGAGTAGGGATTTTGTATCAGATGCTGAAGTCGCCCTGAGGCTACGAAATAAGCAGCAGCACTAGTAGGACCCGCCACGATCCCCTGGTGTGTGAAAGATGGAACTTGGGCAAAAAGTTGCCCCGAGTGTGGATACAGGTCCAAAAGTACCAGCGGGTTTTTATATGAGTGGTAATAACAGAAGCTTCCCTCTTTATGGCTGGTATAACTATTTTGTACTCTTATGAAGCGTGCAAGACGCAATAACGTGTCCTTGTTGCCTCTTTATTACACTTGTAATGCCATCCTGGGACCATGTCGTACCACTCAGTTGTATTACCAGTGATTACATACACATCTGCAATAAAACACAAAGCACAAAGCAAAAAGAGATGCCCTGGATGACACAATCCCCTATGCTAGGCCAAAGCTGCAGCGTCTGATACAGCACATGACTGAGCATGCTATGGCAGAGAGGCAAACCCGATTTTGCTCAGTCGGGGCCATCCATTGATGGCCGCCATGAGTCCACATCAGATATGGATTTACATCCGGCTGTAGAGCAGGTGGCCATCTCACATGCCAGCCAACAAAGTACAGAAAGGTCTGTACCGCTGGACACTGCCATGGCTCCCATTCTGTTGCTTAGCCATCAATACCAGGTACAATCCGTAGGGGGCATGGTTGTGCAGCCTGGCCCTTGACACAATCTGATATTTCTGACCAGGTATTGCGCAGGCTCCCCCCCCCTCCACATTAATACCACGCCCAGGACTAGTGAACAGTGGAGATCTCCAAATGAAAATTGTGGTAAAGGCATAGGTAGGCCACCCACCAAATTTGCTAGTGTGGGCGATTTAGACATGGCAAAAAAGCTTGGGCTCATAGAATCGGATCAGCTAGTTTATGTATTAACTGACAAAAATGCAGACATTAAGGACACTGTTTCAGGTAATAGTGGTAAGCAGGTTTTAGCAGGGCAGGAATGATTCAGTAGGCACAGCTACCCCACTGCATTCAGCAGACAAGACGTGTAGGGGCACCCGCACAAAGGAATGCATTCGTCAGCCGCCATGAGTCGTAGCCCTTTGCATCCCAGAATGCCACTATGGCAGGGACTGCTCATACACCATTGGGTGCAGAAGCTATGGGTATGGCTTTGCCTTGCATGATTGCTGGTCAGAATGGTATAGCTGATAGAAGGGCTCACGAAACAACATTGCCACAGTGTAGGTCTCGACAGAAATTGAGTGGATACAATGGTATAGACTCGCCCACATCCCAGGATGTGACCCATAACAGCCACGGATCATTAGCAGTCACACCTGGGATGGCCCCTATGACTTGAGTCTAATTCGCAAAGGGATACAACTGGTGAGGAATTTCAACCAGAAATCACTGACTTGGTATGTAATGTGTTCATCAAGGTGCCAACTGAAACTTACAAAAAGTATGAAGTTCATACCTTCAATGACTGGCTTCAGGCCTTTTTTATTTATGCCCTGATAAATACAAAGAATTCCCACATGAAATGTCGATTTTAAAGTATATTGACATAATCAAGGATATGTAACAACCAAACCCCAAATGGTATGGGTATGACAAGAAATTCACAAGAAAGTCCGGGCAGCTAGCCAATACCCCTGGTACTTCATGAGCCAGAGCATATATATACACAGTCACTGTTTTTTCATCCCCAAAGTAGCCAATTTTATCGAGGTGTCTCCAGAGGTAGTGGTAGTTCCCTCAACAATGTACAAAATGTCCACCCAAGTTATTGCTACAGGACTCAGTTTTTCGAACAGACCCAGTGTTGCTTTTAACACAACTATCCCAAATGGGACAACAGACAGAGGACCATGTCTTGTAGGGACCAGAGTGTCAGAGGACAAGGTGTTGGTTCAACCAAAGAGGGGCTGGGGGGGGGGGGTATAACTGAAGTTAAGGCAGAAGAGCTGAACAGAGCACTTGAGGGGTATGACCATGAGCTGCATGCGTTTTTTGCATGACGGTTCGGTTTAAACACACTTTATTATAAAAAACAATCGGTCAACAGGCACAATGCCTATATTAAGATCTCTTGTACATAAAGTGACAATACATACATACAATGTTGGACTGCCAAACAACATATAGTTACACGCACAGTAGTTACAGACAGCAGAAAGTGAAAGGGAGAAGGAGGAGAGGCTATTGGGCGAGTGCGTGGGCGAGTGCGTGTTGATTGTCCATGTCTTAAACTGACAACGAGATCTGTAAAAATTTAAATTGCAATGAGAAGTACCTGCTTGAAAGCTTTACTGAGGTTGACTAATCCTTAAATCTTTCAGTAGATTTAATATAACAATGTAATGATCGAACAATGTCATAATTTGCATTACTATTTCCACCTGATATTCCGTAAAGTAATGTTTTTAGGTTGAAGGGTGCCAAAGATCCAATTTCGGTTTGAAGTTTGTCCCTTTGGATGGGATATTTGCTACACTGAAAACAATAATGGAAGTAATCCTCAGCAGAATGACCACAGGAACAAAGTGGTGATGCTATCAAGCCCAATTTGTACAAGTCAGAGTTCAACTGGATACATCCCATTCTCATCCTGGTATGAATTATGGTAATTTTTCTTTCTCCAAAGTAGAATAACTCATTTCTTTTCGGTTTACTTTTGCTTAATTTCCGTTTGAAGTTGTCAACATTTCCCGATTTGTTTTATTTATCTTGAAAGATTCCATTCACGGATAGTAGATGGGAGGAAGGAGTTATAATGTATGTTTTTCCTGGCAATAGGAGGTATTATAGTTTGTTATACGCATTTCGTTCTCCTGCTGTCTGGGGAACTAGGTTACAGAGGTAGGCAGAGCAAAACCATTTACTGTATTGAACATGAGGACTAATTTTGTTTGTGTCTTTGTTCGGAAAGTTCTTCCTAGCCTGTTTCTTCACATATTTTACTGTGACTTGTTCGACTCATTGCTCCTGTTACAACCCAAGCTGCAGCTAGTTGAATATTTCTAGGAGATTCCTGTTCGATTGTGTGCATCCATCCCAGACCATGCTGTCATATTCTAAACACGGCAGAATGAAAGAGAAGTATAAAGATTCCAGCGCCCGTCTGTTCAATTTATATATTATAAAGAGGCTTTTTAGAACACCTACTAATTTCCTTGACTTTGCAGCATCGAATTTAAATGTGATGCCCAAGAGAGGTCGACAGAAAAGATGATGCCAAGGTGTTTATGATGTTCAACACTTTGAATATTTGTTTCTTGAAACATTAAGTCAGGGTGATCAACAGGTCTCTTTTTAGGAGTAAAAAATAATGGTCTGGTCTTTGCTGGGTTAAAACTGACCAGCCATTGTTTTGCCCAATCAGACATTGGGGAAAAATCATGATTTAAAGTGGTTGCCCCTTTGGGTGGATTATCTACTTGAATATAAATAGTATGTTGTATCGTATGCAAAAAGACAAATTTCTGACTTAACTATATCTACAGTGTCATTACCATAGATAAAAAAACGTGAGTGGGCCTAGTGCTGCGCCGTATGGGACACTTGCTTCGATACTACCCCAAGTAGACGCCTGACCTTGGAGAAACTATGTGCTGACACCTGTCATGAAGATAATTTTTGACCCATTTCAATCCCTGCTTTTTTCATCTTGTAAACCAAACCCGGATGATGTACTTTGTCAAAAGCTTTGTTATCCCACAAAAGACTACCGAACTTTTTTTTTTTCAAATCAACAGCTTTGGTAAACTGGTGATTGAGAAAAACTAATTGATTAACAGTGCCGTTCCCAGAAATAAAATCAGATTGTTTTTCAGAAAGGGCGCAGTTGTACCGGAAAAAAATTAACATTTGCTTGAAGACTGCTCATTCAAAAACTTTACCTACACGGTTTAGGAGCGAAATGGGTCTGTAATTTTTACAATGTTCTGGTGATCCATTTTTCAAGATCGGTGACAGGTTGGCTTTTTTCCATTCTGATGGAAATATAGAATTACTAAGAGAGAAGTTAAACAATTTAGTAAGGGAGGGAATGATGCTAGATGCAGCCTCTGTTAATGATAAAGGACTAATACCGTCTGGTCCACAATCTTTGTCAACTTTCAGAGATTTCAAAATGTAATAAATTGTTTGCTTATCTAACTCTACTTGTTCTAAAATATTTGAGGAATATCATGCCCATCCAGTGTGAAGGCCGAGGAATCGACACGACGTTGTTCAAGAAAAAAGTCATTAAAAATGTTTGTTTTTGTGAAATTCTCGGAAGTGACTGTATCATCTGATACAATTGCAGGAATTGATAATTTAGATTCTCCAGAAATAAGGCATTTCAGTGATTTCACCATTTTCCACCAATGATGATTGCAAAAATTCTCACTCATGTGACTAACCAAACAAATTGCCAAATGATTTGAAGTCAGCTTTGGAAAAGCTACACATAGTTGATGCGGAAATAAATGTGGAATTGGTAGCCAAAAGTCTAGGTGGCCCTTTTGATGAAATACCGCTGAACAATTTTGTGTGTTCACCAATTGGTATTGTGCCGAAAAAGGAAGTTAGAAAATATAGACTTATCCACCATCTTTCATATCCAAACGGTTTATCAATCAATGATGGCATCGCAAAAGAGGAAACTAGTGTGTCATATCAAACGGTGGATGGTGCGGTACATATGATTCAGAATTCAGGACAGCTTTTTGTTTGTTTTTTTGTTTTTTTTTTGGCAAAGACAGACATTACCAATGCAGTCAAGATATGTCCAGTGCATCCAAGTGACCGGGCACTACTAGGTTTTAAGTGGAAAGATAAGTTTTATTATAACAAAACACTTGCGATGGGTTGCTCAGTTTCATCTAGGATTTTTGAATGTTTGATCACTGCACTCCAAAGGATAGCTACCAAGAAATTAAACAAAGTTCAATCATACATATACTTGATGACTTTCTGTTAGGACAAGCAATGTAGCAGCAGTGTCAGCTTAACCTTGGCAATTTTGTCAATATGTTTATTTCCCTTAGCATTCCTATAGCTGAGGAGAAAACATTTGGACCTGACACTACAATGGTTTTTGCTGGTATTGAAATTGACATGATGCAATCAGAGTTGAAGTTGTCAGGAGATAAATTGCTAAGTGTCAACAATTGGTACAAAATTCACTACATTATAAGAAGATACCAATTCGACATTTGCAATCAATAACTGGTACGTTAAAGGTCCTCTTGATTGAATAGGTACCACAAATTAGAAAGATGATGTTTAGGCTGGTTGCAAATGAATTCTAAAAACCAGAATAGTAAATTTCATTTGCAAATAGTGTTTTTAGCTCCAAAAGTACTCCATATTTGCGACAGGAAAGCGCGGAAATTTTCTCCGATCATGGCCCAATGTCGGAAAGTGTTAGTGACGTCAAAAATGCAACCCACTGGCCATGGTGTAAGTTTTCTAAGCCAGAGTGCCTTCAGTTTGCCAAGAGTCATGGCAAATACAACAGATCTTAGTGATTCCCGAGAGTATGAATCGAGTTTTTTTATATATGTGGGCTGATGACAAAGAAGAAGAATTAATAAGAAAAGCTGAAGCAGCTGTGGTACAGCCAGACGATCCCAACTTGCCGTCTAGGCGATGATAGTTTGCAGAGGAGATATTTCCTATAAACAATTATGAGATTTCATTTAACAAAAACAAGCATGATTGCAATGCATTGGTATTTGTGTGAGGATGGTCTTGTAGTGTTTCAAATTCTAGCAATCACGAAAACAGCTACGACCTACATATATGGTATGTAAAAGTCTAAACAACCAGTTAATTTCCCCTTTTCTATCTGTGTGATCTCTGGATGATTAAATATAAGTCTGCATTTATGAATAGCTTTCAATATCAGAACTCTAACTCAGCAGTAACCTCGTAACCATTGGAGGGCAGTAATTTACGTTTCCATATACATCATTATCAGTACATGTGTTTATGATATCCTTCATTTCAGATCGTATCCATTATGTAACGATGGTAAATATTTTCCTGTGACTGACCTATTTTCTGGTTCCATATTAACAACAAAGGTACAATGAGGTGGAATTTTGTACACCCGATTGTTCGGAGCTGGCTGTGGACTGTCACAAACAGTGGCACATGACTGAAAAAGATGAAAGGCCAGCCGCCCACTGGTCTTGGCAGGTGCACATATAAGGCGTGAATAGGTAGCTACCTAAACAAGTGTTATCTGGTTATGGAATTAAACACCTAGCAATATACAGTAGTAATTGGACATATACATTACACTGGCTAGCTAACTCAACCTGTTATAGACTATTCAACCGTAGACCTGAGTACGGAACATTGGCCCTTGTTTGTCCATGTTTTCCACCCATGAATTTTATAAATTGAATCAAAATGGTTAAACACATTAAAGTTTTGTTACAATGTTAGTTTGTAACAACATCCCAGAGCGGCCTTGTCACTGTGATATACGATTGATAATTATGTGATAAATTGCAACAGTCATGGAATTACTAGACCCAAATTTTGCTGTGACGCAAGCTTTGAAATCAGAATCATACTGAAGATTAATTTGTAAATATTGCCAAAAATAATGATTCACTGTTCCTGGTTTTATTTGTAATGCCTAATTTGGCCAGTTCCATAAATTAAATCCTGCTATTGTCCAGCGATGGGACCGCATTTAGCAAACTTATCCTAAACGTTGTCATATTTGATAAATCAAAGTCACTTTCCACAAAGTATTCGCTCCATATGCAAGATAGGTTCCCACGACCTTGTCACTTCTCCCTGTAAATCTTGACTGCACGGATCCACGCAGTCTGTAAATTCAGGTCTTTGGGGGAATGTATAAACAAGCTTTAGAACTTGTATTGATACAATTACCAGCAACACACCGACCCATCCTTAGTGGGAACAGAGACAAAAAGTGAATGTTTCTACATGCATTTTTAATCCTGTTGAAGGAAGGTGAAGAAAATATGTTTAACCCAAGTGACACTTCACAGCCATAGCTCACTGGCATGGTAGAGTCTTCCCTGTCAGCATGCGGTATTGTGTTTGTGATGTCACTAGCCTGTCTCGCCTTGTGGGTGCAGGAAAGAACGGAAAGTAACGATTGAAGGTGCAGTGAGTTTTTAAAATAAAAATGCGAATAAAAGTATCATTTTCACATCCATTTCTTTTAAAGTGCATCGTATGGTGAGAACAACCCATGAGTCACCCATGTATCCAATTTGAACATGGTCAATCAAGAGAGCCTTTAAACATACTTTTTGGTCTAAATCTGACAGGAATAGGCCTATATATTGGCATTAAACTATCATAAACTGGACATTCCAGCACTATATGGCATTCATCGTGAACACCCCCACAAAAATAACATTTATGATCCGTCGCTGGTAATATCGCCATTCTAGAGCTTTTCCCTATTGTGATTGCATTGAACATTTGGGGTCCACAGCTCTGCAACAAACAAAAATAATAATGAATAATGCTGAAAATATGGCATTGGTGCATGTAATTAATAAAACAACTTGTAGAAACAAAAACAGATGGTGTTGGTAAGGGCCCTTGTACTAGCATGCATGAAATACAACATTTTATGCAAGGCTCAGCATATCCCAGGCAAGTTAAACACTTGCTGATTTTTTATCAAGATCCTCTGATTTTCAGAGACTGCGGCAGCAGGTTCCAGGACTGAACAAGGACTGAACATCATCACGACGGCACCAATTCCTCTGTCCTTGGCGGGAATTTGATCTTTGTAAATTGCTATCAAATTCCCTGCCAAAGTCAGCACAGCATACTTATTCTGATGCCATTGAGTTTCATTTCCATTCTTGTTTGCTGGCGTGGCTGTATTTGTGACCTTTCTCAGTTTTGAAAGGTATTAGCATGAGACAGTAAAGACTTACTCAGCAGCTATTAGTTTCTTTCCCAAGATTAGTGGTTTTGAGGATCCATGGGCAGTTTATTTGATATTAATGACAGGTGACATTGAAGGTGTTATGACGGCAGATACAACAGTAGATCTCGGGCTGCCAATTACAATCACTTTGTTGGAAAATTGGTAACCACAGCACTTCCATATCTATGTGGGGAAACTTATGATTATTTGCTCTATTGAGCTTCGTTTACAGTAGCATTCTTTGGGTTATTGTGTAGAGGGAAACTAACATTTGCATCCAAATATCAACAGCATACTCTCCAAGTGGAAATGTATTATATGATTTTCAAAGCAAAGGTTATATTCACACATTGAATTCATATAAATTTTCAGAGAAAGGGAAGCATACAACAATCCTTCTCCAATGCTTCAAGAACACAGAAGTTTGTGCTGTATGTTGCCTAAAACATAACTTTTAGCTAGAGGTATGGAAAAGGACACTCGTTTTGTAAAATTGGTGGGCTCCCTTTACCAAAACAAAAATTCTCAGCATATCTGAAGCAGATGCTTTATTTCCTAGGCCTAGATGAAAGTAAATATAAATCTCTTAGTTTTTGGATAGGGGGTGCAACATTTGCGGCTCAATTGGGTTTATGAGATGCGGGAATACGTCATTTGGGTCGCTGGATGTCCAATGCATATAAGAATATATTCGGTACCGGTACTCACTGGCCTCGGGTGGGGTGACCATGCTTGGCATGGTCTATGACGCAATACCCCGCCTTCATGGACTGTGTACGCTGGAAATGAAAAAAGTGTATTGGTATGGTAGTCTGAAATCTCAAAATTGTTGAAATGTATTAATAAAATATGGACTCCATCTTCCACAAAATAACAATGTGTTGGGTTTTGTTTACTGTGCCATGAAGGATCTTAGCCAGATAGAACCTCATAAATACAGTTTGCTTAGTTTCACCGTGTCTTGGTGGTGGTGGTGGTGGGGGGGGGGGGGTACTTCTGGCTGCTACTGTAGGAATTACTAAAAAAAAGTAAATATGGCTTGTAATATTTACACTATGAGAGCATCTCAATGAATTTCGTGATTTTTCCATGCACTTATCAGATCACTCTATCCATGCAATATGCAGATAAAGTCCACTATTCATAATTATGTTGTCCGTCAAGTTTTAAACATTGTTTTGTAGAACCCAGAGACTCAATATGTGGAGAAGAAATACTCTCGGCATTTTGGCTGAGAACAGCACAGGGAATTGGACCAAAGAATCTTTCACTCGGCGTTTCTCGGCAAAAACTAAAACAGCAAAAGACAAAAAAAAAAAAAAAAAAAAACAGAAAAGCCAAGGTACTTTCCACTTCTGTCCTAACCTTGCAGTTACTCGGACAGCACGGTGAAATGCCCAGCTGTTCCTTCACCTGATCCTTTACACTTGAACGTTTATGGGCAAAATGGCCTACGGGTGGGCCTTTCTCGATGATGGTGCAAAACCGTGAAAACGAAAACATTCTTTTATCATTGGCATCATATGAGTTATGTCAAGAAAAGCTAAACCAAAACTTGAAATGAAAGCCTGCAATGCTAATAAAAGCGAAAATAAGTATGTGCGCCAAATTGCCAATGAATTTCTGACGATGTCTTGTCCGTTGTTTTTGACATACACATAAAAACTTCCGCAACAATTACAGGCGTCACATTGTAAATGTAATTTCTCTGTTACTTTCACGAGTATTTAATAGTGACAATTTGCCATCACATATTAATATATGGTAGGTTTCCGTTTCACCTGGCATTGAATTTTGCATTTCTTTTTTAGAACACATGTGGAATATATATGGGTTTTGAGACCGTAAAAACGGCCATGGGTGGTCATAAATGAGGTTGAATGCTTACATTTGGAAGCGATTGCTGTTAGTCCGTCATCAATGGGCTTGTTTGTGATGTGACAGATTCAGTCAATGACAGGGTTCAACCAGGGAGTAAGCACTACACCGCAATCAAGATGATTGGAGCACACGGTGGTTGTGACTGTGCCTTTGAAATAGCTGCTCCTGGTTGCTATGCAATATATACACAACGGCAGGCCTATAATTCATTGGTTTTATACAGTGCGTACTTTAGTGCAGAGCTGGAAAGTGCACTAGTATTTTGACTAATAGACGAGGATAGAGATATGTTCACAATCGAAGTCCTTAATGCGTGTTTTTTGCTGTTAATATATACATATATATATATATATATATATATATATATATATATTTATCTGAGGAGGCACATGCCTTTGCGCCTCAGGTGTTTGCGTCTGTATGAAAGTACAATCTTTTGAGTAACGATCAACCATGGACCTGGTCCATTTCTTATTTTTTTTCTCAGACAAATACGTACTCATCTTGCATAATGGTCAGCGTCCACAATTGGAATTAGCAGTGTGAATGGATCAGAGAGAGAGAGAGAGAGAGAGAGAGAGAGAGAGACATACAGACAGACAGACAGACAGGGAGACAGAGAGAGAATATTGCATGTATAGTAAATGTTACAAGGTTCTTAGCCACGATGCTTGTTTTTCTTTCGCTGCAATCCTCTTTACTATACCGTACATAAAGACTGTTTAAAACGTTCATACATATTTTTAAATTCTAGTATTTCAAAATTATAACAGCATTTGGCTACATTTCTGGTATTAAGACGCTCACACAATTTACTCTTTGCATGGTGGGAAGTAAGAAATTTGTTTTCACAGAACGAGAATTTAATACTCTTTTATTCCTTTGCGTTCAATTATTATGAAACAATTTTCTATTGCGTGCATGATAAAAAGTTTAATATACGTCTTTAAATATTAAGCTCATCTGACTTGCCAGTAGCTGAGCTTATCTTATAGTCCTTCGTCCGTCGTCAACAAATCACATTTTCGACTTCTCTTTCAAAACCGCTGGGCAGATTTACTTCAAACTTGGTGGCAATAAACCTTGAATGGGTTTCTACCGAGTTATTGTCAAATAGACATGGTCCAGTGATTTTTTTTCTTTTTTTTTTTTTTTCTTTTTTTTCTTTTTTGTTCTTTTGGGGGCAAATATTAAAAAATCTGTTCCACCAAAACAGCTTACCCAATAGAGGTCACAAGTACTAGTTATATGTGTATTCAGTTGAATATGCAATCCAATACACGGAATTCTTCAGGGTTAGAAATGTGTATTCCCATTTGATTGCACGTTAAATTGTCCTCAAATTAAAATGCTGTATTTAAAGCTGTAAGAATAAAATTTATGTAAACATTTCAGCTATGTACATAATTTTACCACACAAATTTTGCTGTTTCTGCAACGAATGGTTTTAAAGTTATTAAGCTGTAAATTACAATGGAAAGTTATGGGAAAAACCACTCTGGCCCTGAATGACTGAAATGCCCTCTGCAGTAGAGTAGAAGCTTCTGTTCTTGCTCTCCCCTATTTTGTTTTGATATCACGCAGGGACACTCCTAAAGACTCCTAGTTCTTAATTTGTTCACCAGCTGGCATTGTAATTTTGTAATATATATATATATATATATATATATATATATATATATATATATATATATATATATATATATATATATATATATTGTGTGTGTGTGTGTGTGTGTGTGTGTGTTTTCGCTAATTTCTCAGATTAAGCTGAATCTTGGTGGATATATTCTTTGTGAAAGGATCAAACAAACTTGCTCACTAGATGGCATTGCTGTGGATTTTTTACTCTTACGATTTTTTCAATTAGGGTACTTGTAGGTAAATGTACCTTTCCTAGTGATCAATATGTAAGTCAGTAGGCATTCGAATGCTAATTCACATTTTTGACTTCTCTGAAACCGTCAACCAGATGCACTTGAAACTTGGTGGGAATGTACCTTGGGTCAGCGTCTACCAGGTCTGTTTACATGGTCACGGTCCAGTGAATTTTGGATTTCTAATTAATTTTGTTGTTGTGTTTTTTATTTGGCAAAATGTTAAACAATCTCGGAAACCGCCCAGCCAATTGCTTCAAATTGCATAGGGACACTTGTGGGGACCCCTAGACCTCAATTTGTGAACAGGTAGTGCTGTGATTTTTTCGTATTTCTTACGATTGGCAAGGGTATATGTACATGTTAGCAACAGTGATCATGGTCTGAAACAGAGGTGACCTTGATATCATAGTTCACAGGACCACTTTAGTCTGTCCATGTAGGTCAGCTGAGCACAGGTTTGTCACAGTCCTCTTGTTATAAAAAAAACGTCGCCTCATTGCATATTTTGTTTCATATTTTCAACACCATTTATCAGAGTGTGTCAAAATGACATTTTGTAATCTCAGAACTTATCGTAATGATGAAACAGCTGTACATTTGCAAATACTTATTTCTTTCCGCAACGTCAGCGACGAAAGAAATAAAATGCGGGACATGCGTATTTCACTATGTAGGCGATGAATTATTTATATGTCTGCAATATAGAAAAAGAGTCCCAGTTTTCCATACATGCAAGCACACGTTCACACAGATAACAGATGCAAGTTTTCTATGCATATTAGCATGAGCACACACACACACACAGTTATTTACATATATATATAGAGAGAGAGAGAGAGAGACAGACAGACAGACAGACAGACAGAAAGAGAGATATTATAACATGGTTGCACTTGGGTATCATTTTGTCACGAGTGGTGATCCGAGATCATGAACGAGTGGAGTGCAGTGGATGATCTCGGATCACCGCGCGTGATACAAATGATACACAACCATATTATGATTTATTTATTAAATATGGTATTAATTGTGGTTCAAAAGATAGGCCTAGTTTCATCCATTACCAGTTAAAGAATAATCATCAAGAGAAGTGCCTATAAAGACAAAACGTTTTACTTCTGTATTTTGAATGTTTGTAATATTATAATGACATGGTATTTTTTTAATTAATCAATTTTCGACTATATCGTCCTTTTCACGGATATCGAATTTTCACGCATTTTGAATGAATGTATCAAAAACACACAAGCCTGTTATTTCACCAAAATGGGCCTAACCATCATATCTATCTATCTATCTATCTATCTATCTATCTATCTATCTATCTATCTATCTATCTATCTATCTATCTATCTATCTATCTATCTATCTATCTATCTATATATCTATCTGTCTGTCTGTCTGTCTGTCTGTCTGTCTGTCTGTCTATCTATCTATCTATACATACATACATACATTCATACACACACACACACACACACACACACACATATATATATATATATATATATATATATATATATATATATATATATATATATATATATATATGGGTGTGTATGTGTGTGTGTCTGTGTGAGTGTAGAGTACTTCACATACAAATATCTGAAAATACAAAGATAAATAAATGGAAATTAAACGATCAGATACATTGTAACAATGTCAAATAGTTATAGCGTCATAGCAAACCCTTGAAATAGTACCATAAACAATTATGCCTGTCCACTTAGGCAGAAAATGGGTAAGCTGTTTTAAGACTATAAGCTTTCACAACTCAATGAAACAAACAACTATGTAGACATATCTTATTACTCCATTAAAATGTGACTCGTTATCTGTTACGGCAGACATTACGTATTGTATTGTATTTTTGATTACTGAAAATCATGCATACACGGGAATACAAATCGCACAGGAAAAAGATTCATGCATTGAAACTAGAAAAGAAGATTTGCTTCAAAGCAAATTTGTCTGGGTGCATTTAAAAATGCGAACAGTTTAAAATGCTACACTTTGCCATTGTTCAAAATAATTTTGTGTATTAGCCTAATTTGCGTAAATTAAAATGATACAACTTGATGTTCCTGCTTCATTGGATGTGGCCATGTCACAAACTTATAAACTGAAGTTGAATGACACCAATATCTATAATAGTTTTGAAGCTATTCAACATTTTAATTTCATGTATTTGACTAATTTGTAATAATTAAAATTGTACAATTTTGGATGTGGCTATGTCCAAACCTACAAATTGAAGTTGGAATGACACTTCTATCTATAACAGTGTATCTGTAATAGTTTTGAAGCTATTCAGGATTTAAATCCTGCAAAATCTCCTCATTTGCATAAATTAAAATCCAACGACTTTGGTTCATGGTTCATAGGATGCGGCTTTGCCACAAACCTATAAATTGAAGTTAGAATGGCATCTCTATGTATAATAGTTTTGGAGTTATTCAACTTTTACATTTTTCAATGCCCCTAATAAGCATAATTTGAAATTCTACAACTTTCATAAACTGTCCATTATGTTGAGAGGGGTCACAAACCTGTGCTTGCACCTTGGAAATTTTGTGTCTATCTAGTGGTTTTCAGAATAATAGTGTCTCAAAAAACTGCAGACCAACTTGGTCGTAAAAGAAGAAAGAGAGACAAAGACAGAGACAGACACATAGACAAACAGACAGACAGACAGACAGAGACAGGGAGAGAGAGAGAATTTTTGAGAAAAAAAATACAAAATGTCTGGGTTGGCACCCGGACATTATCCCTCAGACACACAATACCAGTGTTCACTTATATAGTGAAACCTATCTACAGTGGGCACCTTGGGACCAGAAAATAGTGCCCACTCTGGAGAGGGTCAGCCCTTCTGGGCAGTATGGATGGGTATATGTGCATGCACATGGTCATTATTCCTATATGCACATATACCTGTGTGATGTATACATATTATAATTCAAGGGGATGTGTAAACATGCAATACAGGACTGTTTTTGTTCCTTTATTTCATGTACAAATTCAACAGACATTGTCATGAAACTACATGTACACATGTACATGTGAACTGAGACAAGCACTATACTGTCTCACTATTCCTTGTCTTGGCTATGAAGAACAGGCGTCATCTCCCTGGTTACAAGAAAATAAAGACATGGAAGTGTCCACTGAGATGACACAAATCAACACATTGTTTCAAAATTCACAAAGTTGTGAAAACAGTCATTGAGGACTGAAAGATCATACTTTGATGGGTCTAGCAAACTCAGCAGCTCTGTATGTAATCCACTTTTAAAAGAGGGTACCCACAGGCTTGTTCTGCCTAGAAGTCCAAGGCCTGGGTTCCCTTGGGACTGATACGTCCAACAGACCCATAGCCTCAGGCAAAAACAGACCAGCTGGGACACCAGTCTCAGTCATGGTGCACTGACTACTCTGTCCAGCCCTAGTGGGAACTATAGCCTGCCTGGTACATACAGCAGCATGGGGCAGATCTGTTCCTGCATGAACAGAACGAGAGTCTCTGTATATTGAGAACCTCATTAAACAGTTGTTGGGAGTCCCCCCTCCCCCATTTGCTACAAGACCCAAACTTTCCAAACCATACACTTAGCATGCATGGATTGAAGGCTGCCTATGAGACAGGTTCAAGCTCATATATGAATGCAAAATGGTTGCTTAGCACCATGGAGGTCTATGCAGCTTTTAACAAGCAGTAGAAGCCCTGGATACTTGTGTATTTTAGGGAAATTCAGTGAATTTAGCATACATTAAATTGCCCAACTTTTTTTGCATGCTATTGGATTTGCCAGATGTCTCAAACCTGCATGTGTAAGTTAGAACTTTGTGTCTATGTGCAATACTTTGGAAGATATGGAGCTTTTAAAATCTTAGTTGCCTCTCATTTGCATAATTTTAAACATCATGACTATTCCAAACCAGGTGCACAATTGCAGTGGTAGGTCTGTCACCATGGCAAGCTTGGTGGTTTTGGAAATACTAGTGTCCCAGAAAAACTCTGGACAAATTTGGGTGCCATGGAAAGAAAGGAAGAAAAAAAGAATGCAAGGAAAAACAATATGTCAAGGTTGGCATCCAGACATGATAAGTAAACAAATGTAATATATGCTAATACAGATTTAAAGATAGCGAGATTTTCAGCTGCAGGAATGAGACCCTGTGTGGTTTACAGTCCCTCCTCACTGAGACAGCACAGATTGCATAAGTATACAATAATTACTGATATGAGAATCAGAGGAATATGCAAACAATTTTCCTTAAGTGAATCTAAATGCATATCAGTTATTGTTTATCCAAAACGAATAACTTTAGGTGCTTTTTGAACAGAGGTAACATTTTTAATATGAGGAAGCACTGATTTCCGCACATACGGTTCATTAGATATTATCGAAAACCTCCCTACATTAGTCTTAACATGCTGTATATAAAATTCATGTGTTTGTCTAGTATTATTGTTATGAAGACGTGATACTCCAGGAAAAAGAATTCGAAACAAGGCAAGAACAAGATAATATTTAACTTTATACATGAGCAAGCTTATAACATAGGTATCCATTTCAATAATTTAAATTTGTGGAATAGAGGATCAGTATATGAATTAAAACCTGACAATGTAATGTTCCGTAAAATCTTATTTTTAAGTTTAGTAACCTCATCAACTATACCAGGATATGTGATGACCTATTAGGTGTAACAATAAGTGAAATATGGATACACCGAAGCATATTACAATTTAATCAATGCATTTATTCCAAATTTGTGTCTAATCTTCTTGAAGGTCCCACTTATCTTACTTACCTTTTTAGAAATATATTGTGTTCTTTCCAGTTTAGATCTTTGTGAAACCAAACATCTACAAATTTTAATATTTCAACTTTAAGTAACTTTTTTCGTATATTTCAAAAGCAAATCATCTGAAAATGTTTTATTATTGCGAGATCGAAAAATCATATAATTAGTTCTGTCAATATTAACAAATAATTTATTTGTATGAGACCAACGAATAACATCTTCTATAGAGTTATTTATTTTATGCTAAAGAGTTAACATCTCTATGACTGAATAGTAAACTTGTGTTATCTGCAAATAATAGACATAAGATATCCTGACACACATGGACATTTACATACAGATGCATGCGGGCCATGGCTGTTTTAATATGAGACGGTTATAGAACAAAGGTAATAAATTGGGGGAGGTGGAGGATACTGGGCATTTTTGGATCCCTAGGGTGCTTCTATATGGAATTAAGACATAATGGCTGTTTTGGCGGTAAAAGTCACTGAGTGAAACACGGGGCATACAGCAGTCATGGACATTGCCCCGCCAGAGGTGCAGACTCTTGTGGAAATAGTTTGTTTATATCTGCAGGTTATAATATGCAGCCACAATGGCCGGAAAAGAGGCCACAAACTTAGACAGGTCTCTTAAGTATCTTGAATAATGCATTGATAATATTGTACTTTGCGTGTGGCCACATATGGACTCTGCCCGTGTAATACAGTTTTGCCTTAACTTTAATCTACCTGTTAGTTGTGTCTGAAGCAGTAATAATCTTTAGTTACAAATCCAAATACCACACGATACCTTAAGCTGGCAAATCATGCACGTTGCATTTTTGGGTGAGCGCCATTTTGAACAAGGCACAACGCATTGCAAGACAGTCACACAAAAATACATTTGATTTGGATATCAAAGTGAATCGTGGCCAGAGCATATATCATATTGTTATTGATGCTCTGAAATATTTGCAAAATATATACTTTTGGTTTCATATGTTATAAACCCCCAAGATCGTCCCAATATTATCCTCATTTAGAAACCATTGGGTGTGGAATCCACAATTTTCAAAATGGCAGCCAAGTCCGTGGGTAAGTCCCGATTGGATATTTTGAAGAGGTTGTATCCAAAATATAAGTGTGATTAGTGGTAACGGATGGTCAATTTGTCGAATGAATGTAATATAAAATATAGAATGGGACTTTTCTAGTGTTAGCATTACCTAAAAATATAAAGATTATGCCTTGAAATAACCAGTTGTTGGCGGCAATGGGCCCAGAATAGGAATATTGTATCAGACGCTGAAGTCGCCCTAATGCTATGAATTAAGTAGCAGCACTGGGCCAGGAAGCAAGAGCCCCCCGCTCTGAGTCAAAGTTAGAGCTTAGTTGAGAGGATTGCCCCGATAGTGGATACAGGTCCAAAAGTACTGGCAGGTTTTTATATAATTGGTGACAGATTTAAGAACTTTTGAATGTACATTATCCCAACCTGGGCTGGAATCTTTTAGATTCTTCATAATGATATTTATGTTTTGCTCAATGATTTGGGAGAAATAGAAAGAGTTAAAGTAGTTACCTTGCAAGTAGGATTTACAGTGGTTGGACGTATTGTATTAGCTAATGATTAGCAAACATTTACAAAATAGGAATTAAAGTTATTAGCTATGTCTTTTGGCTCAATAATAATCTTGTTATTGTTTATAAATCTTTTTGTTGTAATTTGTGATCCTTTTTGTTTACCAACAGTAAACTGGGTGTCAGATAAACTAACTGACCTTGTGTGTGGGTTTCCCTGGTGGTGGCATTATTTTGATTCAGTGTTTGTATACAAAGGTAGGAGGGCAGGCTATGTGGTGATGGTCAGGAAACAGGCTGCTCAGTATGAGATATTCAAAGTTTACAGATCCAGATGAGTGCAGCTGTTGCAAAATCCAAGTGGCTTTGAATGACACATACATACAAAGCAAACTTTTTTGAATTGAAAAAGTAACTTCACCGCCTTTGAGATTTTTCATTAAACATTTCATATTTTTCCATGTGAATCCAATCAGTGTCTGCACAGAATATAAAACTGAAGAAAATCAGTAGTTGTGCCAAAGAAATACCTGCCAGTGTGGTTTCACAGGAAGTTTCACTCAATAATACATGAAGAATGGCACCGCTGCACATTCACCACTTCCAGGTTCTTTTTGCCATGAAATTAGTCCATTTGAATATCTGTGGCTCTTTTCCATATGCCCAGTACCAACATTTGTTCATCTGTTTCTTTATCAAGCTTGACTTGTGTGTTGCTGGAACCGTTGTGTGTACCACTACCCCAGGACGGTGTTTCAGATACAGATTGTAATGGATCTTTATTCTATTTAGCATTTTTGCTATTTTTGGCATATATTGCTAATTATGCTCATTATGACACAGACATTATATTTCCCTGGATTCTTCATATCTTTATTTCACCCCAATTTTGTCCGGAACTTTTCTCGGACACCGCAATACCTAGAAAATGCAAAATTTCTCATGATGATTGACCTAGCAGTGAAATTGTGCATATTGTATTGCATAGTCAAGATGTTCAAAATTATGCAAAATAGGGGCATTTAAACATTTAAATGTTTTATATCTTTTAAACTGTTTAGATAGGGACACGATTTTGAATGCTAGCTATAGGTTTGTTAGGATGGAATATTCAGATTTATAGCAATAGAAAAAATGCAAATAAGGAACATTTAAAAAGTTAGATCTTTAATATCTTCAAATCTAATAGAGATAGAGACATGATTTTAAATGCTAGCTATAGGTGAGAATAAACTATCTAATGGATAAGAGGGATTATCAGGAGGTGTTGCCGCCTGGTGGAAAGACAACAACTGAACTTTCCTCTACTTGGGTTTCTAAATGATAGCATATATTCATGCATAACTTGCACTTTCTCAAGTTTTGTGTATTAGAAATATTTCAAACCTAATTGTTTGTAGCACAAAGATTAGCTGTGAAGCGAATTTTCTTTTCTAATTTATTTTATTTCCATCTTATGCCAGGTGGTTGTTGGAGTACTTAATTTACAGCTCTCCAACTGTGGGCCGGGGAAAACGTTGAAACCTTCATTCTAAGTGTTACACATTTATAAACGTGTACATGCTGCTCTTGCACATGTTTATAAGGAATCTTTGCAACACCCTGTACATTTTCTCGATTTGTAATGAAATTAGGTCGTAATATAACTGATTGTGACCGACCAACTGTATAACGCACACATACCCTTGTTTCATTTTGTTTAAATGATTTATTTCTTGAAAGAAAAACCAACTTAATGAAGCTTAAGACACCAGCCCCCGAAACTGTAGACATACTAAAGTTACATTTTTTTAATAAATTGTAGAGCTTGACAAAATATCATTTGCAGTGCCTTTTAACATAGATTATTATTTTTAAATGGGAGAGTAATAACATATGAAACTCAAATCAGGCTAACTGCAGAGAACTATGAAGAATCCCTTTGATTTTAAGCCATCCATCATTAATGTGACAAGCCATAAACCTCTCAGTATGGTGATACGAATTAAGTAACAGTTTACTGAAGTATTTTGTTTGGTTATATTTGCAGGGTGTGTAAAGAGGCACAAACGTCTGCTGTCTCAATTATCTCTGTGGCCTGCTGAGTGCAGGCAAAAATGACCTAGGACACTGAGAAACTGGGAATCTGAGATTCCTAATGAGCCTCAAAACCCAACCAACAACATGAAGAGCTAGCTGGGAGGTGCTTCATCTTTCTACTTCTGGCAAGCTGACAGATGGTCGCTCAGCAATTGCAGACATGGCACATACTTCTCCTCAAGAGGCTCGTCAGTCTACTTAAATACAGCATCATCAGCCATGTTGCTTGCCAGCCAAGTCAAATCCTTCAGCCACAGTTTGGATGGAATCAGATGGTTTGTATAAACCTTCCTTTAGACCAAATCTGTGGGGTTTTCCTTCCCAGAACAATGGACCCAGTGTGACAGATGTTCGTAACCTCCTAGATTTTCTGATCTCTATTGGCCATGAAGGAGCTTTCATCTTCCTGTATCTTCCTTTATCCACCCATGGGCAAGAGTGGAGGAGTCTGTTCAACGTTGTACTTCATTTTAGGCAATTTTTATGTACTGAGCACAAACACCAGCCATTTTGCTGACAGTAGAGCATATGAACGTTAAATCTGCTGATATGTTACCATCTTTTAGAGGAACATCTCTCATCCCATCAGTCACAAGAGGAATGCCAAATTGGACAAATGTGGAATACCACTTGACCAAATGTCCTTTTACTGGCACCTCCAGAGACATACAAGTCCATTCTCAACAATCTTGTCCATGGTATAGTTGCATAACACATTGGCATCTCCTCGTCACAGAAAAGTCTTAAACCTCTGACCCACCTCAAAATCTGCAAGGACAGCTATGGATACTTCTGCATTGCATTCAAGGCCTAATTGCCATATTTCATGGGTCAAGATCTTCACTACCTTGGTGAAGAGAGTAAAAAGGCTCAAGGTATCACAGAGTCTTGCTACAAAAATAAGTGTGACTCAATTTGTGGTTGTCAATTTCATCAGAAGTCTGTAGACCAACATGTTAGAATTGTCAATCTGGGTCAGCTGCTCTGTGTCAACTGCTTTAGGCCAAGTACCTTGCTGTTTGTATCCAAACTCAAGAAAGAACATATCTGAAGTAATCTCATTGATAGAAACATTTTTTCCAAGTGGTATACTAGCCTTAAGCGTGACTTCTCTTACTTCTTCATACAAATTGCAAACTTCTATCCTCTGAATCATCCCCTGTGAGCACATCCTCCACATTCAATTCTCCTTCGGTCCTTCAACTGCCCTTCTTACTGGGTATTTAGAGAAATGATATCTGCTGATAATATTCAATAGGAATGGAATATTCTTATTGCCAAAGGGAACTCTCGGAAATGGCATCCCTCTGATTCAGACATTGTGGTACCATTAGAATTGGCATCCCTATGATTGAGACATTGTGGTACCATTAGAATTGGTGTACATCATGGTCTTCCCTTTGACTCTGATTTGCAGAAATGCCTTTGCTGCTATAGCAGTGAGTGCTACCTCCCAAATTCTATACTTGACAAGGATCTCAACCAGGTCGGAAACGAAGAATGAACCAGTCATTTAATGAGATACCACCATTGAACCCTGCTGTTGAAACTTCCAGTGCCAAAAGTGATTCAAAGTATTTACTCCCTCCACACAACTCTTGGTCTTTTACTCAAACACATTTCTTGCCTTTTCATGCGACTTCCATTCTGAAAGGCTGTATTAGTTATATTCAGGGAGGACAGCTATATTGGTCCTACTTTAAGTTCTAGAAAACTTGATGCTTATGTCTGACCTGCTGTCAAAGAAGAACTACAAACACAGCCAATCTTAAGAATGATAAATGTCAAAATCTCTGTCAATGCATTCGCAGCTTTATTTGAAGAGTGGAAAAAGGTAAAATCGATCATTTTTTATATTTGTGGGACGATTATATTTTGACACGCTCCCGTTTTCATGTCACCAAAGAATAAACTAGCAAAGTTGACAATGAGAATAATTCTATATCTTCATTTGTCAAATCCTGTATTGTCCACATAAATCACTTCATCTTGCACTATTTCCATTGTTCGCCACCTTGGTTCTATCATTCATTGTGCTCGTTGTATTTTCACTTCCCCCTTTAACGGGGTTGCTTGCAAAGCAGACCAAGTTCCGTGTTACTACACTTGGTCTGCCCTTCTTCGACAGGATTTTATTTATAGTAAGGGAAACAGAAGTATACTCTGACCCTCCCCCTAGACTGAGACACCAATCAGGAAGTTCATCATCATCGCCTAGACCAGTAACAGCCTCTGGTCCCTAGTGTACTGAAGCCTGTTGCCATAGTAACCATAATAAGCCAATTAGAAACTGAGTCACTTTTCCGACGCAGAACAGTGACCTTGTCAAAGAAGGGCAGACCCCAGCGGAGTAGACAAAATACGCAGCTTTTGTCTGCTTTGGAGGCAATTAACGGGGTTAAAAGATATAAAATGGTACCGAGTATAACTTGTTAGAGATCCCCATCAGCAAGGAAGGTAGAAAGCCAAGTAGATAGACAAATAGAATGTGTACTCAGACATAAAGTTTGGATGGTTTAAATACAATGACAAAAATATTCTTCGTCATAAGGAAGTAAAAGAAATTATTTTAAGCTATCAGATTCATGACTGATTCATTTATAATGCAAGACAAGAAAGCCCAGCAGAGTTTTGAGAGAATGGTGTTTTAATACCCAATAATAAAAAAAACTTTAACAGCAGAAAGTTTGTTTTCTTTATCATCAACCAGATTCGGTTTGTTCAAATGTTGTACACGTAATAAGCATAACAGTTTCTCATTGAGTATGATATTTATCAGCGGGCATGCGTGGAAATGTATGTTCACTGACCACTTGTTCAGAAAGCGCCCGATAGTGGACCCTAAAACTGTAAATGACGAATCATTTATTCAGTTTATTTCAACATGATGAAGTCACGGGGTTCTCATATGTTCAATAGCGTGAATGTTATAGCACCGTCACGTAAAATGTCCGTATAAGCGTTTAAAGAAACTTATAAAATATTGTCATTGCTGTCACGTAATTTCAGACCAATATATGATCTTTCTATATGGGCAAATTTTCGATACAGAATAAATTTTCTTGGATAACTTTTCGGGTTTGATATGTAAGGTTTGTTTGTTTGTTTGTTTGTTTGTTTGTTTGTTTGTTTTTTTCAAACTAAAAAATATAATAAAGGGTAAGCATCGTAAATTATTGTTCAAACAATGACAGGATCGCCACGGTACGTGAATCTATCATGTAAATATAACCTTTCCATACCTGGTGGAGTGGAAAATGAATTACAGTAAGAAAACAATTGGACGACCATATTCATGTATCCTCAATATGTCATAGCGCTCTATCGGGTATTTATTGTAGACCATGCAATCAAATGTTGAGTTTTCATATTTAGAGCACGTTAGACAAATATGCACATTCAACACATTTAGGTCAACATGCCCGACCTGATTTTGTTATTTATTATTCTGTGACACTGCTTAGCACGAGCTCAAAATCTGTTACCATTGTGCGTTCAGTGGGCGTCAGATTTATCCAGAGTGTGCCAAATGATTTGGAACTTGCTTGTGTGATACAAATTGTTGAGGATAGCTTTTTTTTCCTATTCTTTCTGTTGTCTCTTTTTAATGTCTCTGAACTGGTATACTTTGACGTACTGCGGGCGTGTTAACAATGCTTCAACCTCACAGCTACGAGAAATTAGTAAACATTTCTTTCTTATATTCATAAAACTACTACGGTCGCAGCATAAAGCATACATGTGCACGGTGTGATAATCCTGTGCCGAATAAAATAAAAAAGGCTATAACAAATAAAACAGTTTTTTTTAAAATAATAACTCGTATCTGTTACTTTCCCTGTCTACTAAACTCTGGATACATGGATGTTTAAACCAACCGAGTCTACGAAAGGCTTAACTGGTATCAAGCAAATGGCAGTAAACACCAGAAGTACTACCACGTCCCTTACTGAGACAATATAGTACTGTCGTACACAGGACTGGGTTACACGGTTGCTTGAATGCATAGTGTGGAGAGCAGGTGTGCAATTGATCCGGGTGTCTTCGTAAAATAATGAGATTAAACACCTATTTTAACCAATTGCACAAATTGTGCTGTGCCTCCACAGGAGGTACTTGTCATGATATCCGACATTGAATTTTTGCGCCGGCTGCCTGTGGGAGTCTCGACGGCTCCATGACCCAACAGCCGAGCCGTTGAGCCGAGTTGGAGCTATAGTGACATAAAACAGACACATGAAAATATGCCATGGATATTTCACCTTTTATACTCCGTGACTCGATTGCTATTATTTCATTGATACATAGTGGTATTTATTTCCACATACATATCAACATTTTTACAATTTCATGCGATATAAGAAGGGCTTCTACGGTACAGCGTTACCTGGCGGCACGTGTCCTCAATCAGGGAGGTGTATGCACCTCCCTGCCTCAATGAACACCTCCCTGCCTCAATGAACAGGTCTTCTCTAATGATTATAAAGGGAGGGGTCTGTATATTTTTTAATGTGTTGGCTCAGCTGATGGAACATAATGAGCTAGCTGGCTATCTAGCTAGCTGCAAGTAGAAGTTACGCTGGCTGAGCCTAGGAGCCTATTACTCGTGCATGGCGACATAACTGTTTGCCCGTGCCATTGACAAACAAACCTGTAATTCTAGACAATAAATCATGTGGAATTGGACCATGTATAATAGCAGAAGTGAACACATCATCAAAATAACTAGGTAGGCCTACATCATGTAGAACAAAAGATTCAGGTATATGCCAACATGAACAGGGGCCTATGTGATGGTGGTTGATTTTGATATCTACAGCAAGTTCAGACTGGTGACATATGAAATACCTTGGAAATAAAATGAGGCGTCTCGTCGCATGCATATTCTTATTGCCATACAACCTAGGAACTTGACCTCTAAGAATTTACACAGAAAATGAAAACTACCGAAATACATTCCTAAGCGAAGCATCACGCTTTAAGTAGATTTTACACCAATTGCAGAACGGCGAGCAGACGTGAGGATTCTATAGACGCAGATGCTTTGACCAAAGGAGCATTTCAATCTCTGAAAGTACTCGAGAAACTAGACACCTGGAGGCTCAAATGCGGGCGTTTGAACAATCACGCTGGAGTGTTTGGAGAACAGCATTCACTATTCTACTTTTAGCGGAGCGATCTAAATGGAACAATATTTGACTAAAGCTTATAAATGGCTGTTCTATATAGATCAGGATACAGCAGTCTGAGTATTCATGCAGATGAAACTTACAGCTGCCAAAAACATTAATTTGCTGCACATAATTTGCATATGAACGGCCGACGCACAATGTGTGGTACTTGCGGAATATGCATGTTTATTTTCCAAGCATGTTGCATATTCTGTCAGAAAGAAAAGGTTGCCAACCAAGCACCAGTCAGTACAAGAGCTCTGCGCCAACATGAGTGGGACTGTTAATCATGTACTAGGCTGGCTTGAGATAAGGAAAAAGTGAACAGGTTTGTCCTCTCATTGTCGATCAATAAATTTCCACTTCTATGATCCCTTGGTGATTGATTAGGAATGTTCAAAGAGTTTTCCGACACAAGAAAACACTTTGCCGTTTAGTTACAGAATCGTTATTATGAAATGCGGTATGACAATGAACGTCGCAAGTACAATGTATGTTTGTCCATATGAATAGCCTCACACAACGGTAGTTCCAAAGGGAGTCCCGGGTCTTGGCAATACTGTGATAAAGCTCTACAAAGCACGTAATACCCAAATTGAATGTCTTTACCGCTCGCTTTAAAAGCAATCATTCTAATTGGTGGATCACCCCCGGCAGATCCACACATTTCTGCATCATCCCATTACTTAACATCCCATAATGCCCATAGTTGGTTTATGGATTTTAGCCAGCAAATATTTCTAGTGGAAAAATAAAAAGACTCGTGAAATCGTCACCGCGGAGTCACACTCTACTGGATTCTCAGGAAGAGATAGAATGCATTGAAAAATAGCAAGGGCTGTGGAAGTCATGAGTTCAGCTTAGCAAAATTATCACCACATTAATCGTCGTCCAATTTCACGTACGTTACAATGTGTCGATCTGAAAAAAGGCCATCCGTTATAATACTATTCTCTTGATTCAGCTGGATTACATAGGAACACATTATTTGAAACCTTAAGAGGACATTTATTTGGGACCCTTTCCAGATTTCAGGCAGTTAATCGTAAAACTTTTTTCAGATTTGTATCAATAAGGGGCGCATGGGTATTCTCACGAAAACTACTTACGAAAAACGAAAAACTATTAATGTGGAGGATATTACATAACTGGTCTGTCGATATTGATAGATATGCGCCCATTGAAGAATCCCTTTTAAACCCTGTCATGATTCAAACCCTGTCAAAATAATTTTCATGAAATAAAACGCGATAAAGTTGTCAAACGCTCGTGTATGGAAAATGAAGTTGTGGACAGTTGACACAAGACAAACTTTATTTGGCATAACATAGTGCAACATAAGCATGATATATACACATACGCCACACACAGACACAGACACACAGACAGACAGACACACACACACACACACACACACACACACACACACACATATATATATATATATATATATATATATATATATATATATATATATATATATATATATATATATTATAGCATGCTTTGTTGACGATATGAAGTATATCAACGAGCACTGGATGCCATATAGCAGAACCAGAGAGTGAAGCGAACGAGTTCTGGTGTATGGTATCCAGTGCGATTTGATTACTTCATATCGTCTACAAAGCATGCAATAGAATTTTTATCTCATGTTTGAGTCGATTAGTACATTTCAATACACAAAGCAGAAATAAGAACGAAATTTGCAGAAAGTTTTACTCCTCGTCAATACAATTACCGATGAAACCGGAAGAGTACCGATACCACCGCAGGAGTGCCGATACCACCGGCAGAGTACCGATACATCATATCGCGGCACTGTAGCTTTTAGGCCTATGATACGGTATTTATACAAGCCTGTTATAGTACTGAAATCGACCCAAACATTATATATATATACATATATGGCGTGTGTGTGTTTAAACCCTGGAGACCCTCCCATTAAGACTCCAAGAAGTCGCCATAATGCCGGCCATCCTGACGATATACAGTAATGACCTAAATTTCTCCATTTGGTGCCAAACGCTGTTGGCTACATAGGAGAAGTAAATTAAGCATTAGAGTTGGAAAACAAAGTGTTAAAAAGATACCATTATTTTAAAGTATTACAGACCAGACAATCGACAATGTCGCACTGTTTCACAGTTGTTAATAATATATTTCTCAGCATATTGCGAGGAACCTTTACAAGAATGTATGTACATTTTTGTCATGACTACCACAGCCAAATAGCTTTCTCTAATTTAGACTGATATTCTATGTCATATACAGAAACAACTGATTTGGTGTTTGTTACCTGTGTACAAGATACAAGATGCAAAGCTTTTTTTCCAGTCGGCACGTGTACAAAGAGAAACATCAGCCAAAGGGCTATTAAAACTGACAAAATACATACATAAAGTAACATTCGACAAATACTTGTAACTGAAAATGGCAGCATTTATACACAACTGAAAAAAGTAGCACCACAAAGATAAAATGATCAAATATCAGACAGTCATGCATCTCGCTCATCTGGGTATTTGGACTAGAAGGTTGCATTACATGCTGCGCAAGTGCATGATTCGTCAAAGGTCCGGGTGGCAATCAGTTTTTTTTTTTTGTTGTTGTTTTTTTAATTCTGTCGAAGTTACAACATCTTGTATGCTATTAGGGACCTGGTTCCAAATTTTGACACCTTGGTAGCGCAAAGAGTTTTTATCATAAGTCACCTTGTTATGTGTAGGATGGTTCAAACACGTAGATGAGCGGGAAACTTTATATGACATATATTGTTTAAAAATGTGTTGTAAATAATTTGGGCTGTGGTCCCCCAGGGCTTTGTAGACTTCAATGGAAAGTAACCGGAGTTTACCAATTGATAAAGTGGACAAATTTGCCTTTTTCAAAAGTGAATGATAATCATTTTTGTGATTATCGTAAATAGAAAGTATGCCACGTTCCTTGATTTATCCATTTTTGTTGTCAGAGTAGCTCCACAAAAGTGCCAGGCAATAGGGCAGTAATTGAAATTAGATATACTGAAAGACCTGAAGATCAGTAACTTACATTTAGAACCTAAATAATTGCTTATTTTCTTCAGGACATTGAGCTGTCTAGCAGCTTTCTTGCACAGTTCAGCTATGTGAATGTCAAATTTGAGCTTGATATCTATATTTACATCGAGGAGTTTCATATGATCCTCGGTACTAATGACCTTATCTTTAATTTCAAAATTTATATTACAAGAGTCCCGCCATAAGGGTATAGAACCAGCGATTTGAATTTTTCAGGATTTGCCATTATTTCATTTTCTGAAAACCAGTCTATAGATTCGGAAGCTATAAGTGCAAGTTTATGTTGAAGACTTTCTGGGTTGTAATGACTAGAGGATAAAGTGTTGTCATCTGCATAAGGGTACAGGCAGGAATCGTTTATTCTGTAGTACATATCGTTGATAAAAATGTAGAAAAGGAGTGGCCCAAGAATTGAGCCCTGGGGTACGCCTTTCAAGACAGTAACCCAGTTGCTGCGCTTCTTAACAATTTTAACTCTCTGTTTCCTGTTACTCAAGTAACTACTCATTAGTTTAAGGGCTCCTTCTCGTAAACCAGAGGCTTTAAGTTTGGAGAGGGCAAGAGCATGGGGGAGGCAATCAAAGGGCCGAGAGAACTCCATGAGGATTGCCCCCACATAATTGTCATTGTCAAGTTCCTTTCTCTAGTCTTCACTAATTTTAATCAGTAGGCTGTTGCAACTGAAACCTATACGAAAAGCAGAAGAAAAGGTGAAGAGACTTAATCCAAGGAATCAACAAGCTGACCACTGATTATGCTTTCAAAAATCTTTAAAAAGCATGGCAAACAACTTATAGGTTTGTAATTCTCTTTACCAAGACGATCTTTCTTTTTGTAGGCTGATGCAACTTCTGCAAGCTTCATGTCATGTGGAAAAGTGGAGAAGTCAATTTCTTTGTTAATTATCACGGTAAGAGGGGGAGCTAAGATACAGCAGAGAGTTTAACTAATTTCGGGGCAATTTTATCATAGCCAGTGGCTTTCTTGGTGTTAATCATTTGAAGTTTTTTGACAACCTCATCGTTTTCAACTTTTCGAAAAGTGAAACTGTCAGATGCCACATTACATTGTTCATAGATTGCTCGGACACTGGGATTTTCAGTATATGTGTCCATGTCATCAAAGGTCATGTGACTGTTTATATTTCTACTAATGTCTTGAACACGGTTTACATAATATTCGTTAAAAATATTACAGATTTTTTCTGAATCTGAAACAAGTGAGGAACCATCACTTAAGATGATATTTCCATGAGCTCTGTAGCCCTTATTCGTTAACAATGGCTTTATAGTAGACCAAAATTTACCCTTAGATGGCTCGCTACTACAGCGCTCATGGAAGTATCTCATGATGGCTTTCTTATGTAGGCTGGTGTTTTTCTTTCTTTGCTTTCTAAAACGTTCCCATTTAAGAGGTTTTTCAATTTTTTTTTGCGTTCAAATAGGCATTTCTGTACATTCTTTTTAACAGATGTTTTTTCTCAGCTCAGCATCTACAAATGGAGCTTGTTGTGTCCTCACCTTTTTGCTCTTTAAGGAAGCATGTCCAGAAAAACCTCTTTGAATAGATATGTGAAAGCCCAGTAGGAATCATCAACATTATGAGAAACCTTGGACACCTGGAAGGGAACCCTATTTAGTTCATCCAAAAATATTGCTTCATCAAGCTGTTTGTATGATCGAAAAGATATGTATTTAGATTTCTTTCCAGGTGTTTATTTTCTAGTTGAAGTATGTACAAGATGGTGAAAATCGCTCAAACCGTAGTCAAAGGAGCCAGTGTCCTGATAAGGTGATGGTTTGTTTGTGAGAAATAGATCAATTAAAGTGCCTTTAGCTTCTTTAAAACAGGTTGGCTCCTTGATCAAGTTTGTAAGATCAAAAGTAACATACAATGCATGTAGTGGTGTTTCACACATCATGTTATGGTTTAAGTCACCAACTACAAGAATGTTGTCACAGCGTATATAATCTTTATCAATAACAATAGAAGCTTCATGTATACGGACCTTTTTGGACTGTGAGTGTGGCCAGTAAAAGGCAACCAGCGACCACGGTATATACTCTAAAGTAAGCTCAATGGAGATATTTTCAATAATATATGATTCATTACTATCAAGTCTACGTGAGGGAATATCAGACCTAATGTAAATTAAAAGGCAACTATCATGACTGTTTCGATCCCGTCTATACATACTGTAATTGGGCGCAAAGAACTGACGATCCGGAAAGGATCCATCAAGCTTAGTTTCACTGATAACAAGGCAATCCACCAGATTGTCACATATCATGTTATAAATTACTGTGGACATTACTGCTTTCTGGTCAATTTCTTAGACAGAGTTCGAGACCCCACAGTGTTGATGTTCACCTTAACTGCCCTGCCAGGGATATATCCAGGTGACACACCCAATTGACCCATGCCTTCTTATTATCAAATACCAGGGTCACCTTCCTGTTTACCAATACAACTGCACATGGACTAAGTACTCGGTATTCCACGTTCGGTCGCATGGCAACAATCAAATACATGGGCTCTGCCTGTTATAGACATAATTGGAGTTAAAACAGGAATGTCATGAGTTGTTCCATTTAAATTTTGTGGGAGGAAGACGGTTCTCCTAGGCCTCTCAGTCTGTTGAATCTGGTGAATATGGATGGAAAATGTATTAAACTAAGTGAATGACATATTTATGTCTGTGTGCTAACGCAGACATTCTGTTTTTGTTCGGTTTCTTTCTCTTTTTCATTCTTTCTTTATCACCAATTTTGTCAACAATTTTCTCGGACACTATTACATCAAAAAGTTTCAAACTTGGCATGATTATACCTCTACACATAAAGCCTTGCCTTTTTATTAAGAAGGATAAACATTTTGAAAATTATGCATCCAGTGAACCGCACACAGAAGTTGTAGCCTTTAAATGTATGCGGGTAATGGAGGCACACAGAGAGCTTTGCTTTAAAGCAAATCTTCTTTTCTAGTATTTGTATATTCATAGTAACTTGTGATGCAGGATAACTTAGATATATCGGTAAATTTGGGCGGATCAAGGATGTCTTTAAAGAGAGGATATTATGTGCTTTGTACCTGTTGCTGTTTTCTTTTGCTGCTTAACAAGTCTGCCAAAGAGAGTGAAACTTCCATGCAGGTATTCCATAATGCGAATGGGACAAGAATAAGGCATTTTAAATCAATTGTAAAACATTTTTGGGCGTTTTTTTCATAAAATCTTATATATGTATATATATATATATATATATATGTATATATATATATATATATATATATATATATATATATATATATATATATATATATATATATATATATATATATATGTATTGTATTTGTGTCTTTTTGCCCAGAACCACTTCCTAGTAGTCAATATCCTATTCCGCAGTTCGAACTCTTTACTCTCCATAAGCTAACCTGTCCCTGTCTAACCTGTATACATATGGAATTACTATTGTCTATATTGCACACGTTCCTCTGTAAAATTTTGACATAGGCTGTATCAGCCCAAATAAATTAAAGGGTCTTCAGCGGGTAACTACTCAACATGTTTCGGAGCCTTTTACCCGTACATGTCTCTCTTAGTAGCGGCTCCTTGTCTAAGCTAAATATTCAGCAAAGACAACCCACATAATAAAGAATAAATAAGAACGTGGCAAATGATGAATTAGCTAAATACGTGAAGTTTTGCTTATAAATGCAGAGCTTCGTTATGAAAGAAGAACCCCTGTCAAACAAACCATAATTACTAAATTTGTATAGTACAGGTTCAGATAAGAACAATTTGACTTACCCCTGAACCAATATGTACCCTTTCTGGCTGGACAGTTTATCCTAGTTAAACCACCCGCCAGTGTATAACTGAAGTGGAAACAAGCTGGGGCCTTATATTCAATCCCAGTGATAGTAAAATAAACAGTTGCAACTAGACCACCTGTACAAACCAAGGAAAATCCCAACAAGGACTGCAACAATGGACATCCTGCACCAGAAATGTAAAACAAACTCTGTGATGACACCTACCCCCCCCCCAAACAATTAAGCTCTATTTAACTGCCAACTCTGAGTCAATGTATCAACTTAATGTGTCAGGTTTGTGACATTTGAGAAAATACTGTCAATTTTGAGCAAAAATGTGCATTTAGGCATGTCAGAAAAGAATGAAAGTCATTAGCATTTATGTCAAAAAACATGTTATCAAAACAATTTTTCTTAACAGGATTTTGAGTACAATTAGGCAAGCTTGTAACTGTCGTCAGTAGCTGCTTGCTACCTATAGCCCCCGGGGGATTGACCTAACAGAAAACAAGCAAGCCTAAAATGTCTGAAAGGTGAACATTAAAACAGAATGATGCCAAAGTTAAAGTTAAATAGCAAAACAGAAAAGTCTAAAAACTGTAAATTATTATAGCCAAACTTTCTAATAATCTTTGGATATTAACAGCTAAATTATAGGGCAAGTCAGAAAAGAATGAAAGTCATTTATATTTAAGTCAAGAGAATGCGATGAAAATATAATATTTCTTAACCTGATATCAAGCACAATTAGGCAAGCTTGTAACTGTCGTCAGTAACTGCTTGCTACCTATAGCCCCTGGGGGTTTGACCTAACAGAAAACAAGCTAGCCTAAAATGTCTGAAAGGTGAACATTTAAACAGAATGATGCCAAAAGATAAAGTTAAGTAGCAAAACCGACAAGTCAAAAAACTGTAAATTATTGTAGCCAAACTTTCTAATAATCTTTGGATATTAACAGCTAAATTATAGGGCAAGTCAGAAAAGAATGAAAGTCATTATTTGCACTTAAGTCAAGAGAATGCAACGAAAATGTAATATTTCTTAAACAGATATCAAGCACAATTAGGCGAGCTTGTAACTGTCGTCAGTAGCTGCTTGCTACCTATAGCCCCTGGGGGTTTGACCTAACAGAAAACAAGCTAGCCTAAAATGTCTGAAAGGTGAAAAGATAAAATTAAGTAGCAAAACAGGCAAGTCTAAAATCTCTAAAATTATTGAAGCCAAACTTTCGTATGTATGTATGTATGTATGTATTTATGTATGTATGTATGTATGTATGTATGTATGTGTGTATGTATGTATGTATGTTGTCAAAATGGTTTGTCTGTGAGGTAGAAACCGTTTCAGAAGTCGTTGACGGCGAGCTTGGTCGCTATCGTTTTAATAGTACTAGATATGGGAGAATAATTAAATTAATTAGTTAAATGTTCTTATAAGTAAAGATACAAAACTAAGTAAAACAATGTAAAATTTTGTAACGGGAGTGTCAAGAAAATGAGAATAATGACAACTGGGTATCTATTGCCAAAAGCCGTTTGTGCACCATGGGCTTCGGTGATGTTTGGTACGCTCAGGGAGTACAAGATGAAAATTTACTTTTACGTTAGTTTAAGTTAAGATTAAGAGATACGTATTCTCAATAGTGGAATGCAGCAATTCAAGATAAGCCGAAAGCTGGGGTATATCGTCATTTTACATCTGTGCCAAAGCCCCAAACGTATTTGCTAGAAATTGAAATAGCGAAACATAGAACTACATTGTGTCGTCTAAGAGTAAGCTCACATAGACTTAGCGTTGAAACAGGCCGATGGCAGAATCTGCCTGTGAGTGATCGTAAATGTTACTTGTATGGATTGATTGAGGATGAATGCCACATTGCGCTGGAATATCCTGTTTACAATTTTTGATTCTGTTTAAAGGCGAAGATATATTCCTGCCAGATTTAGACCAAAAAGGATGTCTAATTTTGTTCAATTTATGTCATCTGAAGATAATTCTGTCTTTAGAGTTAAGAACTCTAGGTAAAGAAGGTGTTGTAATTATCAACCCCAATTGCACTAACAGTTAGGGATTTGTTTATGGCTTCCCACCTTAGCTTAAAGAGTATTAAATATATATTATAAACTCCTCTTATAACAACAGTGAGGGATTTGTTTATGGCTTCTCACATTAGCTTGATTGATAACTCAAGTTATAATATCAGTGAGGGATTTGTTTCTGGTTTCCAATCTTAGCTTAAGGTGTATTGAAGATACATTATCCACTCAGTTAGGGATTTATAATGATAAACTTTATTTCATTAAAAAGGATTGAAAAAGTAGCCAAAGGATAATATTAATTTCTCTCCTCGAGTAAATACAAATAAAATTGCATAACTGGTACAACTATAGGCAATACATTTGCACAAAAAGCGATCAAACGACTAAAATACAATAAGACAATACCAGTGGAATAATGGATAAACAAAGGATGCCCTTTTAGTGTTCTTAAACAGTTGATTTCCATGAATAGGCTTGAAGATTGCAAAGTTAAATTAGAGATCACAATGTTTTTGATTGTTCCAAAAGTGTTAGATATATCTTGGGAGCTGGAGACTCCCAGTAGTGAATGCAAATACTCCTTTTAACCGGTGATTTTAACGATCGCTGCCAAAATTTGGACTCTCCCCGCACTGACAGTGAAGTCGGACACCACCCCTTTGATCTTTTAACACAAAGCAGCCCGCACCAGCTCATATCCGAACCTACTCGTGTGTCTGATTTTCTTAGTACTCTGTAACATGCATGCATAACATTTAACCTTAAAAGATGGTGGAACCTTAGCAAGTCTATTCTCGGCCACAAACTCTATCAAAACATTCCAACTCTTGTGGACGATGGAAGGAATATTTCCTCGACATAGAGAAGTGTGAAACATTCAACAAGTGTTTTGCTGATCTGTGCAAGATTCCGGACTATGTATAATACTTTGCACTTGCCCGACTTCATCTATCAGACTGAGGCCCGCCTGTCTGTTTCATGTGCGAGTACATAATGTAGAGAAGATTCTAAAGCCTCTAAAACTAGTACTGGTTGTGGTTCTGACGGCATAGGTAACACCCTTCTTAAATACTGTGCCCCTTTAATGTCGCGTTCTCTTACTGACCTATTCAATCACTGCTTATCCAAATCATATTTCCCTGATCCCTCGAAGAGGTCCAACGTGTGCTCCGTTTTTAAAAAATATAATAAACAGTCAAAGCAAAACTATAGACCAATTTCACTCCTCTGTAATGTCTCTAAAGTACTGGAGCGTCTAGTCTATAACAGTTTCTATGAGTATCTAACTACAAACAAATTACTATGTGCCAAAAACCCTGGTTTTAAGAAAAACCATTCCACTATAAATCAACTTGTTAGCATAATTCAAACTATTTACAGTGGACTTGAGTTGGGCCATGAGGCTCGTGTGGTTTCCTGAACATATCCAAGGGCTTTGATAGAGTTTGGCGCTCTACTTTTTAAACTGAAGCAATTGGGCCTTGAAGATCCTGTGTTACAATTTATAAAAAGCTACCTCTCAAACCGACTTCAACGCGTTACAATTGGAGAACAGACCTCCTCTTGGCGCCCTATAGAGGCTGGAGTGCCCAAGATTCAATCCTTGACCTCCTATTTTTCATCTTTTACATCCAAAGCTGAAAGCCTCAATTCTAATCTTGTTCAAATCCATTTTGGGAGGCAGCTCTGGCGCATGACATTTAATGCAATTAAATCAATTGCAGTCTTGTACAAATCCATCTTTGGGGCAAGCTCTGACAAACGTTATTTAATGCAATTACATCAATTTGTGTAATCTTTTCATCTGAACAAAACAAGCCAGATCATCCACCCTTGCTCCTTGGAAACACACCGATACCTGAGGCAAGTCAACATACACATCTTGGAGTTACACTATCACACAATCTCTCATGGCACCAGCATATAACACGCATTGTTAATAAAGCCAGTCAACGGCTTGTCTTACACCCAGACTTTAAATACAAACTCTCACGTTAGACTCTCGTACGGTTGTACACTACTATGATTATTGTGTCATTTTATCTCGATGCACTATGGTAACCTTTCTCCAGAAAATGGGGGTCTAATAAAACAACACACACACACACACACACACACATATATATATATATATATATATATATATATATATATATATATATATATATATATATACATATATATATATATATATTCTTTATTGCCTCCAATATTGGAGAGATACATTTACATCACAAAAAAGATGAATTCATATAGCTACATATATACCACAATGCACAAGGAAATTTTTAATTGAAAAAAGTTAAACATGTTGCAATGTACATATCATAAGGAGAAAAAAAATAACTGTTCAAAAAACCTTTGACTATTACAGCTTACATGCGATGTTCTGAAACCACTTTATCTTTGAAACGTTCTATTTTCTGTAACTCTGACCTTTTACATATATGCAATCGTAATACGACTAATTTCCATTATTTTCTTTCTAAATGCCGAATCCATATTCTCATACAGTCCTCCAAATAAGGGCACATCATGAATAATGATAATAATAATAATAATAATAATAATAATAATAATAATAACAACAACAACAACAATAATAATAATAACAACAACAACAACAATAATAATAATAATAATAACAACAATAACAATAATGATGATGATGATGATGATGAAGATGAAGATGATGATGATAATAATAATCAATGATGCACATCACCCAGCATTGAAGCAAAAACTTCGATATACATATACATCATGTAAGCTTGTTTGTAAAAATCAATAAAGGCACATCATGAACTACGTGACAGTAGTGCTTGGAGTCACATAACATAGGTGTAACGATGGAAACAACAGTACTTTTTGACTTCTCCGGAACCAGGTATAAACATGGCTCATGACTTGGAACAGCTTCATAAATGGCTCATGTACGGTAATCACGCCTTACTGAAACGGCTGAAAAGCGGAGCATATATACACAAACAGTCGGGTATAAATGGCATGTGAAACACAGCATTCGTAAGTATGAACATTGCAACGTCACGAGCTAGTGCTGGGGGGGGGGGGGAGGGCTAACACAGTAACAGTATACTTATTACTATAAACGTAAAACAGGCAATGACAAGAACGACTTGCCTATGTGTTTGGTGTGTAGTCAAGTCAGACTTCAAGGTCTGGAGTCTAAGTTGGAATCAGAAGTAGACGTACATGGAACAGCTGATCGGCAACTTGGACTCAAACAAATGACATTGCTATGTAAAAGTATGATCATAATTATTGCGTGGCTAAGTAACAAACAATACAAATAGCAATAGTTGTGATGCCGATACGGTGAAACTGTGGACAAGCGGACAAAAACAAATGGAAAAGTACCATCTTTTTTTAGTGGGACATCTTGTCATGGAAAGATCATAAATGGCATAAAGTGGAAATATGTGTAAACATCAGGTAGCCAGGCAAACGTAAAGTCTCACGAGGTGAACACAACTTCAGACGAGGTAGGTGTAACATGAGCTTCGACGGTAAAGTTTTCTCCTTGCCTTACCTGGACAGTCACTCAATGTGCACGAGCAAAGGACAGGAGCGAGTGGCACCAAAGAGTTAAAGAGTACCAGTGGGCAACAAAGAGTTAAAATCCAGGTATGGGTTGATCGACGACAGGTAACCATGGCTCAGAGTTAAACACATGTCTGAGATACGCGTGTACAGAGCATGCACGTGTCACATGGAAGGGTCACTAGGTGTGACCAATTGAGAGTTTTACTCCTTTTGGAACAGACCAAGATCGTCTACACTGTAAAATTTGAAAATACAACCTCCACCAGCTTGTTGACCCTGTCGTAGCCCCCATCCGTTTTTTCCCTGATATACAATCTTCCGTCAGTAGACCAGCATGAGTGTAGGCACCCTGTTTACGTGCCACAAACACGTTTCTTTGTCAGATCTCCAGAAACATAAGCATCATTTGAATTTTTCCTCGATTTGTAAAACTTTTTAACGTAAACGATAGGTTACGAATCTCACTATGACAGCTCGGCTTTTACAAGCGACTTTCTTGCTCACTCTTTGTGAGCGACTGACGTGATCGGGCTTCAAGTCGATAACCAGTTTTTCGGCGTGATCGACTCTAAAAGATGATCATTTGATCAGTGTCTTCATTCTCCTTTTCAGGAACCTTGAAACCGACTTTCAGACAATTTCATCTGCTCTACTGCTCAGCTTCATCTGTCGCATCTTCCAAGTTTTTCAACTTCCCCCTTGAAAGCCCTCGTCTTAGCTTACAACTCATAAGTGTCTTTTAAGTATTTGGTTTCCAGGGCACCAACTTTCGCTTTCAGTTCAGTGGTATCTTTGATGTATTTTGTGTCCAAAGCTTCAATATTTGATGCTAACTCAGTAGTATCTCTTGGGTGTTTGGCTGCGAGATCGTCAATACGCTCAATAATATTGTTAACTTCGCCCTTGATCACCTCTCGAATGATTTCTTTGTAGTCGCTTAGCCCATTCATACTTTGGTCACAGGCCTTGGTCAGTGGTTCTGGCACTGCCTGGCAAGTCATGCTGCAGCTGCCCTTGCGGCAACACTGATTACATTGCAACACTGATCAAATCGGTACATCTTTGGTATTCCTGTTGATTCTTTTTCGGCTACTCTTACTAAATACATTTATGTGCATGAGACACGTATCGTTAACACTTTACTTTCTCTTAAAGTCTGCCATGGATATTTATCCAAATCCTGGACTCCAAACTTCAGAGAAAATGAAATTTTGTAATGCTAATATTGGTAGTCTTAAAAGCAATGGAAAACTAGATAAACTTCACTTCTTTGCTCAGCATGAAAATATAGGTATCATTACATTATCTGAAACTTGGCTTCATGAGCGCTATCCCGATCAATTGCTGAATCTTCAGAACCTCCTTCTACTTACCGACCGAACAGTCATGGAGGGGGTGTCCCCATTTATATTAAAAACTCTCAGCCCGGAACCGACGCCACGATTTCGAATCAACCACCGTGGGTTAGCCTTCATTAGAGTCTACTATCGTGCGCCTGGCCAATCAGCTGAGCGCGACATATTCCTTCAAAATCTCTCCAATTCCATTACCAAGGCCATGGAGCTAAACCCTCGTAACCTCATTATAACAGGCGATTTTAATGATCGTTGTGAACGTTGGGACTCTGACCACGCCGACAGTGAATTAGGTACTAAACTTGTAGACTTGGTTGCTCGTAATAATTTATATCAAATTATAGATTAACCCACTAGATGTACTGAATTTTCTAATAACATTCTAGATCTCTGTATTACAGACTCTCCAGGTAAAATTATTAACAGTGGCGTCCTTCCGCCTGTCTCGAACTCCGATCAGTGTGTCATTTTTTGTGCCTTCTTATTACTTTTTCCAGCGCCAAGGCATATCAGAGAACCGGGCGGGACTTTAAGCGAGCGAATTCTACGGAGCTAAACGAAACTCTAAAACAAGCCCTTTTCGAAGCTGGCTTCGATTTGTTTGACACTCTTGAAAAAAAACGTGGACTTATTGTCAAGTTTGTTTGTAGAAACCGTTAAGGAATTCATTCCAAGTAAAAATCTTATTCGTCCCAAAGACAAAACTTGGGTCACAGCTAACCATAAATTCCTGATTAGACCCCCGCATGGAAAAGATACAGAAAATAAGCTCGAAAAGATAATAGTATTCCCTCTACACACACTGAACACATTTTAAAACTTTATAAGCGCTTTCGGAATATCTCTGTTAGCGCAAACAAAAAAATCAATTCGATCTTACTGCTCAAATTTAAAAAAGGAATTCAGACAGCAAAGAAATCCACGAAAAAATGGTAGAGTCTTTCCAAATCTATTCTTGGGTGCAAGCTTCATCCGAACATACCACCCCTTGTTGAAAATGATACAATTATATCTAACAACACAGAAAATGCAAAAATATTCGATCAGTATTATGCAAACCAGTGCAAAACCCATGAGGACGAAAATGCAGCCCATCTTCCTACTTTCTAACACCGCGCTGATTTAAGACTTGATCAGTTTGAAACAAATGAAAACGAAGTTCTGAAAATTCTGTCCTCAAAAATTGAGAGTTAGTTCCGCAACACCTCCTGACGATTTTAGCAATTTCCCACTGAAACTAACTGCTCCAAGTATATGTAAACCATTATGTTGTTTGTTTAACTTGTCCTTATCATTAGGTGTTTCCCGAGTAAATGGAAGAAGTCAAGTACATACCTGGTAAAAAACAAACAAACAAACAAACAAACAAACAAACAAACAATCAGATATGCAACTAAAGCCGAATTATCGTCCTATTCCCCTGCTATGCAATGTATCAAAGGTCTTTGAGAGACTAGTCTACAATGTACTGTACGAGTACTTAAAAGGAAATAAACTCTTCACCGACCGCAATTCTAGCTTTGTATCTAATAATTCTACCATAAATCAACTTGTAAGTATTGTACACAAGATAATGGTCTTAAATTCCAAAAAGGGGGCAAGAATGGTCTTCTTAGACATCTCCAACGCTTTTGACCTGGTATGGCACCAGGGCCTACTGTTCAAACTAAGACAATTAGGCATATGCCCCCTTGTTCTCAAATGTGTCGAAAGCTACCAGACGAATCGTCAACAGAGAACTGTCGTACATGGCAAGTCCTCTTCATGTTACACGTCGAGACAGGTGTCCCTTAGGGCTCCATTCTCTGGCCTCTTTTGTTCCTAGTTTATATTAATGACATTACTAATGATATCGCTTGTGACATTAGACTCTATGCCGATGACACAAGTTTTCTAGAAATGATTCATGACCCCGAATTTTCAGACACTCATATCTATAAATTCTAATCTTGGGCACACTTTGGCGCATCTCCTTTAATGCTATAAATCCCTTTCCCTTCTGTTCAAGTGCAGACATATTAAAGTAAATCACTCAACACTATATCCTGGCAACTCCGCAATACCCGAGGCACTTTCGTATAAACCGCATCGTTACAAAAGCTATAACAAATGCCTTGAGCTCCTTAAATTCAAACTTTCCAGGAAAACAATAGAGAAGTTGTATCTTACTATGGTCCGTCCTATCAAGGAGTATGGGTGCGTTTTTTTTTCTTTTACACCTGCGCCCAACAACTGTCAGCTTTGCTTGAAGGTTTGCAGTACGAAGCAGCCAGGATTTGTACTCGAGCTGCAAGATTTACTTCTAGCGATCGCCTGCTGGGAGAAATTAGGTGGGAGCCACTTCATACCCGGAGAAAATTCTTTAAATTATTACTACTGTATAAAATGCGAAACAAACTTTCTCCTCCGTACCTATAAGAAATGATACCAAATTATGTGTTTGTTCAAACACGTCGTCCTTTAAGAAACCCCGCCGAACTGAAACAAATTAAATATGCTGACCGCCTGTATGCTTCTCTTCGTCCTTCAAGCATTAGGTTATGAATGACCTATCAACTGCTGTAAGAGATTCACTTTCTCTCCCTAATGTTTAATCAAAATTGAGAAAAAAAACTGCTTTTTGTAAACATGAAATTCCCTCTTATTTTTCACATGGAGAACGCTTTGCTAATATTGTTCAGACCCCACTCCACTTGGGTCAGTCAAAATTAATTTCGCGTGTGTTTGACATAAATAGTGTTGCATCTGCAGCCTTTTCCAGCAGCCACCCACCCGGGGATACTTTTCACTTCTTTTTTCATTGCCCGCCATACTATCCTCAAAGGTATAAACTTCTAAATGCAGTTGTAAATGTGCTTGTTCCAGGTGTTAAGCCAAGTATGCTGGTTCATCTTGTCCCTAAAAGACAATCAGAAATTATGTTAAATGGCAGTACAGACCTTTCACATAAATTTAATGCTACTTTTTATGCAGTACAGCTATATATTACAGATTCATGACGCTTCATCTGATGATAATGCTTTTATTTGCTGTATGGAATCTTAACATTTTATAAGCAAACAGTCTTTTGTGAGGTCCTGTGTGTTGTGTATATTATAATAAGTATGTCACTTAGGTACTGGAGATCCTCTCGATATGTTGCTTTGTAACTACTAGGTTATCCAGTTTTTTTAGATAAAAGTGTTTACAATATAATAAAAAGTAAAGGTACGTTATCAACCCCAGTAATAATAACAGTGAGGAATTTGTTTGTGACTTCCCACCTTTAATCGCTTAAAGAGTATTAAATAGTGATAATAGCAGTGAGGGATTTGTTCATGGTTTCCCATCGTAGTTTAAGGGGTATTAAAGAAACATTATCAAGTCCAAGAAGTCATTGAATTGTTATGCAATTTTCACTCTGATTGTTAACTGTTTGTTAGAACATTGAAATACGTGAAATTTTTAGTAACTTCGGTATTAGTGAGTATACTCACCTCTCAACTACCATTGCCCTCCGTGCCTGGACCACAATGCCCGACACAATAGAATTGGGACTCGACTTTTCTGAAGACCTGACGGTCCCGGTGGCACCACCACTTGGTTCCTGTGGAAGCAGGGGGGGGGGGGGAGAGGGGAGATTACTTCCGGTGCACATGCCCCCCAATTCTTCCTTCGTCCTAGTGATTGGTCAGTGGATGTCACCAGTGGGAAGGAAGCAGGGTGGTCAAATGGGCTTCTCTGGTGGTTGAGAGGCAAGTATACTCACTAATACTGAAATTACTAAAAATTTCATGTATTGGTTATGCAATGTTACCTCTCGACCACCATTGCCAATATACAAATGCCTTGGAGCAGGGTGTAACAAAACAAGTATGCTGACCCACAACTACTGCTGTCTATTTCCATTCTTCGGGTCCTGATGATCTACCAGGAGCCATATCCAAAGCACAAATGGTAAAACCCCTAAGGTTGTAGATGGATCTCATGCCACTTGGTTCTTTGCTAGGAAGTGCAAGTGAGGTCTCAGAGTCACCTAGGAGTGATCAGGCGACCATTAGATTTGGTCATGCGCCAGAGCGCAGATTTCACTTCTTCTAGCCCCAGAAGCTAGTGTTAAGAGAAAGCAAGTTTTCCACACCCAGTACTTGAGGTCCACCTTGGGGGGGGGTCCTCTAGGTACCCAAAAGGCCACCTCTTCAGCATGACTAAGACCAGTGGCAAATCTCACCATGGCAGGACCTGTCTATCAGCCAGTCTATCCATGTAAAAGGAGGCCACAAGCACCGACAGGTGAGGATCACTCCCTGTGCGAATGTCTACAACATTCGCCAGGGTTCAGGAGATGGTGGACTGAAACCCCTCCATGGTTCTCGAGCTCTTACTGAGGACCTCCCTCTGGTACAGCAGGAAGTCTGTGATACACGGAGACCATGCATGTATTCTCTGACCGGTGAAACAGTCTCAAAACACCTTTCATTGAGCCAAGTATAACACTAGTGAAGTGTCATAGCCTCCACTGGCAATTCTATCTGCGACCAATTCTGAGAACCCTGTGTTGTAGATGTGTGTGTGTGTGTGACAACTACATGGAGGTTGAGCACTTGAGGGTTCCTGTGCATTCATCGAGGTCAGGGAGCCTATCAGGGTTAGCAACTGCTGGGTGGAGCAAACCTCGTAAGTCAGAAAGGCCTTGGGGATCAGCACGAGTCTCTCCCACCTGTCCTCTGAAGGGTGACAGATGCAGGCAACCAGATTCAACTGGGTGCAAAGAAAGACAAAGATCTGCTCTGGTGTTAGGCTAGACTTGGGGAGATTCACAATCAAGCCTAACCATATGCAAAGTTCCAGAACAGTCTGTGTGTGGCCCAGCAAAACCAGGCACCAAAGCACCGGGATCAGCCAGTCGTCCAGGTATACATGAATGCGTACTGCTCTCTGGTGCAGGTGCGTGGCTACCGCCTGCGCAAACCGGGTGAACACCAGACGTGCAGTGGCAATGCTGAATGGAAGTGCCCTGAGCTGGTCAATTTGGCTGAAGAATGCAAACCACAGATACATCCGTGATGTGTCCGCAATGGGCACGTGGAAGAATGCAACCTTGAGGTCCAAAGAAGTTCACTCTTGGGGCCGCAAGCACTAGGAGAGCCAAAACATCGAGAAAGGACCACTCACATTGCTTTTTGTCGAGAAATGCCGGGGAAATTTGTACAAAAATCCTTTTCTGTTGGCATCTCTCGGCAATTTTGCCTAGAAACGCTGAGGTCTACTGCAATGCTACTCTCCACTCGCCATTTCTCGTCAAAAATGCCAAGAAAAGCTGAGATAGCTTTCTCTCTTATTTTTACCTCGGCGTTTCTTGGCAAAAATGCCAAGAAACACTGAGGTACCTTTCACCCTACTCCTTAGCTTGGCGTTTCTCGGCATTTTCGCCCAGAAATGCTGAGGTAATGGCTAGAATGAAAGGCAGCTCGGCTTTCCTCGGCTTTTTGCTGAGAAAATGCCTCGGTATGGATTTGAGACTTGAATTCCTTGGCGTTTTCCAACCACACGTTGCATTGGGGGAGAGACAACTTCTGCAGAAGTTGATGCTGCCACCTCCACAGCCCACATCCCTCCTCCCACAAAAGGCGAGACAGTCAAACTTTGGGGAGGCTCCAGGCAGGAGCCACAGTAGCTGCCAACACAGGGCTTGGCTGGATGGAGAGCACCTTGCGAGAACTCTGAAAACCTGCAGGTCAAGTGAGAGCTGGCTCAGAATGGAGGCAGCAAGCTGCACATTTGAAACTACCGACTCCAAAATCATAGGAGTACAGGCTGGGGCCAATGTAGACTCTGCCTCTGCTTGCCTCTCCAAGGAGGGAGGCAGTGCACCTGACTTTAAAGAAGGCCGCTGCAGGATTGCCAGCTGCTTGTTCCAGGTCCTGTCCATAGGGAGAGTAGCCAACCCAGCATGCACAAGGGTTGAAGGCCCCAGAGTCAGCACTTGGGTCACAGTAGGGGCCATAATCTCAGGAGCAAAAGGGCCCTTCAGCTCACGCCAGCTAGACAACACCACAGACTTGGGTACCATTTCTGGTGCTTCAAGATACCCAGACGTTCGACCCAAGCTCCTGGATCTAGGAGCTTGGGGAATTGCACAGGATGCCTGTGCTCTGGGATACCTGGATATTCAACTCAAAGGTTTCAGACCTGGGAGCTCGGGCAATCAGCCAGGGTTCCAGGATTCCCTGATGGTGACCCGTAGGTACCCATGGTAGCTTCAACGGGGCTGGCTTGAGTTCCGAGTGCTCAGACCTCCTGGTCTCCAAGACTGCCAAGAGTCTCAGATCAGCTGCAAAGGTTCACCGCAGGCCTGTGGAACACAGTTCCACACCTTTGGATACCACTCCCACTACACCACAGGGCTTTGAACAGGTCAAAACTCTCTTTAAGAGCCTGGTGGAAAACCAAGCTGTGGTCCCACCAGAGGAGGAGAGGCGTGGGGCTGTTGCAATGTCCTGCCAGAGTTTGTCCCTGGAGGATATGTGTCATAAAACCCCTATCCCTTTCTCACCCTTTGGAGCTGAGCTGTGCGACCAGCTCACCACTAAGGTTCATGGCACATAGAGTACCTTCTAGCCACCTTCATCGACTCCTCCCAAAGCCAGATGTACAGGGATGATGGTATTTTGTGCCTGAGCAGATCTTCCCTTCCCATGCACAGCAGGTGGATTTGAATTGGAAGGAGTTTGACGTTTAGCAGCCAAAATCCATCACTTCATCTGCTGAAGCCTATAAGAGACTGGAAGAGGATGTCAGGGGATCTGTCTTTATGGCATCATATTCCCATGTCTCTTTGACTGCCTTAAAGTCCCCCCCCCCCCCCCGATGAACTCGAGGGCTCTATGCATATCGCAGAGGCTGTGCAGGATTGGCTCACCAGGCATCGGTACCTGCAACTTCATTGTCATTAGTGGTTGACCATCAGCTTCAAACTGTCTGCACTTTGGAGGCAAACTTTCGTTTGTTGTGGAGGAACCCCTATCTCCAGGGTCAGAGGCTACCTGACCCAATATACTGCAGAGCCCCAACAGGGCCACTCTTCTCAGGAACTTTGTGTGCAGGAGAGATGGTGGTAGTCATTCACCAGGCGCAGGACCTTCGGGCCTGCTCTACCGATCAGACCTGCACCAAGGCATTGATAGACTTTTGTTCTCTGTCGACTTTGGCCGCCGCTGTCCCAGCGTGTGGTGCTCAGACCCTGCATACACTTCCTTCAGCTTATGCAGTGTCTTCGGTGACATGACTCCCCAGGAAGGCAGTGATCTGTGGGGAAGCCAGTGATCTGACAAGGGGAAGTACTTCAGCAATACCAAAAAGTTGGGTAAGCCTCAGGGCTCCCAGCTCACATGCTGAAATGCCAAGTCTCAGGATCCCCCTCCACCATGGCTTCAAACTCCTTGCAGTGCCCACTCAATTTGTTTGTCCTAAATATTCTGAGACATGGCTACTTGCTGTCTTACAGCAAAGACAGGCCTCCATTAAGCCGTGAGCCCAAGTGGTTCCCCCCGCCAGCAGTGGAACCCAAAGCATCAGTGTTCCTAGACACAGTTCAGAAGCTTAGGAGCAAATGTGTCATAGGGCCAGCGAGAACCATGGTTCTGCTGGCTTCTACAATCTACTCTTCCTTGTCCCCAAGCAGGACGGAGGCTGGTGCCCAGTTCTAGATCTGTTGACACTGAACACTTTCCTGGTAGTCCCATCCTTCAGGATGGAGACCTCCCCCCCCCCCCCCCCCCCCCCCCCGTGGGTGGCAGTGGCCCTGCGGCTCATGGAGTGGACCACGTCCCTGGATCTCAAGAATACATTCGTCTATGTGCAAATCGATGAGACTTCTGGTAAGTATCTGCGGTTCACATTCTCTAGCCAAGTTTACCAGTTCGGGGCACTTTCATTCCACCTTCCCACATGTGTACATGTAGCTGGACAATTGGCTAACCGGAGCGCTTCAGTGCCTGGATTTGCAGAATCTCACACTGACCATTCTGGAACTTTGCCAACGCTTTGGCCTGATTGTGAACCGAAACAAGTCCAGACTTTGGCTGGAGCAGACTTTTGTCTTTCTCAGCATGCCGATCAACCTGGTTACCTACATCTGTCACCCCTCTAAGGGCAGGTGGGAAGACTTCAGTCCCTGCTCAAAGCCTTTCTGACTCAGGCGGTTCTCTCGACACAACAGTGGCAAGCCCTGTTAGGCTCCATGTCCTGAATGGACTCAGAGGTCTAGACTTGCACAAGTCCCTGGTGCTTGTCCCTATTTTCCCATCCCACCGGTCCCACCCAGAAGTGTGATACATTTTCCCCTCCACAAATTTAACTGTATAATATTATGCCAACTACATGGTGTTATAAAGTAGGTCCTAGTGTTATCATTATTTTTTTTAACTGGTCGACACTGCCCCCGTGCCGGTTTCAACATTAGCAGCTATTGAGTCCTAGTCAGTTCTGATCCCATAATCATTGCGATAAGGCCTTGTGGAAAGTCGTCTTGGATGAATGCATGGCTAGTCACTGACCACTCAAGCGAGATAAAGCTGACCGTCTCCCTCTGGCTGCCGACACCAGAGACATGTTAAACTTGCACAAGCCCACTCTGGACTACCATCAATTCGGTGGGAGTGACGTCACAACATCCAGGGTTTTGCAGGATCTGAGAAGTCAAATCAGTGCCACAACTTTTTTTATTTTTGCATTAATGCAAAATGATCCACGTCATGATTTAAGTTTTGTTGAGTAAGACCTCTACATTTCTATGTGGTTCTTTTGTCAATTTAAACAAAAACTCTTGCCCCACACCCTAAATCAAAGCGGTCAAACCTGTGACAGTGTGAATACAATTGCATGGGTACCGGTCCATGCATTTTTTCTTGGTTAGTGTCACAAACGATGGTTCCTCTTTAATTTTTTTCTAAAGATCTGTTGTGTGTTATAATTGTCATTAAATTATAGTGGTAGAGCTTGTTGCTGCAGTAAATAGTCAATAAACACACTTTATCGCAGTTACTGACAAACTGGCAACATGATAAACACAAGCAGCAGCAGTATTTTCACCCGAGCCATGTTTACCTGCGGCTGGCGTATTTTACTCACTTTCCGTGAAAAAATTGGACCCTCTGCTCTATTGTATGCAAAGACTGGTACAGTGGTAGTATGTTATCATTCTGCCAATTTACAGCATTAAATTTTGTTTCTTGCTTTAATAAATTGTCCATAATTGTCACTTGTGTTCACACAAATTTCACCCATCTTTCAAGCCAGACTTCACAACATGAGGCAGTGAGTACTGCCGAACAAAACAGCGGTAGAAAAACTTTTTGATTGGACAGCGAACACCATGTGATTGATTCTGGGCCCCTGTAGTTTCCGACTAAAATAACGATGCATCTGTTTGAAATAGAAGCAGTTTTGAAGGGGTTCCCCCTAAAGTATTTTTGTTTCAGCCAATGGGAGAGCTTGTTGTTAAAATAGACAAGGTTCTGCGCATTCTAAGGATATAAACAACATGGCGTGGAGATGAAAAAAAAAGATCGAGATCGACACAATGAAATCACCCTATTTTTGCAAAGTTACATCATTCAAATTGTCACAAACAATGGCCCGATCATTGATTTGAATCCTTGTAGAAGGAAAACATTCATTTTAACGCAAATTGAAATAACCATCGGCAAGAACTGACATTTCTCTACAATAAAATGTGCATTCTTGCATGTAAATAAACAACAGTCAACACAATAATTTGAGACGGCCTTGAATCGGTCACGTGCTTGACTGCTCATGAATAATTCATAGCAGCGACAAGCCGGCAAGCTTTACAAGTCTCCCTGGACGCCCTCCGCCTGACGTGGTGCACTGCAATTAATCCTTCATTACACAGCAGCTCAATAAACAGCTTCTGAAGAGGGGTGCGTTATGACCGCTCGCTTATCTGTGTGATAAGATACACAGTGCAGCCCGCCCGGCACTAATCATCTGGAGTCAATGTTATCTGGTTATAGACACGTTTCACGCCTAGGTTTAAGGGCCTACCTGTATTGTAACAGAATAAGGCTATGACCTGTGTTTACTTGAAATTCTATTTTGCAATGAAATTGATTTTAAATAAAATACGGAAGACAGTCCAGTGAGACTTGAGCAAGTCTATCACAGGTCCCACTCAGTCACTTTCACTGTTGTCCCTTGCAGCACCCGCTGCAGGACAGATGGTCGAGGGACCAGGGCTATCGTGCCACCGTGCCGGTCAGTCCTCCGTGAGGACCATCTGCACCTTCAGTGGTGGACTGTTCAGGAGAACATCATGTCCGGACAGACGATTGCTCCTTTTCAGGCCCAGTTACCATCTACACAGACTCTTCTCAGTCTGAGTGGGAAGCTTCCATGGCATTGGGCCTTTAGCATGCACTTTGCATCTGACCACATATACTGGTTGAAACTGGAGGTGATACTCTTGGTGCTGCTCCACTTCTAGGACCTAGTGATGCACAAACAGGTCATTGTGATGTACCACAACAGGACTGCGATTGCCTACCTCAACCAGCAAGGTGGATTACACTCCCGCAGGCAGGCGGAGCTGGCCGGACGCATCACTCGATGTGAGAGGTATATCCTGGGACTTCAAAGTGTCCTGGCCATCCAACTCTCAAGAAGAGGCCAGCTGGTAGGTACAGAAGCAAGTCCAGTTTTTGGCTGGAGCAGACTTTCCTCTTTCGTTTAACCTCCACCCACTGGTCATTCAGGCCATGTGGGCCAGATGGGGAACTTCACATGTGGATCTGTTTGCAACAAGCAAAAAAACAAAACTACAGGTTTATGTCTCACCAGTCCTGGACCCCCCCAGGCCCTAGCCATGGATGCTTTAACCATGGACTGGAGCAACCTTTATGCATACATCTTTCCACCTCCACAGATCCTCCTGAGGGTACTGCGGAAGGTTAGGTCCCACGACTGCCATTTGACCTTGGTCACACCTTGGTGACCGAGGACAGATTGGTCCATTTACCTCTTGGAAGCGTCGAGCCCCTGCTACGTTTACCAGCATGGCAAAAACTTCTGGTGCAACTGGGGACGAGTGTGTTCCACAGTCTCTCAAAGGAGGTGGTCTCCCACAGGAGTGGTCTTTCAAAGGAGGGACTACTGTACTGTTATATCAAAAAAAAAAAAATACTGACGGCAGTAACTTTGTCCCAAATGGTAGCTTTGTCCCAAAATGTTCTACAACTCACAAGTTTGGCATTTGTGTCTTTTTGGGGGGGGGGGGAGGGTCAAATTTATAAACGTTTACCCACCCCTGTTCACTAACTTGCAGAATTGGGAATATAGACAGTTGTAGCCATAAAAAGAACCTGAGGTTGTGTAATAAGCTGAATATACAGACTCATAACTGTTTATATTTTATCCTTTTCTTAGTAACTCACCTTTCAGGATCTGAGCTACGGTCCTTCACAAATGTACCTTTGAATACCTATGTATATATCTTTCCTTGCACATGATGTATATACACTTTATACTCAATAAATACATGATATGTGAAAACAGAATTGTTTGCCTCTTATGTCTACATGTAAATGCAATATTCATGTGAATGCAAGTTAACTGTCAGGCATGAGCAAATGAAAATAAAATTTATTGATGTGTACATGCATATAGGTGAATGAACCGATTAATATGACTGAATGAAGCAACTGAAGTGTTATGAGCCATAAATGAATGGGTACACATGGTTTCCTTTCCTTCCTATTCACTTGGATTCATATTTTACACTTAATATAATGCAGTTGTGAGGACACAGCGGTAGCCAGCGGCAGATAGCGGTGGTTGGCGTCATACAGCGGCGAAAGGCTCTCTGCCACTGGCCAACGCCATGTGCCGCTGTCCGCCGCTGTCTGCCACTGTCTGCTGCCGACCCCAGAAGTCTCAATTGGGTTTCAGCAGCAGACAGCGGCGGTCGCCAGGCCTGCCGCCGACCGCTGCTCTCTGCCGCTGGCTAACGCTGTCTGCCGCTGGTCACCGCTCTCTGCCGCTGCGTACCGCTCTCTGCCGCCGAAATGCAGCATACGTCGCCAAAAAAATTTACTAGTGATAGTTATCAGTATATAGGAATGTATACATTAGCTAACATGTTACCCAATTAAAAGGAATTCAGACCATAATCACTGAGTGAAAACTCACTTTGACCATTCCATAAGGTAAATTTTCATAAAGTTTTACAACAATCGGAGTGGTTTCAGAGAAATCAAAAGTGGTAAAAACATACAAAAATTTGTTGGAAAAATAATGGGACTGCGACTGAAAACACTTGATAGACAGTAACTTAAAGTAAATCCCACCAAGTTTGAAAAGGATGTGGCCCATGGTTTCAGTGAAGTCAAAAATGTAAATTGTAGAGGATGGACATTTACAAAAGCTCAGCTGACTGACAGCAGAGCCAAAAATTTTCAGACTCAAACCCAGTTTCTCAAAACATCCAAACATTACCCTTCTGGTAGTTGATTTTTATATATGGTTGGCAGAAATTTTTTCTCCAGAAATAGGCAAAATTAAAAGGAACATTCAAGTAATTTAAACTTAAAAAAAAAAATAAATACCATTATGCTTGTAACTACTTGTCATTAACAAAACTTCAAAGCTGCTTTGATTGGAACAAGGTTCAGACGGGGCCAATAATTCCTCTCTGTAGCCGTCTCCTGTCAAAATACAGTTAGTTCCTTGATTTGCCATCTCCAGTCATGATGGCCTCCTCTCCATGGGCAGTCTCAGTCAAAGGGTTAGCTCCTTTCTGTTGGACTTATCCTGTTAACATTTCATTGTTAGCTTCGCTGTGTTAAGTCTCCAATTAGGTCATTGCTAGCTCCTATCTGTTGGTTGAACAGTTAAGTCATTGTTAACTACACTCTCTTGGGTCTCCAGTTTGGTTAATATCAGTTGCTCTCTGTTTGGCTCTCCCGTTAGGATATTGTTATCTCATTTTTAAGTGTGGTCACTGAAGTGCCATTGTTGCCCGCTTCCTGCTGATGTGTTGTTCAATCCTCTCTTTTGTTTTGTCCCGTCAAGGTGTCATTTTTAGCTCCTCTCTGTTGATGGGACTTCTTTCAAGGTGTAATTGTGAGCTCCTCGCAGTTGACTATGTCTTGTCAAATTGTTCTCAACTCTTCTCTGTTGAATATTGCTTGTCAAAGTGTCAGTTCATTCCTCATCTGTCTGGTCAAAGTGTCACTGCTAGCTCCTTCAGCCATCTCTGGTAAGTGTCACAGTTGGCTCCTGTCTGATGGTTGTCACTGTTAGCTCCTCTAAGAGTGTGCCATTTTTAGTTCTTTTCTTTTTCATCTGCAGTCTGAGAATTCTTTTTTTTTTTTTTTTTTTTTGGTCTCCTGTCAAAGAGTATTTGATGCTTTCTGTTGGCTATTTCTGAAGCATTAACATCAGCTTGTCTGTTGGCTGTATCCAAAGGTAAACTGCACACCCACGTTTTACATGAATTGTGAAGATGGCTAATCCTATATTAATCACTTTCCCATGGCACAGTTCTTTGCATATACTTTCCTACCTTATTGTGAGATGGAGGAAAATGAAGGCCTCAGAGATCACCAAATTCAGAGTGGCAGGAGCTCATTCTACTTGCTTCCTGAGCTACAGAAGTGAAAGGCGAGTGCATAACAGCTCCATCAACTGTGCATCAAGTTAGCTCCTCTATGCTGTCAATTTCCAGTCTGTGTCATTTTATAGCTCCTGTATCCAAAGTGTGATTGTTAGCTCCTGTCTGCTGGCTGTATCCAGTCATTCTTTGCTCCTGTCTATAAGCTGTATCCAACATTGTTAGACCCCGTCTGCCTTCTGTCACTGTCACTTGTTTTTGTAGCTCGTTTTCTGTCTCCAGCCATTGTTAGCTCCATTCCGTTTGCAGTCTCTAGTGAAAGTGTCAATTAGCTCCCATCGGTCTCCTCTAAAGTGTCAACGTAAGCTCCTCTTTGCTGGCTGTTTCTAGTCAAGGCGTTAGCTCCTCTATGCTGTCAGTCTCTGTCAGTGTCATTTGTTAGCTCCTGTTGTCGGTCTCCTGTCAGAGATTCATTATTATCTCCTGTTGGTCTTGTATCTCCAGTCAACAATACTCTATTATTTGTCAAGCTGTTTCTACAGTGTCACTGTCAGCATCTTTCAAGTACGTTGTTATTCTTAGCCGTTCTCTATGGGCGGTCCTAAACCCCACGCACTGTTTTTGAACAATGACAAACACATTTTTTTTTGTTCAGCACATTTATTTTTCAATTTGAAATCAATGCATTGGCTTTTTGTAAGTATTTCCATAAATGTACCATAATCCTTAAAAGTTTATTCCAAAGACGTATGTTAGTACATCATAAAGCCTGTAGGTTTCAAATCATGTATACGAGATCAGCTCAATTATTTCCACCTACTCTTTTCCCCCAGAAAATATACTGAGCCACCAGAATTTAAGCTTGTGCATGTGTGTTTTTTCTGCACACAGTTCTTCAGCTGACAATGTGTAAAATAGAGATTATGATGAGGTTCCGAAGCATGCTTCAAGCCAATTTTACGATATTTCACATGTAATTTATTCAGTAACATTATTTTTTTTCCTTATTTTAACATTTACATATTTTTAAATCTTCCATGGTGCTTACTGGACTATAAACATAAGCACATACCTATTTCTTCAAATTAATGAACCAAGACCCTCATCTCATCATATGGAAGAGATCATCATTGCCATTATACACGTATATAAAAAATTAATTTTTGTGCATCCAATGGGTACTTAAACCCTGACCCCTGGCACCAATGTGGATACAAAGCTCAATTACATGCACAAATGCAGGCAAGCTGCATGGACTAGTGAACAGCACGTCTAATGGCACATGCCAGATCACTCAAATATGTACATGAAGCAGGCACTTCATTGCCCTTCACAAGTCTCTTTACCATGTGTTTATCTGGGGTGAGGTTTTAACTTGAGGAGACCTTCAATCATCACAGTCTGCCTCAACAGTGCTTCTTCATGAACAGGTTTTGTCTGTTACATGAGGTTACAGCAACCAATAGGCTTCCCACTGAGGCCTATAAAAGTCATTCTTGTCAGTTCAGTCAGCATAAACAAACATGGGGAAATATGTCAGAGCTGAACCCAGATGCTTGGCTTGTTTAAAGCACTTGCAAGGAGTTGTATTTTCTTCCCAGCATGCAGCATCCAACATGGCAGTCACTCAGGAACACTTTGCCAGCGTTTTTTTTAAAGGAAAACACTTGTGCACTTTCACATTCTACCATTTGTTGTCTCTCACAAAATTTAACCATTCTTATTTAGATTTACTGCTTATTGTTAGACTCTGTAACATTGGCAAGACCTTTTTTAGAAGACAAACATGTTTTTATCACAGCTCCAAATGGAGTAAACATCAAAAATCCTCCAAAGCATGGCCTTGTTATTGGGATTTCTCCTATGACAGTAGAGTACCCAAGTGAAACCAAAGAAAAGAAAGATTTCTTGAGTGATAAATCAGTTCCACAGTCAAATATCTGAAACTCATCATTTCTCAAAACAACAATTTCAAGAGAATACAACAAGCACAAGAAACTTCAAACTCATAAACATGTACACTGTAATTTGTATTGCACTAACTTATGAATTCCCTGTGTGTCCGTCATGTTAAAACATCACACACTGTGTGAATAAAATACACTAAAATTCAAAAACAGGCTGCACTGTTCCATGTTGTAGGTTATAACATCCTATACATACGCTGTATTACACATAACAGTATCAATACTCAGAAGATACACACTGTAGGACATTATGATGTATCTTATATTGGCACATTCATAATGTGTCTGTGATGTCACTTTGATCATACTCTTGAAGATACCCACTGCATGGACAGAAGACCAGCCTTAAAGAACTTGTTTGTCATGGATTATATTATGTCAGAGAGTTTCAGGATGGCAGCAGACAATTACTGACTACTGGTCAGGGAAAATGATAATGGTTACATGCTATTTGCATGGACTAACCTGATATTTCAAGAGAACTGACCATCAATTAAACTTTTCAAAGAAAACATTATTTTCAGGTCTGCCATTTTCTAGAAGGGAAATACAATTATGAACCCATGAGGGCATTGGTATCTATCTGGTCGTTCATTCTGAAAATCACAATTGTAACCATAGGGCCACTGTGCATGTTCTGTTGTGGCGTACAGATGAACAAACAACAAATGATACATTTACCTGCACCAGAGTGCTTTATTTTTTATCCCATGCAGTTCTATGGAAAAAGCATTCATGATATAATAGTTTTACATGTACTTATAAATCCCTTACAGTACACAGATAACTCTAGAATTCCTGGTGGCATAAATTGGCTCCCATTCAAAAGTGACTTTCTTGAGTTATTGACAGAATGGCTCACAGTGAGTCAGCTGATTCAATGTCCTTGCCTGTGGTTACTGTCAATATCATTGGTCTAATCTTGATGGTGAAGGACAATTTGTTTGGCCAATTTCCTTTTGTCAAGCCTAATATCTGACATGACATAATGATAGCTATTGCCTATATGCCAAAGGACACTTTTTGAGACTTAATTTCTGTCAAAATGGACAAAATCAATAACAACAAATTTTAAAAACTGATTTAAAATGGTTCAGTGGTATGTTATTAAATATTATGCATGTATTGATGTCTGAGTCACATTGACAAATAAGACCAAATAGTACTTTCAAATGTACTAGTGACATACAACTACAAAATATAAAAATAGTTCAGTACCTTTACAAGAAGACATCATCTGTGAGGACAAGCGGATGACAAAGTTCATCTGCGGAACATTTATCCCACACATGTACAGACTTTATCATTCCTGGTACCATCTCTAGTATACAAAAAACTGCCAGCAGTGAAGGATGTGGTTTTAAAGTTGCCTGCATCGACAGACCCTGTATTAAAGGGCACAATGTTTTGAGGCCACCACAATAAGGATACAGAATGCCAGTTTGCAGGCAACCTTTATGATCTGTATTTCTTTTCATCGCTTCAGCCACTATTCAAAAGTAACAGAAAACATGGTTAAAATGTACAGCAGAATACAAATCATGTGTATCAAGGTCTTGTCAACAGCTGGAAATTAAAGGAAAATGGCTGAAAATCAGAATATCAACAATTCTCAGCAATTTAGACTGAAGATAGCCAAGAAACTGTCACACCAAGAAGTGGCACTTTGCACACTCACTGAACGCTACAAAATGTGCACACCATAATAAACAATGTTGACCATGGCCAGAAACATGTGATTTAAAGCAAGCCACTTTTCATGTAGCTTCCATCCATGATGTTGCATCATAGCATGATGTCGTATTTACCAGAGATGTCACACAGCCAAGGGCTTTAAATGTTCCATTAAAACACAACTGGGTGAGAAATACAGCAACAAGGTTTTTTTCCCTACAAAGATACGTCCTGGCAAGATATTTAGTAAAACAATACCAACCATGCAAAGTTCATCACCTTTTGGCCCACTCTACTTTGTGGGAAGTTCCCCATCAATTTGTGATTTTTGTCTCATTCATGATACAGACAACTGTGATTCAGCTTTGCTTCTTTATCATTTTTACCACCGGATTTCTGACAAAAAGGTGAAGATGCCCCCTTTAGTGCTTAAAGATACTACCCTATCATACATTCTACTCACAGCCACTTCTTATTTACTGAATTACCATTCCCCCCGTGAAAATGTCGTGACACTCAGCCATGTAAATCTGAGTTATTATATCGCCATGCTATCCATACTAGTGATCGATTATCACATTGATTTTATTTGGAATCAAATGACAATTGCAGACTCACATCCCTTGTGTGAAGATCTTTCATTCAAACATTCAAATGCCATGTGCAAAGTCAGTGGATTTTTTTGCATTGTATGGCAAGCCACACGCTCACCACTGGAGGGGTTGTCACGGCACGATATGCTGCACATTGTAAAAACAAAACAAACAAAAAAACAAAAAAAAAGCCTTAACAACCTACAACAGTATGGAATACACTCATTATGCATCCACATGTATACTCTCCCCAGGTGCCTGGTTAAACTTGCCACAAAAGGCAGGAAAATGGCATCACATTCCACACAAATTCTATTCTAAACAGCACCTGAAATAAGCACCAAAATAATAAGACATAAGGGGAAACAAAAAGCACACACTAAACCTGTGTACATAAAACATGTCTTAACACACATTACACAACACAATGATGAAAACAAAGTACACTTTAACTGGTATACATAAGACACCTCTATACATATGGTTCGTGCATTTGATGCATTTAGCTTGCCAGTTTGAAGTAAGCTTCGTATTGTATGGGTACAAATACCAACTGACGCACTTTACAAGTGTCCCAGTTGGCACTGAAAAGGTGCGGGATATGTCAATGCCAAATACGTAGGTCTCTTGTTTTTCACCTACAGTAGTCTTGACTATCTCCAGCTGCATTACCCGAGCATGCCATTTTCCTTGCAGCACATTTGCTGATCCATAATCATTACAATGCACTTTGCATGTTTTGTTCTGTACATCATATTGCACAGATTCCTAGCTTCACTACTTAAGCAATAACTGCTCCCTTGGTTACAGCCTCTAAGTAAAACTTGCAATATTTGCATATATTATATTTATGTTTGTCTACACGTCTTCTGGCTATCATACAGTCAGGCAACCAAAGATTCTTCTCTCCCAACATGTTTTCTGGCTTTCATGCAGTTAGGCAACCAAAGATCCCTCTCTCCCAACATGGCTTCATACAGTTATGCAACCAAAGGTCCTTCTCTCCTGACACCAGTGCTGTCCTTACTTGGCTTTAGCCACACTCTCGCGCATCTTCTCCACTATCCACTGCAAAATATAACACAAAACAAGAGGCCCATGGCCCTAATGCTCGACTGACCACCATCACCAAAAAATCATATCCGTAAATGTATTTCCACCACAACCTTAAAAAATTGATGAAGGTCATCCATGTCATGCAATATCAAACTTCCACATGATACACATCTGTGGGACATTTAGTATTATTTGCATTATTCTTTATCAACATACATGTATTGATTTAAATGTCCTTTTCTGTAGTGCTAAATGACCTTGAAAATGGGTCATGGTAAAAATAAGCATGCTGGACTGGTCACAAGATTTTTGCATTTTGACCCATATATTCCATAATACTATGCGTGATGCCACCAACATTAAGGTCGACATCGACTGACATGGATTTTCATATACTTGATAAGCTCTAAAAGTTATACGGGCCCAACTCAAATGCTGTGGGGTCCAGAGTATTCACAAGATGACCCCTATATTCCAACTTGCCATTTGACCCTGACCTTCAACTCATTTTTTTAACAAAAGTTATTTTTTTTATATCAGGCACATCTCCTAATGATATCTAGTACATTTATTTGAACAGTAGTTCACACTCAAAATAATGGAATTAACATTTTTTCCCAGAGCAGAAAAAAAACTTTTCTGCAAGCCCGTGATAGGCCGTAGGATGCAAAGCTCAGTTCACCCGGTAAACTAGTTCCATCAACCAGCATTGGTTGACCTCAAACCAGTACATGTATGTGGACTTTTCTAATATTATTCAAACATAGGTTTGAACAAGAGGACTGTGACAGTCCCGTGCTCAACTGACTAACTTACTCTATGACCTTGGAAATGAGGTCAAGGTCACTGACCTATTCTGAATCTAACTTTCATGGAGGGCCATCCCCATGTGCAAGATCAAAGTCACAGTACAAATACTTCTCAGTTTATCACATGACCAGTAAAATCCATGTTAGTGGCCCTGTGACCTTGAGAATGAGGTCAAGGTCACTAATGTACAGTCTCAATCTTTCCTGAATAGAGGACCACCAACAAGTTCAACATCAAGGTTCTACCTTCCACAGTTCTCAAGTTACAAAATGAAAAGTAAAATTCATGTAAGTGTCTGGGTCCCAGTGACCTTGGGAATGAGGTTAAGGTCACCCATGTACTGTCTAAGTCTGGCCTTTGCTCAGGACAACCATCATGTTCAACATCAAGGCCCAAGTTCAAATAGCTCTCAACTTGTCAGGTGAACAGTAAAATTTCAGCAAGTGGCCCTATGACCTTGGGAATGATGTCAAGGTCACTCATCTACTATTTAAGTCTGGCCCTGATTAAGAACAACTAGCATGTGCAATATGAATGTCCTAACCTTAATAGTTCTCAAGTTACCCTATAAACAGTGAATTTCATGCACCCTCGCCTTGTGACCTTGGAAATGAGGTCAAGGTCACTGACCTACTGTACATGTATCACCCTCATACCAGAAGTGTCCCTATGCAATTTCAAAGCATTTGGCTGAGTATATACAAGGATAAAGACTTGTGAAGATTTGGCCAAAATATGAACAAAAAAATCATTAAAAATTCCAAAAATCATTGGACTGTGACCATTTGAACGAACTTGGTAGATACCCACCCAAGGAACACCCCCACCAAGTTTGAAGTGAATCTAGCTGATGGTTTTGCAGAAGAAGCCAAAAATTGTCAATTAGCATTGCAAACCCTAACGACTTTGCAATTCCCATTGACTTGCATGGTAATCAATAGGCAGGTAAAATCAACAAGAAAAATTCCTAAAAAAACCCAAATCACTGGACCGTGAACATCTGAATAAACTTGGTAGAAACCCACCCAACACACATCCCCACCAAGTTTAAAGTGAATCTGGTTAACAGTTTTCAGATGAGGTTGAAAATGTAAACTATCATAATTGCAATTCCCATTGACTTACATAGTAAACAATAGGAATGTATGCATACACCAACAAGTACCCGAATTGAAAAATTTGTTAAAAATCAGGTATCCACAGCAATGCCCCCTGGTGAAAACCTTGTGTGACCCTTCTACAAGGAACATATCCACCAAGTTTCAGCTTAATCTGAGTGACGGTTATGGAGAAGAAGTCGAAAATAGCAAAAACACACAAAAAATCATAAAAAAATAGAAAAAAAATTGCAACGCCCTCTGGTGAACAAATTAAGAAATAGTAGTCCCGGGAAGTGCCCCTGTGGGATATCAAAGCAAGTGGGTAAGCGGGTTCGGAGAAGAAGATTTTTCAAGATTTGCCAAAAAAATGAGCAAAAAACACATTTTGGCTCATAATTTCCATCAAATTATAGGTGGCACTACTAGTATCATAACCAACTGGACTTTGACTTGGACTCCACAATCCCATTAAATTTCATGAACATCTACCAAACATTCAGGATGTTAGAGCGGTCACAAGACTTTCACTTTTGGACCTACACATAACATAATACTGCAGGTGGCACCACCAAACTTGAACTCGACCTACATTTTTATGACACTTGATTGTGAAAAGTCCTGAAAGTTATATGGGGGCTAACTTAATAATTGTGGACTGTATCTCCCTCACAACCAAAAGGTTTACAGATGGAAAGACAGACAGAAGGACAGAGAGCCATGATTGATCCATAAGCTCTGTGACCTTACGTCAGCAGAGCTAAAATGCACAATATTACATGGAAACCTATGTCAGACTGTCTATCTTTAACTGTGTTGGTTGCATCAAATTGCAAATTTAACCCATTTCTCCTTAAAATTTCCAAAACTGCAGGGAATTAAAAAATCCCCAGCTTCAACTGGTTTTCATAATTAATATTACTATGAATGAAACTAAAAGCAGAACAAGAATTACAGAGGAGTCCTATCAAAAACAGCATGCATCAGGTCTACAGTTTCTGTATGAGTGGGTTCAGAGTTTTTATTGCTTGATCCACTCCATGGAAAGCCACTGATTCCCTCTTATCACAAGGGGGATAGGGTTGAGCAAGATGTCAAAAGGACCATTTGATGACGATTTAGGAGCCTTGAGTAAACTGTGTCCCAGAAGGACCCCAAGTGCCATTATTGACAACTCCTGCAGTGATATATATAGCTGCAACCAATATTACCCATTCTACTATTCACTTATTTTTTTCATGTGTTTGGACAGAATGAAATTATTCTGAAAGGTACCTGAGTACATAATGAAATATTAAATGTCATTAAAACTTGCTGCATACATGCAATTATTGTAAATTGCTTTAATTTAGCTGTCTTCTTATTTTCACTTATTTCGTTGATGGCATAAAACCATGGAAAATACAAAAACTGTAAAAAAAATTCAAACACACAAATATTAGAAGAGGTTAACTGCTCCCTTCAAAGCAAAGAAACCAGCCACTCACCTCTGCTAGCTTTCGGTCTGCTATTGGTATCATCTTGCCCACTGTTCCACTGCTGAAAAATGATTTCTTCTGTTTCTCCTGAAAATATCATAACATTTGATTACTGACTTAGAAGATGTATCCTGGCACCATTAACCCAATGTCATCTCATTGTCCCTCCCTAATTTCAAAATTAGGGCTTTAAAGCTTCTTCTTGTCTGCACAGGAGTCATGGGCTACATTCTGATGGCTTTTTTTTTTCAATAAGGCACTTCATGGTGATAATCAGTCAAAAAAATACAATGGTACTTGCTTTATGTGGCCACTGCTGTAAGAGGTCACTTGCTCTTCGTAGCCACATTTTTCTAGCCACAAGAGTCCATTTGTTCAATTTCCTTGTAGTGTCAGGTCACCTGCTGTATGTGGCAAAAAGAGGGGGAGGCATATACGGCAGGTATCACTGTACTCATCTTGAAAATACATAGATACCCACATACACACAAACTTATTTAAAAAGGTTATAAACTTGAATATAACCCTGTGAAAAGCCTGATCAGTCGATTTCAAACATAGGACAAGCTTAGAAGAACAAACTTTATCTTTTTGACCTATTGAACATACATATGTACTAACATCCCTGTAGTTTCAGCTCTTGACAGGAGCAAGTAAATTAATTTCAAGGTCAAGGTCAATCATCATGTGGAACACTCCACTCTCAGACCTGTAACTGTCAAGCCTGGGCACCTTCCCACATAGTTTCATGAGAATCCAACTGATGCTTTTAGAATGTGAATTCCCAACCAATGATGCTGGTCCATGATGCAGAACCCTTGAACCAGCTAAGGTGACTGACAAGTCAGCTGAGTTAACTCTTTCAGAACCAAATGCAACTTAAGCCAAACTAGTTAAAATTAGCTGCTCTGAACTATGATAAGGATGCTTGATTCATGCTCCCTGTAAAAAGACCTCGCATTCAAGTACCAGCATGCCTGCACTTATGCAGAATATAATAGTCCAGGTCAACAGCTTTCCTTGGCAGGCTTAGGGCCCAATGCACCCAAAGTGTGCCGAGAAAACCTGCACTCTCAGTCCAAAATGTGGCCCTGAAAAAGTTTAAAAAGTTCTGATAAACTTTAACACCAGGTTTCCACACAGAACTGTTCCATTAAAAAATGTTCTACATCAAATTAATTTCAACTACAGGCTTTAAAATATGTTTGCTGAATCTTGCATGTTTGTCACAAGTCTCTATTTAACAATTAGAATCAATAAGTTCACATTTCAGTCACGTTTAGATGATGTTCTGTCAGAAAAATACACCTTGTCCTTTGCCTCCGTACCTTTCAAAATCCTATCCATGTGAGACTCCACAAATTGATCTGTTGCATTTCACGCTTTATGTGTCATTTACATGCTTAGTTCAGATTATCCAATTGTTCCTCAGTATCTTCATCAAGCACTCACAATCTACCATCACTACAGTTATCAATGTGACAGCATGCAATGGTCACAGCAGCTTTAGCCGCTGCACAGCCCAGACCTCGTGTTGTGCAATTTCTGCCAAGTGCACAATGTTAACCATGAATTCCCTGTCGTAAGATAGACCCACCAATCACCCTGGCCTATTAAACTTAGTGATCACTGAAAAGATAGTGTGTTGAAGATGACCTCCAGTTACCCATAAAAAATGTGCTAGTCTTGTTGCCCTTGAAACACAGGACAGCTCTCACTGTTTTAAAGCAGAGACAGTGAACTTCTGATGACTGCAGTAAAATATAAACCAGCACCCTGGAGCTTTAAACCTTAACATTCATGAAAACAGATAATTAGTGTGCAATATTTAAAATACTGTGCAATACAAAGATATCCTTCTGTCCCAACATAATTTTTTTTCCGAACTTATTTCCTAACAGGAATGGGTTTTTTTGTACTCTACTAGATGATTATTAGAATTGTACACTGGAATTCTTCATACAAGGAGGTGGTAATGTGGCAGCTGGAACATGACTGGACTTGCAACACAACAAGAGGACTGTCTGAGTAGCCCATGCTCAGCTGACCTACATGTAGATACATTCACCTCCAAATATGTCACAAACTGAGCTGAGCTATGTCTGAGAGCACATGGATATGACTGACCCAGACTTTCAACCTTGTGAACTAGTTTTACTATGATCCCAACAAGGTATATATATATCTCCACCAAGTTTGAAGTGGATCTGGTTTGTGGTTTTGGTGAAACTTATAGAAGCATACATTTACACCAGTGATCCTTTATATTAATCTTGCCATTATGTATTCTTATCAAACATATAAAATGTGAAGCTGTTGAAAGACAAAGACAGAGTACCAGAATCTCAGCTTACTGACAAGTCAACTGAGCCAAAAACTACTGCCAAGTGGCTTACCAGTTTAGTATGGAAAATTACGGTCAGAACAACCTTAAGACCCCTTCGTCCAGGGTCTAAATTTGATGACTCCTGGTGATCTTGAAAATAGGCCAAGGTCACTGAATGTAAAACTCAGCCAAGCTTCCAATGATATGCTTCTATACTTCATGTTATATGATAGTAGCCTAATTTTTTAAAAAGCTACTGGCATGGATGGACAGATGTCTGCATGCAGAGACCATAAGGCTGAGAAACTAATCAATTAAATCTATGAAAATATGACCAAAAATATTCCTATGGCATCACATTGACAGAAAAGACTAACATTAACTTTTTCTGACCTTGACACTGGAAAGTCTTGCCCATAAAGTATACACCAACATGTAGGCTTGTAGAGGCAAGCACTTAATTGTGTGCAATTTCAAAGTTCCAGCTCAAACAGTTTGGACTCATATATTTACCCATAAGAGGTCCTATTTATAGGACAGCACTGTTGAGAAATCATGTATATACATGTACTACCATCAGTTAAAAGTTTAAAATTACCAGAGGCACAAAGTTTCTGATAAGATTCTGGGCCATCCTAACATACATCCACGCTCAAAAATTGTGAAGCTCCTATTATTTAAAATGTTGTCTTCCCCTTGCTCACCAACCACTCTGACAACTTCCAACTAAAGGCTGTTAAAAAATTGTAACTTCCAAAAGAAATATCAGAGGAAGCTGGATTTCAATAGCCTCTGGTCCATCATAAGCTACATCATGCTAACAAAACTGATGGCAAACATTTTCTTAGATATCGGTTTTAACATCATTTTGGCTTGATGAACTGGCAGGCAGTTGGATGATACATGAGATGACTGGACGCTCTGGCACTTTGTGCAGAGTGTAAACATTCAGTGTTACAACCAACCAAAGGAATACCAGCAAAAAAGATGTATCACATATATGTATTTAAACAGCCACATTTATTTTAGCGATTCCAGTTTCTTCCAACAAATACAACAACTTTATAATTAGATTTTCAAAAGTCAAAAGAAAAAATACTGATGAAAACTATAATGAAATTTTAAGATTTACACAGCATGTTAAGATGTCATACAAACTTACAGAGATAGGAGTTCAACATCCCAAATCTACAGAGCATGTAAAACAAAATGTCCAGATGCTTTTAATCACCTGTGGACCACATAAAACTTTCCACTGATTTACATGAAAGGTCATCTATACATCTCTATATGATCAATCATGATACTTCAGGGTTAGTGTTTAGGCTGCTACAAAAATTGAGGCTGACAGCATAAATATGCCACAGGTTTCTCCTTTCAAGAAGTAAAGGGAACACTAATGTGGGTATAGCTCTAGGTTGAAAATGTTATTTTGAACAAAAAATGTATCTGTAGACTTGTTCTGAACCAAAACTCTTTTCTTTCAGGAGAAATAATATTTTCATTTACCAACCAAAATATTTACTTTCTTTTCCATTAAAAAAAGAATACTTTCATCTTTGAACCTGATATTTCAATTCTCTTCTCCTGACAAAGAAACACATATCTGCTCCCAGTTAAAATAAGGAGATTCAACATACTGATTTAGACTACATGCAATGTATTTCTTTAAATAACAAAATGAGCCCAGTGGTATCACTGATGATACATTCTAATGTGTGGACTTCCCATAAATACATATATGTGACAATACGAGGCATGCATATGAATTTTCCTCCACACCTGCATACCTGTCTTAGTAACCACAGTCTCACATGACAAGATACGGGCCGTTTGTGTGCTGTGAAGCGGAATATTTTGGAAATCGAGAATACTTTGTACAGGCAGATGGAGATCTATTCTTGTTACCAATTTAGGAAGCACTAAATGAATAAGAATTCAGTATTTGAAAATTTACATTTCTCTAAAAGGCACTACTTTTGTGAGAGAGGTGTATCTTGCCCTGTCTGTGACAGTGATATGCCCGTGTGTCCTCCATGATTGACAGGTGTGAACCCTGTGCTTTGTAGCGGGAAATTATTATGCATGTCTCAAATTGAAGACACATGAAGGGTCCCACAGTGAAGCCTTGAGCTACTTAACCTTTGTACCCCCCTGCACTATCCTGCTGCGATACATTCGCCACTTCTTTTTCTGCTCATAGAAGGATGTGAAGCATGCAGAATAAACAATAAGAACATTATACAAGTGAGACCTAGCAAGACCAGAGAAAACACTGGTTTATGACCACGTTGGGGATGGTTCAACATTTTCAATAGAGTACACAGAATTCTCTTTTTCATTACCCCCTTGCCTCCTCCTGGCATATAACAATGACCTCCCAGCTCAGTTAACAAGGAAAGACACAGACATGTAAAGCCTGTATTACTTTTGGCTCTTATTCCACACAAAATGTACCAGCACTGCTTCTTGGGCTCTCAACATACATGGAAAAGTTTCCAGTCTTCCTTCCAGTTTCGAAGTTTTCCATTGACAAATCCATAGATATTTTTTGTAATTACTTACTCATCATCATTTTGTCACATTTGTCAAAAGCGTAGAGCACCATGTAACCCCTCCCCCTACAGCTTGTACTTGTGTGAAAATGATGAAAACGTTGAACCACCGCTTAGTGACGTCACTAATAAATGTCACTTATACATGTCATCCTGGCAGCTGTCACTCCTCACCTCTACCCGCACCTGACATCCCCCATTACACCTGTTGCCTGCAGCTGCCAAGTCTTATGGAAATGTGTCAAGTTTTCAATCTGTTTGGCAGTGATTCAAATGAAACATAGTCAAACTTAAGTTTTCAATCTCTTTGGCAGTGATTCAAAGAGAACTGTTTTCAAACAGCTGTCCCAAAATTTATGCATTTTTACATTTCTTGAAATAAAAATGTACTCATTAGGAAACATATTACTCACTCCTGCAGAATAAGTTTAAACCATTCACCAGTGCAGCTGTGTATACTCACATTAAACGTATTCGTTTTAACCCATTCCTTCTACTGTTCACATCCACTTCATGATATCATGGATACAACAACTTCTTGCAATATTCAATGCTGCAGGTATGGTGATTAAATGTACAATGTGTGCGTGTGTGTGCACGTGTGTGTGTGTGCAAAATACAGTGCATTTTCATGTATGTCTGGGAGGGTGTAAGTTTGCACATAAGCATGCACATATTCATAAAAACGTTGTTTTTAATTTAATGTTTTCATAAATGTATTCTTGCAACATCAAACCAGATTGACACATCAACCTTCACAGTAATCACTCCTGTATGATACACATGAAAAATAATTTGTATAAACAAGGCTACTCTACATGTTTCAATTTTTCTGTGCTAAATTTTTTGTGGAAAATAATCTTGAAGATCAGTTAGGCAACAAGAACTTGCTGACTGTGAATAAAATAACTTAGAGATTGTGTACTCACCTTGAGTAATATCTGCACACCTTTGGCTGTCAAGGAAGGGGCTTCCTTCAGTTCAGCCCACACATACTGCCAGTCACAGTCCCAGTGGCCAAAAATATCTCCCTTACTAGCAAAGGCCACTCTCCTACAATAACAAACAGCAATTTAAAAATATCTCCCTTACAAAATTATGTCCCTTACTTGCAAAAGCCATTCTGCTACAATAACAAACAGCAATTCAAAAATATCTCCCTTACAAGCAAAGGCCACTCTTCTACAGTAACAAACAGCAATTCAAAAATATCTCCCTTACTAGCAAAGGCCACTCTTCTACAGTAACAAACAGCAATTCAAAAATATCTCCCTTACTAGCAAAGGCCACTCTCCTACAGTAACAAACAGCAATTCAAAAATATCTCCCTTACTAGCAAAGGCCACTCTCCTATAATAACATACAATTAAAAAGTATCTCCTTTACTAGCAAAGGCCACTCTCCTATAACATACAATTCAAAAATATCTCCCTTACTAGCAAAGGCCACTCTCCTTCAATAACATACAATTTAAAAAATATCTCCCTTACTAGCAAAGGCCTCTCTCCTTCAATAACATACAATTAAAAAATATCTCCCTTACTAGCCAAGGCCACTCTCCTACAATAACAAACAGCAATTCAAAAATATCTCCCTTACTAACAAAGGCCACTCTCCTACAATAACAAACAGCAATTCAAAAATATCTCCCTTCCTAACAAAGGCCACTTTCCTACAATAACAAACAGCAATTCAAAAATATCTCCCTTACTAGCAAAGGTCACTCTCCTACAATAATAAACAGTAATTCAAAATTTTCTCCTTTAATGGCAAAAGCCACTCTCCTACAATTACAAATGGTAAATTTTCTAATTACAGTCAAGGGCTTCTCCCTCCCAATCTCAAACAACAATCTACACATACAGACCACTAATTTAACATATCACTTGCAAGTTATTGCTGTGCTATCATCAAGCAACATGAAATCTGCTGTGAAGTAGCATGGCATATAAAACAATGCAACTTCAAGATGTCTAACAGAGGAGAGCCTTTCTCAGAGCATGTACAGAACTATTTGATGAGCAGCACATCCTCTGTTGCTGTATGCATGGCACATTATGGAAAGTGTTGATAGTGATGACCTTTTGAAGTGCTAAAAGTCATGAGCCTTTTGTGTGTGGTCTCTGCATAATTCTGTATCCCTGCAGACACTCGCTTTAAAGCACGCTGTCCGTCTAAACCACAGTTAAAGATCTACACAATTAATGTCTGTCTCCAACAAGATTGCATGTCTTACACTGTTACGAATGCACTTATACAGTAACCAAGATCTTGGACCCTTGCAATTCAGGAGAGCGAGTCTGAGCCAGACTGAGCACATGTTACACAAACATTCGAAATATCTGTGATCCAAGTCTGAAAATTTCTGATGCACAATGCCAAAACATGTGTTGACAGCATGTCAACATTCCCATGCACTTTCACAGTAGTGGAAGGGATATTTCACTTTTGTGCAATCAGTCACATGCTTTGGTGCAAATCTGGCATCAATGACAGATTTCATCAGTAGTGAATTTGACATTTTCAATGCACCTTTATATTCATCTTTATGATATAACTTGGTAAGTTATAAAATATCCGATAATGGGGAAATGAGTTCAACTTTATGGATTTATGTCTTCAAAGCCTGACCTACACTTTCCTCTAACGAGCTCGGTGTACTCACTTGTCAGTACAGAGAAGTACGTTCTTCATGTCCTTGGTGACCACCACATGAGCCACATACACGTCAGACTCGGAGTACCTGCCTTTCTCCATGTCCTGTAAACACAAGTACATGTATATCATATAGTTATGGGCACCGACATCTCACCTCCGCCAAAGTCAAGATGTGAATCATTCTTTATATGTATAAGTAACAGTTCAGAATGGTCGAGCACTTCATGAAAAAGGGGAGTGCTTTTATTTCATATTTTTTATCTCCTCAACTACTCAATATCAACTTTCCCAGCAAGCTTACATTTGCAATCCATCACAAAGTGGACTTTCATTACAGGAGCTCAGTAGAAACTATAAATGCTGATCTTCTAAAAGAAAATGAAATCTCTGCTTCGTCACCGCAGATGAACACAAACCTGCCTGCAATTTTCACATGGAAAGCTCATCAAAAATTCCTTCCCCAAGTTAAAGTGTTGTTTCTCAGTTGAGTACCACTTTAAAATTAAAAATCTTCTTGTGTCCTATTTGCTGCATGTTTAACATGAACATCATGCTGGCTGTCCCTAAATCATGATGCACATTGCCTTCAGCTCTTTAGTGACTTACCTGCAGTATGCCATTGCCTTCAGCCTCCCTGTGAACATAAGGACGCACAATGCCGTCCGTGTGCAGGAAGCGAGCTGGCCGTAACTTATGAACTTCATCAGACATCTCTGCAACTCTACAGAACAGTACAGAATTTTTGTCTGAGTCACTTTGCAGTTTACAATGTGAGGACCATGATGCTCTTGTGCTTCAGGGCTGTTCAACTGGAGCACTGTACCAAAATTTTGTTCCATAGTTCTGCTACAGAATTCATCAAAAATATGTGTTTCTCATGTTAAGAAGTCCAGAAGGTGCTCCAGAAAATCTAAATTTTGCTCTCGAGATTTCCAGTTGGACAGCACTGTGCTTGCTTGGTGTCTTTAAAAACACCCAAGCAGATCTGAATGTTGAAACATTTAACAGTGGCTCTGTATCCACATGCCCTGGCTGCCTCCTCTAGACACATGCACCCTCTTACTTTGTATCCACATGCCCTGGCTGCCTCCTCTAGACACCCTCTTACTTTGTATCCACATGCCCTGGCTGCCTCCTCTAGACACCCTCTTACTTTGTATCCACATGGCCTTGCTGCCTCCTCTAGACACCCTCTTACTTTGTATCCACATGGCCTTGCTGCCTCCTCTAGACACCCTCTTACTTTGTATCCACATGGCCTTGCTGCCTCCTCTAGACACCCTCTTACTTTGTATCCATATGCCCTGGCTGCCTCCTCTAGACACCCTCTTACTTTGTATCCATATGCCCTAGCTGCCTCCTCTAGACACCCTCTTACTTTGTATCCACATGGCCTTGCTGCCTCCTCTAGACACCCTCTTACTTTGTATCCACATGGCCTTGCTGCCTCCTCTAGACACCCTCTTACTTTGTATCCATATGCCCTAGCTGCCTCCTCTAGACACCCTCTTACTTTGTATCCACATGGCCTTGCTGCCTCCTCTAGACACCCTCTTACTTTGTATCCACATGGCCTTGCTGCCTCCTCTAGACACCCTCTTACTTTGTATCCACATGGCCTTGCTGCCTCCTCTAGACACCCTCTTACTTTGTATCCACATGCCCTGGCTGCCTCCTCTAGACACCCTCTTACTTTGTATCCACATGCCCTGGCTGCCTCCTCTAGACACCCTCTTACTTTGTATCCACATGCCCTGGCTGCCTCCTCTAGACACCCTCTTACTTTGTATCCACATGCCCTGGCTGCCTCCTCTAGACACCCTCTTACTTTGTATCCATATGCCCTGGCTGCCTCCTCTAGACACCCTCTTACTTTGTATTCATATTCCCTGGCTGCCTCCTCTAAACACCCTCTTACTTCCCCGATGCCTATGCTCACACTGACACATCTCTATGCTGTAGCATGGCCCAGCTCCCATTGCCAGCATTTCACTTCCTCACCTGTTCCCTTTCCATACTTAAGTATACAATTTGTTCTCACATATGCTATCACATATCTATCTGTATCTCCTCCTCCTGCTTGTACCTGCTCTTTGCTTTTCAGATACAGAAAGAAAACAAAGATTTTTCAGAGTGACATTCTCAAGATACCATTCCCCAGACTACATATACTATGAAAAGAAATAAAGAAAAGCAAAATGAAAATGTGCAAGGCTTCACTTTGCGGAGACTTTGGCTTACCGTCTGATGCCTTCAAATGAACTGCTGGCAAAGTCCACCACCCCACTGGCTGGCCGGGTGAACACGCCCACCAGACCCTTGCCCATGCCTGCATAGGAGACAAGACAGTGAGAAAACATCAGAAGTAGCAAAAAGTCCAAATAATACAATATTAAGCAGAGAAAACCTATGTGATACATGATACTTTATGTAATGAGAAAGTACACATGGGCATAATATTGTAAGTGTTGTTTCTGATTGTCACGATTATTACATGGAAACACACACATTAAATCAAAACGTGAAAGTTGCCCAGATGTTGATGCCTTGAAAATACAATATAACTGCCCACTGAACAAGTACAGCGAGCTGCAACCATGCCTTTGCTCTGTGAAGCTATAAAAAATACTCCACAGTTGTGACATCTGTATCAAAATAGGACCATATCTGCCTGGGCTGTAAAGAGTGTATTTTCATGGCGTTTGACATTGACCTTGCCCACTTGGGGGATAAACACAAATTATGCTTTCTCCAAACTATAGCTTTTCATTAAATTTTTGACAAAAGGGTTGACCTTATAAAACAAGAAGACCATGAGAGTCCTGTGACAAGCCCTCCACACAAATGGACTCCACCTGTCCATATACATATGGCAAGTTGCAAATACACTCACCTTTGAAGAATCCCTCCACACCCTCCTGCTTGGCACCTTCCATAGGTTTGGTCACAATACCCGTCACTCCATCAACTACCCCCTGTATACAAATCAACTCTTAATGTTTACCAACAGCTGTACATTTTGTTTGAAACAAACGATACACATGTACACACATACTTCTATACACTGACCGACCCAATGCAACTGCTACATCAGGACCTCTCCAAGGAAACCACCACCATGGATTTTTATCAGCAACAGTATCCACAAATTTAACTGGTTGCTGTCAACTGTATCAAGCGAAAAAGTGTCATGTGCAGTAAGAGGAGACATAAAAGACTAAGCCTTTGAATAATTATGAAAGGAAGTAGGCAACAGTTGCTTTTGAAATACTAATGATTGTATCAGTGGATGCTTGTGGGCATGGCGCGTTAACTGAGTAAATTTAATTTTAAACTAGTCAATCTGCTGTAGAACACCAGTCTTGAACCTAGCGACAACCCATTACCGTTATATAGCATCTGGAATATTAATTAGCAGAAAAGAAGCATGAGGTTGTTACCATGACGAGTCCCTTTCCTCCTCGCGCCATGCCTTCTTTAAAGTTGGCCGGGCGCTTGTTGAGCTGTTCTCTTCTCTTCTTCTGGTAATCATCATCGAAGGTCAACGTAGCAATACCCTTGCCTAAGGCACCTGTAATCCTCGACACTGCACCTGCTGCACCACCTGGTGGTAACAAATGTTTATATTATAGCCGCATCTTCTTTAAAGTTTGATATTCAATTACTTAGGATCAGTTTGAATATCATCCAGCCACATGTAATTACTATTTGAGCCTGCTGCACATACATGTAATCACTGAATCCCTTCACCCATGTTCAACTTGAAACAGCATTTACAACTTCCATGTTATTCAACTTTCAACACAGAGGGTCAGTTGTCTGTCAGCAGAAGCTTTCAAAATATATTTCCACTGTGAAGAAAAACCATTACATTCAATTTCTTCACCACAAGAATGACTGCACCAACAGGGGCCTAAATTTGTAATTGATACTTGTGCATGCTGAAAGCCATTTTAGTATTAAGTGAACATTTCTTGGGAAGGGGGCGGGGGGGGGGGGGGTCAAATGTCCACTGTAGATATGTAACCAGATAGGGCTTCGGGGCAAAAACAATTTACAATACCCTGTTTGCAGTTACATCACAGACATACACCCATTACATCTTTGCCTCGTGGGGTGCCCTTGTGCAAAAGTTAAGCATAAGATGGTACGGTCCTTTTGAGCTTCTGCAGAATCTGTATCACTCCAACATGCTCCATGACTGCTGCCATCTCGTCAATGTTATAAAACACAGCGCTCCTTCCAGCAGCTTCACATTTTTATCCTTTAAATACGCAGTATATGTGTCTTTTCCTAGATGATCAAATGATACAATGTGGATAAGACCACCTACCAACTGCATGGCCAAACAGACTGCGGACGCCCAGTGCCAAACCTTCCGCAAACTCCTCTGGTCCCTGGATGGCACCCTGTGGAGACCAAACACACTCACTCAGTCACAACCCTCACAGAGACAACTTCCACAACAAGACTATTATACATCAGTGTGAAACAGTCCACTTTAAATCTTCTTTGAGACAATCTACTCCTACATGTACATACATTGTACATGTACTTTTTTGCGAAATATATTTAGTCTTTTAGAAACAAACTGGAGACACAAACCTCCTGAAACAGGAGGATCACTGTATATACACTCTGCTCTTTGACAGGGATGCACAATGCCTCTATGAGACCACTTGTTAGGCCTGCATGTAAACAAAACATGAAGAAAAATACTCCATTTCCTCATTCCTGAAATCAGCTGAGCAGAGTTCAGACTTGTATGAATCTACTCTTCAGGCTTAGTTTCTTACGTACAAGTACACACTATTTTGTTGAGAAATAATACATGATACTTTTACAAAAAGCTACCAGTGACAGGATATGACACTGGTGTACAGTATATGACCCCCTGTGAAGATAACATTTATGGTTTTCAGTCTGGAGTTTGATAATCCATTGCAGGCTACAGAAGATATTAAACACTTTAGTACAGCATGTACTTACCTGGTAAGGCTCATAAAATAGGTCCTCAATGCCCTCTGCCAGGCCTCGGATGACACCAAACGGGTTGCCCAACACATCCAGACCCAACACCAGCACATACATCTGCTTGATGGCCTGGGAAAAGATACACAAAACTAGTTACTCCTTTCCCATCAGATCACCAAAACGTGCCTGGATGTGAATTGCCTACTTTAATGTTTCCACTTCAATTTCTCGTCAGCAGAAAATATTTCTGGTGACATTCGACAATTTGCCTTTGCATGGGTTGGCTGCACAGCAACCATCCTGTGAAAAAAAAAAAAAAGAAACTACCCACTACTCATGTCTGAACTAAGCACAGTCCATTAAGTGCTGTACAAGGATGTGGTTGGAGATGCCCTTTTTTTAAAAACGTTTTTATCACCAGATGCAACCAAATTCCGCAAGATAATGCCCTGTGATCTTGACAATAGGTCAAGATCAAACATGTCTGAAAGTTAGGTTTTACGATAGTGCATATCCATGAGCAATTTGGAAGTCAGATCTCTAAAACCTTAGTTACAGCAGTATTACCATGGTGCGCTCTTGACTGTTGGCCTTAAAAAGTACGTCAAACGGACAGGTATGACCTTGACTTCATACAGGCTTTTGAATCACTCCATGATGCTTCTTTTGTGTAAAATTCAGATTGATAGATACAAGCTTTCACAAGTTAAAACGGTAACATCACCTTCTACATGCAAGATACTACCCTGTGACCTTAAAAAATAGGTCAAGGTCAAATATGTATGATGTTAGTTTTTATGGTGCATAATCACATGCAATTTGGATGCCAAATCTCAAAATCCCTTTTAGTTACATCAGTACTTCTCTTGTGCACTTGACTTTTTACCTTTAAAAAGTAGGTCAAATATAAAGATATGACATTGACTTTGAGTAGGCTTTTCAACACTCGATCATCCTGCTTTTGTGTAAATTTAGGTTGATAGATGCACCCTTTCAATAGTTAGAGCGGTAATGTTGCTTTGCATATGTGAAAACAGTGTGACCTTGAAAAATGGGTCAAGGTCAGCCATGCTTACACACGAAATAGATCTTATAGCAGTGTACAATCCCATGCAATTTGGAAGTCCCAACTCAAAAACTTCTTGAGTGATAGTGGTAACACCATATGGACAGACAGACAGACAGACGGCACATGGGATGACAATACGGTTCGGCCTCATAAGACTGAAGGGTAAAAGTGTATATTATTTCTATTTTTCATCAGAGATTCCATAAATCATACAATATGATAGTAGTTTATTGAAGTCTCACCTGGCCTGAGTAATGGCGCACTATTTCCCCAGTTAGCTGTGATTGGTTATAGAAACGGTGTTTTCTCTCAAAGTAACCCAGTCTGAAAAGGAAAAACAGCAACACATGTGCATTACCTCTTTATGTAAGCTGGATCAGTAAAAGACAATATCACGCAAACTAATTACAACATAATCCTATGCAGTACTATTGGTGCAGATTAGGGGTCAAGGACGTCCAGTCTTCCTTTCACATATATTATTTCACGGTTCCTTCTAAACTTTATTTCCAGTAACTTGCTACTTATCATATATATATGTATTAATAACAAATATAGTGCACTGGATCATTATGGAAATTGCTCTTCTAAGTACTTCCAAACAGAATTTTCATTCTGCTGTAGAATGCTAGAATGCACTGGTAACAGCTTAGTAAAAATTTTGTTTTGGTTTTTTATTAGTTTTTGGGTGTTGTTGAGGCAGGACACAGGTTTTCCATTTGCATTTGTGTGTGTGTTACCATGTGTGGGTTGTTGGTTTTCTTCTTTTTTTTTTTTTTTTTTTTTTTTTTTTTTTTTTTTTTTTTTGCTTTTGTTTTTTGCCTTTTTTTGTGTGGGTTGTTTTTGTTTTTGTTTTTGTTTTTTGTTTTTTGCGGGGGGGGGATTAACAGGGTGAATGCTGTTCATGGGGCTGTTTCTATGCCTTGATTATAATATATATAATAATCATAAAATATCAGGTGAACATAAAAGGGCAAAATTTACTGCTAAATGCCTTGACAAAATGCCCGTGGCAGCCTACAGTAAATACACCAGCCTGGACTTCTCCAGGCACACACACCACTTACTTGATTTAAACGTATTTTATTTTGACAAAGTACACAATATAATACATATGAAAATTATATGCAATTGGGAAAGAGGGCGTGGCCCTATATAAATCCCTCTCGCAGAAGACGACGATCACAGGACACTACAGGACGTACAAGACGCACGGGAACAGAGAGAAGAGGACAAGCACGGACGAGACATACAGTGGGGCATAAGGTTGTATTGTACTGGTAGTATTAGGATGTCATTTTATCTGCAATTTGGACCGGGGATAAATTGATTGTACCGTATAGCAAAAACAAAACGAAAATAGAAAAATGTATTAGCCAACACCAGAGGGGTTGAAACGTTGAGTGGCGGAGATGAAGTCATGAACGGATGAAAATATTTCAATACTTTCAATAAAAGAACAGTTAGGGGACCCATAAAGAACCGTTTGTAATGTAAAGGGAGCATACTGTGATATAGCAGTATGTAGGTTAGACCGAGGAATTGTGTATTTAGAACAATGAAAAAAATAATGCCACGTATCTTCGTTAGGTGAGCCACATGAACATTTCGCAGTGTTCTTAACACCAATCTTGAAGAGATGTGAATTTAACTGACTGGCATCCAAACGGAGGCGTGTATGCTGAACAGCTAGGAATCTATTACCAAAGTTATACAATTCATCAAACTTTATAGGTCGGATCACCGGTTGAGTTATACTTGATTTAAACTTTTGAATAGAGTCAGAATTCCGTATTTCTAGAGGTAGTTAATTCCATAACCGAACAGTTGAAGGAAAGAAGGATTTGTCAAAAAGGTCGGTCCGAGCTCGGAAATGAGGAAGATCAAATTGCTGGCGTGTGGTATAATTACCTGTATCAGGAGAAGCGGTAGAAAGGATAGAGCATAGTGCGTCCGGTACAAGGTTATGGACCAATTTGTACATAAGAATCAATTTTGAAATTTCCCTGCGTTTGGATAAAGTTAACCATCCAGTTTCTTCATATATTTTAGCGGTGCTGGTCCCATGCATTGCTCCAGTGACAATACGAGCAGCATTTAATTGTATACATTCTAGTTTTTCTTCATCTTGGACCGTACAGCCACTCCATACTTGACTACCATATTCCAGAATAGGCCTTATGAAAGAAGTATAAATGGTTTCCAGTGTTTTCCTATCTAGAGTGAATTTCAAACTCTTCGTGATATTGATTAATTTGGAGGATTTGTTTGATATATCAGTAATATGGTCAGACCATCTTAAATCAGAACGTATTGTCACTCCAAGATGTTTATGATGAGCCACATCTTGCAAAATATGACCCTGAAAAAGAATTGGGGGGTGAGAAGGTGGATTACTTTTTCTGGAAATAAGCATAGAATCAGTTTTCAAGGCATTGAATGTGACTAGCCAATCTTTGGACCACTGGTCAATTTTAGATAGGTCCATATTCATAGTTTGAGCCGCAGTGACAGGATTATCAATAGTTAGATAGAGTACTTACTTGAAGATGACATCCTGGATGTCTGTCAACACAATGCCAACACTTTGTAAGAAGAGGTTGATGACATTAGACTTGAGCTGTGTGGGCTTGCCAGCATCTCCACTGTCCCCATATAAGGAAAAACTCAAGTGGATCTGCAAAACACAAAGTATGGGTTCAAACATAGACCTTGCTGTACCACACCATACAAGGGACACTCTTCTCTGACATGGGGTCTCAAATATACACACAGCAACCTCAAACCCATTTCCAACCATAGTAACGTTCCCCACTCTTGCACATTACAGTCACTCCTTACACCTTATAAATCCTACAGGCACACCTCTCTCAAACAAAATGTTTATTATTTATCCAATGAATATGCTTGATCTGACTGATAATATATTATCCCTCTCCAATCAATTTGTTCCGATCACATCCTCAGATGTTACCTTTCCCAATACTAAGAATCACTTTTTCCCATCTCTTGAATAACTATATCCCATGTTTTTAACAGAGAACTTCCCATGATATCCCAATCTTAAGACCACCATCATCCCCTTGTCCCTTATACGGATGTAATTCCTTAACTACCAATACCCATATACCTGTCCCACTTCCCTGTAGCCATGTGACTATTACAACACAGCAAACAAGGAGGGGAATGTAACTTGGGGTCAGTCTCGAAGCAGTACTCTTTACCACAAATGTTGGAAATTGCTGTAAAACTGAGTAAATTGTTCTACAATTTTGGCAAGACTTTCGCTGAAGAAGTTCTTTATATGCACACAACCTGCCAGGAGCCACTGACCTTGAGCGGGGATACATGGAGCATGTCGTAGTAGTTCTTCAGGTCGGTAGTGGAGTGTTTGACGGCCTCATCCTTCAGCTGCCGTTGTATCACCTTACAGTCCTCTTGGTACAGCTGTTTCTCCTCCTCCTCAGTCACCTTCTCCGACTCAAACAATGTGATGAGGGCGTTCAGGAAGCCTTGGTCCACCTTCACGGTCATCTCCTGCACCAGGATCTTTGCATACCTGAAACACCAGACTGCCTTGAGTGTCTGCTCCCCCACCCACACCTGTACAGAGGTAGCTGTCTTCAGCCACCACTGTAGTGCCAGACCACCGAACTTGAACAACCACCTTATCAAAATGCTGTACTGAGAACTTTTCACATTATAGATACCACCTATGGCAGAGCACCTGTCTTGAGCGAGCACAATTTGGTCATCCCTAGAGGGTGGTCTTTCAAGACAGGTTTCACTGTGCTTCATATTTGCAGACATCAGTCATAAAATCATCACAATTTAAAAAAACAAAACAAAAAAACATGACTGTTCTGTACTTAACTGCCCTGTTTTAAATTGACCATATTATGTCTCTGGATTTTGACATGATGTTACATCTTCATCTTTGACATGCATGTATGTATAAAAATAGCAAGGCCTCAGAATGTAAAATAATCTCACCAAAACTATTTGCTGCATTCTTTACTATTGTCACCTCCCTGCTGTCTCCCATCTTTAAATCAATAGGATGAATGAACTCTGGTGCTTTTTTATAACTGATGTGTTTTAAAGAAATAAATACTGATGGAAGTAGCCTGGACTGTACTCACTTGAACTCCATCACACTTGTATGCTCCTTCTTTCTCAACATCACACTCATCTCTGTGAAAGGCTTGGGCACTGAAACAAAGGAAAAAAATTGTTCAGATGGCAATTGCATTTTTAATTCATAAAAAAGTTTTGATTTGATCCCACTCATTGTTTAGGGCTCCACAGAAAACCTCTTCAAGTGCCAAATTTTGGACTCAGTCAACAGTCAACAGCTTTTCTCGGCACACATTCCATGCAATGCACGCTGAGAAAAGCTGTTAACCTGGGATATTTTCTCTGGAACTAGAGGCATGCTGGCACTTGAATGAAAGGTCTGTTTACAAGGAATACAAATCTGAGATCCTAATTATGACAATTTAGACTAGTATCACTTTAGTAGATTGACTTTAGATGTGATTGGCACTGAAAGAGTTGAACAAATTTTGTCTGTGATAGTGCCTAGAAGGGAGTCTTCCAAAAGCAAAACTTGGATGAGTGATGATAAGTAATAAGACAATTTTAACACAGGGCAATGTGGCAGTGTTCCCCTGGGCATGGTTCTTTTATGTAACACACAGTGGCCCTAACAGACCCTTATTGGTGATGTTGTATTTGTGTCTTTTTGTCCAGAACCACTTCCTAGTAGCCATTACCCTATTCCGCAGTCCGAACTCTTTACTCTCCACAAACTAACCTGTCACTGTCTAACCTATACACATATATGGTGGTACTATTGTCCATATTGCACACGTTCCAATGTAGAATTTTGACATAGGCTGTATTAGCCCAAATAAATTAAAGGGTCTTCAGTGGGTAACTACTCAGAACATGTTTCGGAGCCTATAACCGTGATGTATAAAAATTTAACTTGATAAGCACCATCTTTAATTCTGCTTGAAGTTTTATAGTTACACAATATTGACTGCTATGGGACGCTCCTATATTTCACATGATTCAAGTGTTGACTTCTGTTTTGTCTCATGAAAAAAAAAAAATCTGAATAATTATGTAAATTTTTATTCACATTTTACATTTTTCATCATTGTGTATTTTCTTGAAAATCCATCAACATTATGTAGATATAAAGACTTGCAATTACAGCATCTGGCAATAGACACAATGTAAAATTTTTGAATGTTCAATAAACACAACTATGCATTTGCATCAAAACATCATCCAATAAGTGAACTGCTCGGTCTTCAAACACCATCAACTGCCCAACACCAACTGGCAGGTGTTCCCTGCCTGTCAGAAGTGAGCCCTGAGCCCTGAACTCACAGATTGCAGGCACTTACCTGATTCAGCGGCTACAGACTTGGGTGGGGGCATGGGAGCCAGGACTGTAGGGAACACTGCACCAGAGGTCTGGTTGTCCAGCTGCAAGAGATCAGAAACACCAGACTCCATTAGTTTCCACCATTCTGGCATCGATATCTGAGGTCCTTATGCAGATATTTCCATCACAATTAATGGTTTAAGGTTTGCTGACTGTACCCACCCCCTTCTTGTCAGCAGGTGCTGGCTGTCACCAAAGCCTTGCAGCAAAAAAGGTTTGGTGGCCAGCAGTCAACAGTGGCAGTTGGAAATCCAGCTATCACATGCATCTCTGTCTTGGGAGCACATTTTCTTTGAGAGACTACTCCAATAAGAGACCATCTCACTTGTAAGACCATATTTATCAGGTCCCTGGAGCTATCTTTTCCACATTATTTGACCTAAATTGAGAGAACACCTGTGACCACCTTTGGACCTGCTGTAGGGACGGTCCCCAAAGAAGGATCATGCTACGAGCCCACCTCACACAGTGGTTCTCACACCATTTCAAGCCTTTGCTGCAGGGGTCTACACTGACCCAGACTTCACACAACACCCTGCAATTCCACTCAATTGCCACTGCACAATCAATCATTTCAGTCAACAGATTAGTGCTCCTAATTAATTATTTCCATTCACTTTTCAAATATAAATAAAAAGCAGCAGAAATCATACTAATTTTGAGAATAACTTATATTAAACTGACACATGATCATAAAAATATACTGTTGGACAGTGAACATACTTTGTAGCATGAAGCAAAGGAAAGCAGCCTGAGACAGCTCTTATGGTAATTAAAATATTAACGAAAAGTGAGGAACAAGCTGGCTCAGGGTGCGTACACAGCCATCAGCTGCTGATTTCAAAGAATGATAGACTTCTGGCAGGGAGTAGAGACATTGGGGTATAAAATCTATTTTCTCGGTACCTGAGGTGTACATCTGATGTATTTTATGACTCAGTCTCAAATTTAGATAGGTGTGAATCACTAGTCTAAGACTACTTTAACATAACCACTATCCAAGAAAATCCAGCAAAGACAAAGTTTCAGCCTTTCTTACTGCATGTCACTCAGGCAAATGAATAAAAAGTGACCAGTGTGAGAATGGGGTATCTTGTCTGGAGATGGCACTGCATATAACTTCCCCCTGGTATCCACCTCGTGGAGACACCTGGGAGATAAACAAAACCTGCTTCATTCATTGGTTGAAAATGTCATGTGGTGCAGGTAGCTGGAGCTGCCACCATGCAGAATAACATATCTGACATGGCCTGTTTGCATATGTATACATGTAGCTGCAAGATTGAATGGGGTTAGCATGCCTCTACTTCCATACCACTGACATTGGCTGGTCCGTTACAAGACACTGACTCCATACTTATTGATACTGTTTGTCAAGACATACATGACATGCTGTACATACAATAGACGCAGCCATCTCACCTGTAGTCTGTGTATCTTTGCATGGAACTGTAGCTGGTGTGGAGAGGTACGATACTGTGCCCAGATCCCGGACTCAAAGCTTCGTCGTATTGCACACTTCCTGGGTTTGAACATCTGGATGGGATCTTGACTGAAGTCAACCTGCAAAAATATACAAGGATTTTGAGAAAATTGTTCCCAAAGATTATTTCTAGTATATTATATTTTGTGACAACTAATTTCCTTCTTTTTTTTTTGGTAATCTCTCTCTCTCTCTCCCTCTCTCTCTCATTCTGAGGTATCTGCACATGTAAAAAACTGCATGCAGAAACAGTTGATAAAACCATGCACCTACTATCAGAAGGACCGAGCACCAGTGACACTTCAAACGCTGGAGCTTTGTTACCACCACAGGGGGGGGGGGGTGATAAAACACACAGGCTTCAATTGTGTATTCGCAGTCGCTGGTCTGCCGAGCGTTCAACAGTGGGACGAAGGTACACTTTGATAGTATATCACCTATATAAACGATTCATTTTATTGCATTTTTCATGTTTCAAATTTTTAATTTTTATTTATGTTTTTTTTTTTTTTTCTTGTTAGTCTACCCCTCCATGGTCTACCACAGTAACGTTAGCAGAATATCCATGTCTCTATGGCATGGGGATATTATGCATGTTACTGGCATTTGCAGGCCACTTATTGGATACTGGGCCCAGAAATCAAGAATTTGACCACTTTATGATTGCAAAATTTTCAGATATGCTGATACTGGCCGTAAATTTGAATTGCACCAAAATCAACCTTTGCTTGTATACTATCATTCGTTTCATGTACACTTTAACCTCTGCACTAGACCAGCATTTATTGAGAAAAGCGTCTAAATCATATAAGGTTTGTCTTAAATGATCAATAGTGATGTGGCCCCATAGAGACAGCAATCCCTTCATAACATCCCTGCTAATCATCATAGAGCAAAAATTCAAATGCTGTTTTGCTTGTCTTGGCAGAATGGAAACAACAAGGCCCCTTGCACAGTTAAATGCTCAGTGGGAAAGGCCCCTTATATCATTACGCATCCAAGCTTTTAAGTTTCGGTCAAATGACTCAACGGGTTGCCAACCGAAATGGGCTTGCCCAAGTGTGACTGCCACTCGCTCAGGTAGTACTAGAGCTGCGGCACAAAGGGCCCAGCTTATCACTTATCACATTGGGGTGATCAGCGTAAAACAAAGGTGGATAAAAGACACTGTTTATTCAGATAAGTGAGCTTAATGGGTTTTGCACTACTGAGATACACCGTGCTCAGTCCATCAGATAGTAGGTCCATGATAAAATATAGTGTTCCCACCTCCAGCTTGCTCTCCAGCTGTGGTTTGGGGTTGCCTTTGCCTCCAACTGCCAGTTCATTTAAATAGTGTTGATATGCATCCTCAAGTATTTTGTTGTGTTTGTTCTTCAGGGCTCGGAATCTCTTTTTCCTCCTCTCCTCCCAAATTATACCAGAGCTGAAATGAAAAAAAAAGTGTCAATTTTCAAAAATAAATAAATAAATATTAATATGACCCAACACTTAACTTCCAAAATTATTCACAAAATGAAGGCAAAGTTCTGTGTATTCTTTGTACTGACACAACTGTATTTGTATAATTTCAATAAATATTTAACAATTTTTCATAAAATCTAATATTTTGTTTTACCAGCCCTTTCCTCCTTAAATCACCCAAAGCTGGCTTGTAGTTAAATGTGGCCAGCTTCAATGTTTTTTGACAATTATCAATGTAATACAGCTGTAATGAAAGACAACAAAGTGAGAGTGGTAGGGACTTATTAAGGTGACATGCCCCAGGACGCTTCTCAAGTCAGGCTAATGGAAGCTGTTGACTCAAGTCTTAATTTGAGAGGGGGGGGGAGGGTTATGAGTGAGATGGTCAATCCAGCTGAGCTCACCAAGTGCCATATTTTGATTTATAAATGATGCTGGCAGATCCATAAAAAACACATGGTCAAAACACTACCACATACACAAATGATAGGAATGTGGACCGAATTGACTGCACCACCACAAAAGCATGTTACATGTACCTCACACCCAATAAACTTAATTTTTCCCCAACCATTCATTTCCCAGCATGATTAAATATTACGATTACACATATTCTATTTTCAAAAATTGCCAGTCTTTTTTTTTTCCTGATAGTGACGGCTCAGGGAATTGAACATATCAAGAAAATTTGTGCTGATATAGTATTGATGAGGTCAGGCAAGGTTTGGATTCATACCTAGTGATACCCATGTAGCAGACCTCCTTCCTGAGATAGTTGTTGACCAGGGACAGCCCCATGCCTTGTAGCTGCAGCACAATCTCCTGCTCCACTCGCTCCAGCTCACCTGCCTACAAGAGAACCATCATCATGTCAACAACACCAACAGGGCAAGGGAAGGGTAATAAAATAAATAAAACTATAATGATAGTCATAAAGAACACCTGTACTATATGGACTAACTGTCTACTTTATGTAACTGGGCACCCACTGTTGAAGGTACAAGGAGAAATTGATCTGATAACACATACCAAAGACCCCACAATTTATATTCTTCAGACTATGCCCTTTTCAGTTCATGTATATTAAATTTTTTCCAAGTTTGTATCATGAAACATCAATCACAACATTCAGTATCTGAAAAATCAAACTGCAAAACAGTGCAAACAGAAAACCAATTGGTTTTAAAAAATGTATGCAATGACCCCAGATACAAACTTCTGCCAAACAGAGTCTGTAAAATAGTTGTTGTTATGTCAATGCTGAATATACCTTTTCAGTCTTCATTTGATAGCACATTTTCCAAATAAAATTTCACGCTCATTGAAGATATTCATTCTGTCCCAATGTCGAGGGAGTCCTTATAATTCCATTCATATAGTTCAAATGGGATGTCTGTCAGGATAAAGTTATTACAGAGTAGTAATAGGGGAAAGAACATCCATTTTGAGGTGCACAGCATCCTCAACTATGGAAGTACTGGATCTGCCACCTTCAACATGAAGTGGCAGGAATGACCTCACACAATGAGAACATCAGCAGCCAAAAATGAAAGGCACTGTGCAGGCAACATAGAATTTTATTGCTTAGAGTGCTGCTATTCATTGCGTTAAGACCACTGGGTTCAGACTGCCAGTGCCAATGGTTAATGGAGGTGACAGCAGTAATACTGTACCTGTTGTGCCGTGGTGGCCAGAGCCAGGTCCTCTGTAAACATCAGTACTCTCTGCATCCCATCTAGGAATGACACCCAATACACCTTTGTGTCTGGGTCCTTGAATAACTCACCAATTCCATCCTGAAAAAGAGGATATCAGCTTGAAAATATGGACATCGGTCATTTGATCTTTGTTGCTTTTTGTTTAATGTATTTTTTTAAAGCTGAATCAAATCTTAAGATTTAAATATGCAAATAAAGTTTATATAATGTTAATTTTTCTTTCCTCCCTAACGTGTGACATGCCAGCCTTCAAATGTCTCTGCTTTCAAATTTTGACTGAGCTGGTGAGCAAATTCTTTTGTCTGTGATAAAATGTCATCCAACATTTACTACCGGTACCTTTGTGGTATTTAGAGTGAAACATCCCCACTAAGACCTCTCTGTACCTTTGTGGTACTTAGAGTGAAACATCCCCACTAAGACCTCTCTGTACCTTTGTGGTACTTAGAGTGAAACATCCCCACTAAGACCTCTCTGTACCTTTGTGGTACTTAAACATCCCCACTAAGACCTCTCTGTACCTTTGTGGTACTTAGAGTGAAACATCCCCACTAAGACCTCTCTGTACCTTTGTGGTACTTAGAGTGAAACATCCCCACTAAGACCTCTCTGTAATGAGACCACTGTCCTGTTACAACCACCTATAGCCGTACCTTGACTAGATCATCTTTCTGGTTCTTCTTCTCACCACAGGTCCAGACAAGTTCCCGCTTGGCTGTGGCATCCTGCCATGTGTACAAAATACACTCCCCAGGTCCCAGACTGTCCTGAGTTTTCACGCCACTGTCAACATAAACACCAAGCAAGTTACCAGCAACCAGAAATTCAACCATGTTGCAAAAATGGAGGGGGGGGGGGGCGAGAAGGAAGGGAGGGCTGTGTTACAGGACCCATGATTTTTCTCAATGTATCTACCCTAGTCTGTCAAGCTGCACAAGTAAACTGTACTCTGACATTAATTTCTTAACAATACCTCCAGATGTGGAATATTATATCAATGAAAAATTGAGTATATTTTAATATCATTTTTTTTAGTACAGTATATTTTTCTTTTCTGCAGGATAGTGTTATTTTATTACCCAGTAATGGGTGTGGTATGCTTCTTGCAGTTGCTGTTGGTGGATTATGAATTCCATTCTTTGAAAGACTTGAAAATTCTATATTGAGGCTATTACTAGCTGATCGACCCATAGATGGGCATAACACTGGTATCTAAAGCTGTCAACTCATGCATGAAATAAAAAAATACCTAGAACAAGAGATGACAGTAAAGCACTTTCAGTTCAGGCTCCACAGCCATCAGGCCCTTGCCTGGTATTCACATAACATACTATAAGGCTATTAGCAAGCTGTTAAAGGGTTTAATTTTTCAATATAGGTTTTCATAGGCGATAGAAGATTTTGCACCTGACTCTCAATATATTCTGTAGCAATACATTTTGATAAGGGTTATATTTGAACAAGTGCCTTCGGCTTTGCCCAGGTAACAAATTCGACTGACGTCAAAGGAAACAATGTGTAAAGGGGGAAAGAACATCCAGTTTAAACATAACTGTCATGTTTCAACAAATGTCCAAGTTACCTACAATGCCTAACAAAAATATATATATGTGTGGTTCCGATAGAAAGATTTTATAGAGAAAGTGGCCATTGTATGCCGTTATTTTGCAGTAAAGTCAATTCAAACACAGCAGTTTATTTATTTCAACTTGTCTGCAGTGCAGGGTTAACTTGGGCCAGGGAAAGAGCATAGCTGTATAGCCATGGTGTTCAGTGAAACAGCATAGCCATAGCCATGGTTAAAAGATTATGTCAAGAAAGTGGCTGTTATTGCAATATTTCGCTAGGTTCCAGGTCCCCATTCTGCGAGTTACCAGGCCAAACGTTGGTTAAAGTACTTTTAAGACATGACTTACTATCTCAACTTCAATCTGCCCACTTGGTTGTGTCTGAAGCAGTTATCATTAGTTACAAATCCAAATGCAACACAATACCTTCAGCATTGGTGAGCGCCATTTTGAACACTGCGCAATGCATTGCGGGCCAGTTGCACAAAAATACATTTGATTTGGATATCAAAGTGAATTGTGGCCACAGCATATATCATATCACTATTGATGCCCTGAAATATTTGCTAAATATATACTTTTGGTTTCATGTATTATACCCCCCCCCCCCCCCCCCCCCCCGATCATCTGAATACTATCCGCCTCATTCACAAACCACTGGGTGCGGATATCCACAATTTTAAGTTCGTGGGTTGGTCCTGATTGGATATTTTGAAGAGGTAATATCCAAAATATATGTGTGATTAGTGTTAACAGATGATTAATTTGTGAATGAATATAATGTAAAATATATAATGGGACTTTTCCAGTGTGAGCATTACCTAAATAATGTAAATAAAATGCCTTGAAATTACCAGTTGTTGGCAGCGGTGGACCCAAGAATAGGAATATTGTATCAGAGACCTAAGTCCCCCCAGGCTATGAATTAAGTAGCAGCACTGGGCACACCAGCCAAGAGCCCCCACGAGTAAAATTTGGAGCTTAGTGGAGAAGGTTACCTCAATGTTGGATACAGGTCCAAAAGTACTGGCGGGTTTTTGTATAATTGGTCAAAAGTCTTTAAAGCTACATGGGACTATCTTGAAAAACTGTGGCCTGTATCACGCCTCACAAGCAAAAAGTTTAGGAAGATGGACGGTACGAATGACAGACAGACGGCTGGATGGACAGACATGAGTGATACTATGAACTCTAAGACCTTTGGTCAGCAGAGCAAAAAATGTGTTGTCATTGCTATCATCCCTATGTTTGGTGTGAAGCATCTGTGTGTTTTTTGTTTTTTGTTTTTGTTTTTTTCTTTTTGTTTTCGCTTTTGATAGTTCAAATTACATGGTCTTCACCGGTTCCTTTGACGATGCAATTAACTATGATAGGTTTTTCTTGTTTTTGTTTGAGTGGTACCGTACCTTTGGCTGTAATCAACGGTACAGTTGGTGGTGTGGTTGATGAGCAGTGCAGAGGCCATGCCAGGCTGGTACTGCTGCAGGGTCACTGTGATGGCCGCCTCCAGCACCTGACAGTCCACAGTCAGCCCACCATACTGTACACAGAACATCATGGTCAGGGTAACACACATACAGCTATGTCATTATGGCCAAGTAAAATCATCCATATACAGCAATGTCATCATGGTCTGGTAAAATCACATACATGTAGCAGTGTAATCATGGACACAGTTATACAACAGACAATATCATCATGGTCAGAGTAACAGTTTATTACAGTGATGTCATCATGGTCAGAGTCATAATTTACCAAAATATAGTCTTAGAGTCTGTTTCTTTCACTGTTTCATATGTATTTTATTAGAGACATACGTTGAGTGCAAGTTTTCCTACTGCCTTCTTTGCTGGACTGCTCAAATCCTCTCTGTTTACTGACTATGGAATCTCAATAACAGCCAGCTCTTATACTTAAGACTCATTATCCTGAAAACCACTATATCACACTATCAGTTTACACAAACACGTACTGAGACAGCATTTTCTTATTTTTACCAGCATGGTGAAAGTAGAAGCATAAAGTCTGTAGACTTAACAAAAATAACAATGAAACCTCATTATAATGGCACTCAGGTATCTGACATATTCACTTAAAACACAAGTGTGATGGACTAAAAGTCAAATTCCTTTGCAATTTGACTCATTTATCCAATGTATTTAGATATCTGTAGATTTTGCAGGGGAACAGATGGTGTCCTTATAACAAGTTTAAGGTTTCACTGTAGTCCATTCCATAAATTTACAAAACAATGCAAATCTGTTGAAGTAATGTTATCTATTTATACATTTATCATTTTTCCACTATTAATCTGTTTTTCTTTCTTTTTTCAATTTAATTTTGTTTTATAGTAACTCACCTCAGGCAGTGCCATGAGGGTGGTGTGGACCTCATTAAAGTAGAAGGGCTTTGTCTCCAGGTCCTTGTCCTTGACCTTGGCCACCATTTGCATCTTCTTCTCAGTTCCCATTGGCCAGAATGGAACACACTGCCAGGTGGTAGAATAGCGAAGTGTTAACTACAAATACTTATTTTTTTATACAAAATGAGAGGCTACCCACACCCCGTGCTCAGCTTATCGTAAAAAACAGTAAAAATTTATAGCTGGACAGACACAAGAATGAATCTCAGATTTTCAAAAAGAAAAAGTACATATTTGTTGAAAAATTGATAAAAAAAAAACTATGGCAGTGCCACCAAGCACACGAGCAGGATACAAACCCACTGACGGTACATCGCCATTGACTTTGAACAGGATCCAGTCAGCAGATACACATGAATCTATAATTCATTACATCTACATCACACTTTTATTTCTGAGGTGATGTTAGAGCTCTGATTGATCACTGCCATATTTCAAAATGTGTGGACCCCCCATCCCCAGCATACTCTAATGCACAAATAACATAGGGAGAAATCCAGGTACATTTCAGTGTGAGACATGCGTATTAAATATCCCGCCACAAAGCACAGGGTTCATGCTTGTCAATCACAGAGGACACACTGGTATACCACTGTCACAGGCAGGGCTGAAACGCTAAAACAGTGACCTTGTCAAAGAAGGGATGACCCCAGCGGAGTAGACAAAATACGCAGCTGGGGTCTGCTTTGGAGGCAACAGGTACATCAAAATAACAAAGAATTAAATTCATTTACAAATACTACTGGGGGTTAAGCCCCAGTATACAAATCAGCACTACTTGGCAAAACAAGCAAGGCCTGCAGCTGACCAATTGCAGTTTTTTTTCTGTGATTTCTCAGCAATTCCCTGGATTCTTTTGTCGACCTTTTACGATAATTGTCCTCTAATTTATGAAAAACACAATAAACAAGAATGGCTTTATACATCAGGTTGAGAGGGCTTTGTGATAGGATAAACCCAACTGAACAGCAACAATAACAGTAGCTTTGTCTCTCTTACTTCTGCTACCAGTAAAGAGGTATCTGCACACATTGTACTTTTGAATTCTAAAGGTTAACCTCACCTCTCCTGGGGGCACGTCACACCAATGGGCTTCATTAATATTCTCCCTGCACGACACTGTGAACTGAAAACAAGATAAATGGGGCATGTCATGTATCAATGTCTCTCTGTTTACAGAACACTTCACGTTGTCTATGTCTGAGGCTTCAAATCTATTAAAACTTTTATCTGTGAAGGATTATCATGGATCTCATAAAAGAAAAGACAAAAACATCCCGAGAGAACAGAAAGTACATCCCCCTGCCCCCCCCCCCCCCATCCCCACATCTGTAGAATCTGACAGAATATGTTGCTCCAATGTGGACTGCTGATTGTTCAACAAGGTGCCTCCAGCGGCCCCTTTCTTCTGGAGTGATGCAAAAGTGGTCTCTTAAGCCAGGTGCTCTTCTCCCATTCAGTATCAATTACTCTTACCTCATTAAACTATTAACATACCAATCACTGTTGGACATGGCAAAAAAATCCATGTTTTTAAATGCTATTTGGTAGAATGTTTCTCCACATTTTGCATTTTTTTCTTTCAATTAAGTTTGCAAATCCTAATTTTATATATATACAGTCAGTTATTATCATATCCATGCAACCTTGTATTTGTCATGTGGGATGACCACTACTTTGCTCATTAAAACATCAATTGAATTTAATTTTTGACCACACTGTGAGACTATGTCATGCTCAAACCAGGACATAAATACCTAAAATTGATGGTCAGGATGCATATGAATCTGTGACGTGTCTAGTGACAGAACACCACAATGTTAATTTATAATATTTAAATATACACATTGAAGTCCTTCAAGAATAAGTTTAATTTCAACTTGTAGAAAGTGCATAACTGACTAAATTAAAAACACTGACCACAGAGATGTGCAGACTTGAGCCAATAATCCTTCTCTGGTCACGAGTCACCTGTATCAGGGAAGCATGTTTTGTTGTTTTTTTTTCACTTTTTTTTTTTTTGGGGGGGGGGGATGTCAGAACCACATAAATCTTTGTATTAGATATGTTCCACTGCTAAAGTTTAAGTCACAATATTGCCAAGAGTTCAATGCAGGTCACCAAACTGATCTGCATAGTCACCCCTGCTTCCCAAGACCAGTATACCCATCTGATATAGGTTCAAAGGGTTAATACTCACAGAAGCCTGATTCATCAGCATGTAATAGGGTGTGAACTCAACAATCTTGGTCAGTCCAGAGTTAGAAAGAGTTATCTTTACTCCAACCTGAAATAAAATACAGAATCCCCTCATAATACTTCTTTCTGACACATCGCAAATTGCACCATAATATATATATATATATATATATATATATATATATATATATATATATGGTATTTCTGTTTTCAAATAACACCCAATATCACCATTACAAAATGGGATTTCATTATGCATGTGATGTGGATTTTTGTTAGTATTTTGTAGAGCCTGACCGAACATGCATTTTGAAACCGAACCGGGTACTCGGTTCTCGCTACACATTACCGATCCAGAACCGAGAACGTTCGGGTTCGGTAAATGCAATTCAAAAATGCCATAAATAAACTTGGGCATCTTACAATGCTCATTTAAAGCTTTATTTAAACAGGGGTTTATAGCTGTTACCCTTTTGCACTGGGGCATAACTATTGTTAATGTAATTCAGGAGATTAATGCAACCCATGTGACGCACTTAATTACAAAGTAGTGTTTGGTGCATTGTTTAAAGTGTACACAAGTGCGAAAAGTAACCTCAGTGACCTTCTTATTCAACTTTATTGCCAACATTGACAATGATAACCGAACCCGAACGTTCAGTGACTGTAAAAGCCGAACCCGAGCCGGGCTTAAATCCTGAAACCCGGTAAGCTCATGTTCGGTTGTTCGGGTTCGGTCAGGCTCTAGTATTTTGTTTGAGTGTTTCTTACATTCTCTCATGTTTCTGTATGGTCAGTGCTTGTAGTTCCATGTTTCATGTGTCAAATATAATGCTTTTGATAAATGATGTACTGTATAATGTTTCTGTCCAACTTTGAAGCGCAATAAATGATGATACTTTCATTGCCCTGTATTTTAACCCTTAGCCTGTAGAAGCCTTTTTTCTACCCACATAACATCAAAAGAATGTTTGTTATATGCATAATTACACTTTAGCTATCAATGTAAAAACTGATACTATTTGATCATGATGGCAACACCAGTCTTACATGCTACTGGTTTATCAGACTTTTGAATTGTCTGTGATAACTGGTATCACCATCCCATCTTCTTCTTGAGGTGAAATTGTACACATAGCATTTATACTACATGACCACAAGCTAATTGTGGTAAAATGTCATCAGGTCATTTACTGGAAACATTAGCTTGAGCTTACCTCATACACAAAGCCTTTAAATTTACAGGCCACTGTTCCAGAGCTTCCCACTGTATCCAGGGAGAACTTGTCTGACCATTCCGACTCCCCGACCTTCAGAGCTGCCTGCATGTGGGTAATAACACATAACCATGTTATAAAGATTGTCCTTTTAATGTCTTTTGTACTGTCTCTTACTTTCATACAGTAATGGCTGCAGATCATAAACATGTAGTCACATAATAACTGTCAGTTGACTGGGGTTTGTGAGACACATTCTACAAACATGTTACAGACAGTGGAATATATGACACATTTTGTGGGGCTATCAAAGAATAATGGATACATGTAATGTGAATGAGGTGATGCAGACTTCCACTGCAAGCAGAGTACATTTGTATCGCTACAATAACATTTGATAATACAATAAACATACACCCACCACTTAAGAATCTGTCAATAAAATACATGTATGCTCATTATGAAAACTATAAATTTCTGATTCTGAATGACAAAATCATAACTCCCCATCTGATGCCAATACCATTATGTGTCGCAGTGTCCATACATACACTGTACATGTTTGCTATAACTTGAACTGTAACCGTAAACACATTGTCAAGGTTAGCCTTATTCAATATGAAAACTAGGCAAGACCAGTGACGGAAAACGTCCTGTCTGTGAGAGTCCCGACCGGTTTCGTTTGTACTCAAAACTCATCAGGGGATAACTGACAACACTGCGCTGTTACGTTGCTTATATAACAAACGGTAACGCTGCTACGGATCTGTAGACAACGTCATGTTAAGTGACGCCAAGGCGTCAAAAAGATCCACCGGTCTAACTGCCTGGACTGGCATGTTAGTAAGATGTGCAAAACATTGTCACGTCACTATAGATCTCACGTACCCTGCAGGGGTGACATATGGTTGACACCCCTGTGTCAGCCCAGAAAAGGTCAACATCTGAAGCTCAAGCTGTCAGATTAGAGACTGATTATCCATAATCATTATATCCCTATGGTATTGTACAATAGCCTGGAATATTATTTAGAATTCCTTTACAGTGTTGACAGGAGTCATATGTGGTAGATAGGCGTAAAACTAAAAATTTGGAATAAGACTAGGCGAGAGTGCCTATCTACCCATGACATTGAGGCCGAACGGTTCTGTGGTGCATAACTGATGGATCCAGTGACTCTCCCTCTCTAAACGGAGAGCTTCTGTTCTCGAAATCTCTGGTGGGATACGAATGTGTTCCAGTATTTGGATCTTAATACTGATGCCACTGTGACCAGGTAGGCAGAAGTGTCTACCTAGTGGTTGGGTTACATCCTTGTTTTTGATGTAATAAAAGTGCTCTCGTAACCTGTCCATCAGGGGACGTTTGGTTTGTCATAGCCTTATTCAATGTCAGAATTTGTGTCAAGTTCATCCCTATACAGTTCAAATCAACTTTCTACAAATTAACCTGCAACCCTGCCACCCAGACTCAGGAAACCCATATGTGATCCCTTGATAAAGGGTCTTACAGGGTGAACATGTATAGCTACATGTATTACCGAATCACATTAAGCATCATCTCTGTCCCTCTTGACTGGTCATATTGGAAACCACACACGCAACTGTGTGACTTGCACATTTAAGGTTACCCCTATCCAATCACTAATGAGATCTTGCTGAGCTAAATATTCACACCAACTTTAAACTTTTTCTAGTTTTATAAATCCTCTTCTTGAGAGTTACTGCAATGTTGTATAATGAAAGTCCTATGCCCTTAACATCTCACTACAAGGTCATCCATACACATGTATGTATGGAGATAAGTAAAAATATACCAAAACAAGTTCTAGGTCATTCAACCATATCTGTCTCAGGTAATCACATGGAAAAGCTCACACACATCTGCACATCCACACCAGATAGATGATCATAATATATTTCATTGTATTCTGCTTTTCTCTAGATTTGAACTCCTTAACCTCAAATGTATAGGAAATAAATTACCGACGATCATATTGTTCCTACTTCAGGTGTGATGTGAATGTATATGTATATTCCCATTCTGAGTATCCTTGTGTTTTAGCTCAAACTGGTCTTGTGGAAGTTGTCTCATTATCTTGCCAATTAGGCCCAAGTGACACCCTTATGCAATCCAAAATGATGTCTTCATGACCTTGATAAACATTGTACAGCCATACAAAATTTAAACTTAGCATAAAAATTGTTTTCACTAGCAGAGCTACCGTACACATTCTATATTGAACAGTTGACCCAGTGCCTTGGCAATCAGGTCAAGATCAGCTCTAAATTGTATGCAAGGTCTCACCCAGATATTTCACCACATCCAGTTTCATACAAATAAAGTTTTCCTAATTCTTCTTACACAGCACATGGAAACCAACTTCATTGGAAACAAAAGACAGAGAATCTCAACATAAGAGACAACAACAGTATGTCTTACCAACACAGATGTCAGACATGATTATTGTCTCAATACAAACACTCATGGAAAAACAGGTATGCCGTGCATTTACATGTAGTTGATCCCAAGTACGTGTGTATACACAAGTTTATTTGAATAAAGGCAGTGATGGCTAATGCTTGCAGGATGGTACATTCTGCTGGACTGACTAGACAACAGGGGTGGGGATCCCCAATGACATCTTTTTTTTTTTAAATCTGCCAACTCCTATGGGGAGTTATAACTACGGCCAAAGTAAGGTGGCATTAAGGGTGTATTTCCTTGTTACTGTAATACAGCAAAAATGTGGAGAGCTTCTGCATGAATAAGACTGGTGATTAAGACCCAACCTGGCAGCACATCTTATCAGATGTATCATATGGAGGCATATCATTGTGCTACTCAATACAACTGACAAAGGCAATTTTGAACAAGTATTTCGACTGTTTTAACCCCTTGTACAGTCTAGGTACTTTTCCATACATGGACTGAAATAGGCTTACTCTTTCATAGTGTAAATTTACTACACTGCAATCTCTGACCATCAATATGTGCAGATGTGACACTATCAGCACACAGAGATGCATTAAATACATGTGGCAGATGCATGAATTGAGTCAGCACACCATTGTGCTCATATCCCCTGGACCAACAAAGGGAATTACATGTACATATTTGCCCTATACAGGGCAAACAATGTAAGGTCTGAACCCAAACAAGGTAGACTTATATGAAATACAATGTATAAACTGAGGGCTGCTGTGATTTGCTGTTGTCCACCTGTTAGCATAAATATTCATACAAAAGTAAGAGCAAGGCATGACACTGCTTGTACTTTAACACTGTGTGGTATCATGTCCTTCACTACATTTTTATGCTGCAAACCTTAACACCCTGCAACTCTGCATCAAACATCAGCTCACTGCTCCATTACTAACAGCTTGTAAGCTTGCTGGCACTTCTCTGGCCTCATGCTTGAGCCAGGTATGAGTGCTCTGGCTACATGCTTGAGCCAGGTATGAGTGCTCTGGCTATATGCGGGAATACCATATGGCTACATGTACTCACTTGCTGCAAAGTACATGTGTATGACTGCACTGGTCGCATACTTGAGCCAAGTGTAACTGCTCTACATGTCGCCGGTAGCTACATGTTTCACCAGGTATGATTGCTCTGGTTGCATGTTTCAGCAAGGATTAATTGCTCTGGAGGTATGCTGGAGCAATGTTTCATTGCTCTGGAGGTATGCTTGAGCAAGGTTTCATTGCTCTGGAGGCATGCTTGAGCAAGCTGTGAGTGCTTCGGCTAGATGTACAAACTGTATGAACAAGGTATGACTACTCTGGTAGCAAGTTTGCTAGAAGTTAAGACTGCATTGGTTGCATGCTTGAGCAAAGTATAACTGCTCCAGCTACATGCTTGAGCAGGCTGGTTTGATTGATCTGGCTTCATGTTTGACCAACACAAGTATTCTGTGTGCATGCTTAACCAAGGTAGGAGTACTCTGGTGGCATGCTTGCTACAAGGTATGACTGCACTACCTGCATGCTTCAGCAGGGTAGGACTGCTCTGGTTTCATGCTTGAGCATGGTGCAACTGCTCTGCATTCATACTTCAGAAGTGTATGTGTTTTGGCTGCACGTTTGGAAAGGGTATGACTGCTCTGGCTCCATGCTTGAGCAAGGTATTTGTGCTGAAGCAACATGCCTCAACAAGCTATCACCTCCTTGGCTGCTAGGTTGTCATTCTGGTGCATGCCTGTGCAACTTTGCACCAATAGTGCAGTTTAAATATGGCTGCATTGGTTCTATCTGCAGCCATCTTATACCTTAATGGCAACCCGACAGCCATTTCTGTGAGGAGACCATGCAAACTTGTGGTCACCCTGTAAACCTGCTGGCACCAAACTAGCAGCAACCATCCCACAACCCATATGCAAAAAATGATTGTCGCATCCAAGTTATGTACTGTAAGATAACCCTGGATAAAATGCAACAACTTTCCAGGGATATCTTAATAAATATTGTACACCATGCTCTGTGTAGGCAATCTAATTTAGCCTCCACACTTGCAGCATCAGTAGGTTTTGTCTGGATAAAAATATATTTGGCATAAACACAAGATTGACCATGCAGACAAACTTCACCCGGTGAGTTTTTACTTACTTTGCTTGATTTCCTCTTGGGCAACTTTTTATTTTTTTTCTTGGGACTGGGGCTACCAGATCCACGTCTAGAAAAACTGCTTTTGCGGCTCAAACTGCTACGCTTTTCTGATTCTTCCTCCTCCTACAAGTTTTTTTTTGCCGACAAAACAGAAAATTGATCGACATGTGCACAGACACAATTTGTAAAAATTTCTCCATAGTACAAACCAATCCTCAACAGACAGGGACCAAGCTGGCATGCTCAGCACTGTTAGTAGCACAAGCTCTGACCACTCCCTGCATCCGGGTCTGGGTCATGCAGACATACAGTAAAATGTCCAAACCAAGGAACCGGCAGTCAGTAACTACAGTTTATCATGAGCAGTACTCAAGCAATTAAAGACTGTTCAATATATACCTTTCACAGTTTACCTGACCATCCACCCTACACAATTAATTTTCTACTCTTTTGTGACAGTGCATTGACAGGATACCACTGCCCAAGTGAGATCTGGCTCAGATTTTCAACCACAAAACTTCTACACCTGTAGCACTTAATAAAACCAATCCCCATTTTATGAGCTATTATTGTTGTTTTCTCAGATGTCTATGTATCAATTTCATTTATAATTAAATTGGTCACTGTGGGGTTTGTTTGTTTTATTTTTTTGGGGGGGGGGGATTTTATAGTTGACAGTCATTTACATTTAAAATACACACCTGTGCAATGACCTCAGGTACATCAACTCCTACATGCCAAATTTGGCACAATTTCTTGACACTAAAAGATGCAATATGCTACTAGATGTAAAGTGCAATGACACCTGCTTTGTCAGTAAATATACCCAACCACAGTGTCAGATATTTCAGTATAAGACATATATGCCAACACCACGTCAATAACATACCTTATGCACAAAGACCAAAAATGTCAAATGCACAAACAAGAGTAAGACCTTCAAGGATCAAGCACTCTGGCAAAAGTTGCCCACAGATGTTGCAGATCGAATTATACTGCCTGAAAATTTGTCATGTCTACATATTTCAAATCACACATTCAGTCATCAGCAATTTAAAAAGAGAAATGTAAGATTAAAAAGAAAAATGCAACATCTGGTTGTTGATTTCATGCACTGGCCTTATTATACTTTACTAAAGTAAAAAGATAAAATAAATAAATATAAACAAGACAGAGAACCACAGATGCAGTTTAAGTATCTCTAACAACCAATAAAACATTATTTGTAACAGCAGCCTCATAATCAGAAAAGCCTATGATACACAGGATCTGAAAGGTCATAGAATTTATAGATTTATGCATCATGTATTAGCTCTCTTATCAATACCCACAATACTAAAGCTTCCAACACCAACAGGTATCACTCATGAGGTTCAATGTCAACGACCTGGACTACCACACGGACTGGTGTGCAGGTGATCCACTGGGCATAGGGTGAGAGTGACAATGGCCTCTACATTGCCCTCCTAATACACACGTGGCACATCCCAGCAGCTGTAACCAACTTTCCATACTATCCCCAAAAAGCACAGCGATGGTCTATTACTGTAATGCAAGCCATGCCTGGGTTGCTGGACCTGCCACTAATCAGATTATCATTGTTGCCATGCTCTGATAATAATTGGGATCAGCAAAGACTGCCATGTGCCACCCTACAAGATGCTGTGTTGCACCAGTTTGCCACCAGAGGCCACTACAGCAGCTTGGATTTAAAAGTTTGCTCTGCTCCATTCAGTAACTCACTCCAAGGATTTTTCAGTGTGGATAATACATTGTTCTACATGTATTGAGTATACTATTCCAAGATAAATATGCTGAGGATATCACTCTTATTAAATTTTCAATATCATTGTCAAAGTAAAATACCAATGAAAGATGTGTTGTTGTGTGTGCATAGAACCAGACTTTTGGTCGAGAAATTAGTCTAAGACCAGGAAGAATTCAAGTACAAATGATTCAGAAATTGCATCCTGGGGTCAGAGCCTACAGATCCTGAAAATAAGCAATCTGTGTTACTGTAATTACATGCCTATTCCGACAGTTGCTTTTACTTCAGAGTGCAGCCATTACATATTTTAGACTTTGTCACTGAAAATGTGTATCTTATTAATAGCATGATTACTGATACTTGTACCTCTGGAATTCTGGTGAATTTTGAGATCTTTCATCACCTTTTCATGTCTTATCTCTGTACTTCTCTTTACTCAGTCTTGTTACCAGGTGGCAATCTTGTCTTTCCCAAATATGATCCAAGACCAGCCAATAAAGAAAATGCTGCTCAAAGTTTGCACTTAATGTTACCTAGTTAGAGCAATTCCTCTCATTCAGGGTTATTGCCACAAGGTCTACACCTGTCAACATTCCAGGGTGTGCCTGGATAGGTCCTTTAGCACCCCAGATGACAGCACTGGAGGGTGACCATTTGCAAAATTTTACTCAATGGGAAGTGCATGTATTTAGCCACATAAACTGCAGACCTGCTCTGGTTCTCTCAGCTGCTGGACAACAGAGCTACGTCTCTACCATGACGTGGGCGCTTGTACTAGATATGTTACTTAACCATCCAGAAATAACACTTTTCTGCCAAACAAATATTCCAACTATGTTTCACATTCTGTACATTCTAATGCTTAGTGCGTGACTTTTCTTACGCCTTTTGCTTTCTCAAATTGTTAGTTTTATCATAGAAGCTCATTTGGCCTTGCTAAATACATAAATCCAACCTTCATCTGTTAATTCCTTGCTGCAGCCTAGGCGGCAGCACAGGATCTCAGTTAACATGCATACCTCCTATTGCATAACAAATTCCTTGGAAGTTTTTGTTAAGCAAATAACTAAATTTATGCAAATGAACATGAACAAATCCTGCCATCTGGGGTCCTAAATTCCACTACTAATTACACAGAATGAATCACATAGTCATGATCCAACTAACTCCTGAGAAAGGCCCGATCCAACAAGACAGGGTGACGAGCAAGACTCCTTGCTGAAGGGTCAATGGAGTCTATGATGTAGTAATGCAGGATCCAGTTCAGTCTGAGATCCCCATGCCTGGGAGGAATATGAACACACCTACCACACTCCACCAAGCTGGATCCACTTAAACATCCCAGACCAAGAGAGTCTGTATCCAACATGAGCCTGACCTTCACCTGTTACTGGTAAGGAGTGAAGTCACACAGGTCATACTCCAACGAGATCTTGAAGGCCATCTACCCCAAGTCAACTCAAAATACAGGGGCCACATGTCCATCTCACTCCAGAGAGCGTCATACTGGGACCACCCAAGTCAACTCAATATACAGGGACCCTAGATCCATCTCACTCTAGAAAAACTTATATACTGGGACCACCCAAGTCAACTCAATATACAGGGACCCTAGATCCATCTCACTCTAGAAAAACTTATATACTGGGACCACCCAAGTCAACTCAATATACAGGGACCACAGGTCCATCTCATTCCAGAAAAACTTATATACTGGAACCATGTGAGTCAAATTAATATACAGGGACCACGGGTCCATCTCACTCCAGTAAAACTTATATACTGGCAACACCCAAGTCAACTCAATATACTGGGACCACAGGTCCATCTCACATCAGAAAAACTTACATACTGGGACCACTCAAGTCAAATCAATAAATAGGGACCATGGGTCCATCTCACTCCAGAAAACCATAATATATACTGGGACCACAAATTGTCTCCACTCCAAAAATAGCCCTAGGAATCCCTTTCCGCATCCTTGAAATCCATATTTCGTGGGTGAAAGGCCACAGTGAGAGAGTGGACACTACATAATTAGGATCCATGCTGCAGGACAATACCTGGGGGGAAACTTCAATGTATCCAAGCTACAACTTTACGAAAGGGATAATAGACAAAGCCACAACGGGGACAGGGATCCAATCACTGTGACACCAGCTTAGTCAAATCACTGTGACATCAGCTTAGTCAACACTCAGCATTGGTGACAGATGAAATAAATGTATTGTCACGAAAATCATCTCTTGCACTTGACATGGAAATTCAATGCTCTGCTTTGTACGAGAAAGCAGTCTCATCTCACACACACACACACACACAGTAAAGAATCTATCAGGCAAACTTCCAAGACTAGAACTTAAACCATGCCCAGGGCCCTAAGACCAACAATGTGGCTCTGGTAAAAATACTACAAACTACACGACAACACATCAAGCAAATTAAGAGGTATTTATCCATATTGCTCAAGGCATGCGACAGCAATGGTGTTCCACAGTACTTTATGTAACTGGGGAGTGCTCATGCTGTGACATGGGTCACAATGTTGAGACTGCCCCACAGAGGACACCGAAAACTGCAATCAGGTCACATGCAAGAGAGAGGGTGGTCACATGATGACCCTTTTCATTTAACAAACCCCTGCATTTCATGAGACAATGAATGCAACTTTAATTCAGGACTCAGTGCTTGTAATAGTAGAACCATACTGTATGCAAAAAGACTTTCTACATCATGCTAAATCAGTCCACCAAGCCCACACCTCTTTCCACATACTGTGGTTTACGTTCATTACTTCAACCACGTTTTCGTTATAATTCTGTTAATAACATGTACAGCAAACCATGTCCAACTTTGAAGCCAAGATTACTTTTAAGAACACAAACCCACTGTGTGGTCTGCTACCCTTCTGTTCAGATATGTTATGTTAATGAACACACAGCATTACAGTGCATGCTGGGATACCAAGCTGCAATAGTAAACATTAAAGTTGTTCAAAAATGTAATAGTAAACATCTCCATCAAAAAAAAGTCAACAAGTTTCTCTGGCATTGGTGCCTACCCAACACCAAAGAAAGCTGTTGACCAGCATCATGTTACTTTGATAGATCTCATTTACAATTCTCATTGAAAATGTTTTCATTACTGTTGAAAATTAGCCAAAAAACACTGAAGCAGATGTTTGACCACTAGTCAGTTTTTACATCTTTAAAGGGAAAGGAGTAAAGGCACGTTTAAATCTTTATATCATGGTTCATTATCCTCCTGCCATTATTGAATATGTTTTCACTTTGAACTATTAATTGTTGTCTATCCCCTCACTGGCTCTTTTTTTCTTCACTGTGCAGAAGTATATAAAAAAATTATTCTTCCATATTCCTAACTCTTAAAATGTATACTTTATTCAATCGAACACAGGAAGTTTGTCATTGCTGAATTTGTTTACAAGAGGTCTGAACTGTTTCATAACAATAACTCACCTTTTTCTTGCCAAAGAAAGACTTGGACTTGAAGGAGAAGAGCACCGCATCCTTGATCTCTGGGGGGTGGCCAATCACCGCTTCATCACCTGCCTGCAGCACATACACCACATCACTGCTTATCGAGCCTACACCAAAACTGCCTGCTAAGCAGACCTCCAGGCCTTGCCTTTGCTGCAGATTTTATCTCAAAAACATATTATACCTGATTGGCAACTACCAAGGCACACATCACACTAACTGAAAATAGTCTGGCATTGTGTATAGCATTCATGAAACCATAAAACAGTACATGTTTTTCAGTTGTATGTCAAGTCCAAAAATGCCCTCACACAAACATGACCACTTTGTGGTTTACTATCAAATGGTAAGCCAAAAAGTTAACACAACACATTTAGTCCAATTCCACAAATAGCTAAACCTCATTGAATTTCAAGATTAATCTGGAAGTAATTATGCAAAGGTTGAAAAAAAATTTACTTACACAATAAATTAGTATGTAATACTATATTTTATGCATGTACAAACATGCACCTGCAGAATGCACCAAAATCTACGTTCTCAAAACTTCTGCAAACTTTCTTTTCTTTTGCTCATATGATTTCTGTTGTAATCAGAAGTTGGTAAAAGATTCAATAATGCTGTGGAACAACATTAAAGACAGCAGTTTCAAGTTGATTATTTACTCAGATACCACTGGAGTGGTCCTCGGAAAAGGTCTCTCTTGCCCCTACATGTGCTCTACTCATATATCACCTTTATCATCATTTAATTAGTGTATGTCTGATGATCATTTTCTGCACTTTTTAAAATTATATCCAAGGCAAGTACACTTGATGGCTCATCCACATGTATAACCCACCAGTCATCTGTCAATGCAATTTCATGATGGCAGCTGATTCAGCAACCAGGTGTCAGCATCCAAATGAGCAGCGTACGCCCTCTGGTGTCTGTCAAAGACACTGGTATTATGTGCCTTTCTTGGCTTTCCTTGGTGCAGGCTGGGTGCTGCCCATACATGCCAAACTTATAATACCCAGGAACACTGTTGACCTAGCACATGCTGTTTTGAATATTTCATCTCATTCAAAATCTTTCAATCAATGATAAAATTCAATTAAAAAGAAAAGAAAAACACTGAACCAGTATCTTTTAAAGCAACTAGTTTCGGCTGGTTTAATAGGCAAAGGTTTAATCTCTACATAAAATATTTATACGGTAGAGAAATGAACATCTGCAAACTGGAGGAACCATGGTAAATAACAATTACAGATATGCCTCCCTACACCTGGTATCATGCACTTCAGCATTCCTTTTTTTTCAAGCCCTGGGGAAAGTGAAATGCAAAATTAGAGTATTCTTTATCATAACAGATAGCAAATTTGGACAGAGCGTAAGGCTTATGATACAAGACAGTCTATAAATAGGTCACCATAACTGATATATAAGTTACAGTGACCCTGGCATCTGCTCCTTCAATCTTAGTTATATGTAATAAGACAATGGAACTCAAGGTCATTAAAATCAGGTTAAAAATTTCAGTTATAAGGAACAACAGGTTTTCCTGACAGTAAGTCACAACCAGTAAAACATAGGTGTAAAACATCTACAGGCCTTCTTTAGAACTCAATTTAATTAACATTGGATGAAAACGTTTTGAGTTATGAGACATAGGTAGGTGATGACCTAGAAATATATAATCCTTATCTTCATTATTTAAGGAGTGAGTTTACATAAGAAAAAAAAAGTCCCTATCCACAGGCTATCATATAACTCTGAAATCAATTCCATTCAAATGGAATGAAAGCCATTATGTAAACAAGTTTTCGGAAAAGTAGGTCCTGACACTTGAAAAGTAGGTTAAGGTCATTAATTAAATATTGGGTGCCCAACTTCATTATAGATTGATAACTATGGTATGAAGACACTTTCGAGGCCAAATAGGCTTTGATGAAACACTGAAATCCTCCTGCATGCTCAAAAGTAAGCAGGTTACAGTGATGGATAAATTCACCACAGTCACCCAGTAATATACTAAGTTCATCTTAGCCTCATGAGGTAAGTGTGTACAAAATCTGAACAAGACCTGTCCAGGCATATACATATATCATCATAGCAGTTAGAGACTGCATGGGAAGACAGACACCCCTAGAACGTAGCTCCCCTGGGGGCAGAAAACAACAAAATACAAAATTCTACGGGTGCAGATGCATAAAGACATGGCAACACACCTCTGGTGAACTGTCATGAGCACAGAACCTTTGTTCCCCATGCTTTACCATGAGAGATCTCTCTACCTTAGAAACACTGCCTCCACATTTGTGGAGAGCCCAGCACAAATTCAAAACAAAGAGTAAAAGAAAACTGATTGATGGATAACTGCCACCTTGACATTCTATAAAGTGATCAGCTGAATGATAAGTCATCTACATCTATGCTACTGCTGTAAATTTCTTTATTTTCACATGTATAAAATGTTCAGTTTTTTCAAGAAACTCAGAAATTTGTGAATTCACAAACCAAACCAAGAATGACAGATTTCTCATATTTAACATTTTGAGAAATCCAAGTACATATGAAGGATATGTACTTGGGTTTCAAAGTAGCAGTAACAGTGTCACTGCTTGGGTATCAAACCCAACCACATAATCCTGAACAGAATATTTTTAAATGTACTGACTCGACTGACAAATCAGGAAGTTGTATGAAAATAAAGTAATTTACAGTGCTCAATTATTACCCGCAAAACCCCTTTGTGCTGGTTCCAGAAATGAAGTTACGCTGTTAATGGAGGACAATAGCAATAAAAATAATATAAATGATATAGAAAATGGAATCATGAGCTTGTTCGACTGAAAATTCAATAAAGAATGAAAAAAATGACCCATCAAGAAAAAAAAAAGTGCATCCGTTCCCACACACACTACCAACCTTGTCTTTCTCCTTGCCATTCTTGTCCTTCTCTCTCTGATGCATCAGGGGTCATAAGCATTTGACTTTGAAACAATAAATGTCATTCTGCTCAAAAGTAGCAAAATTCTCTGTGAACTTCCTGTCATTTTCTTTGTCCTTTAAATGGCCCTTCTGTTAACTTAAACACACTGACTGGCTTGTGTCATATACTACGTCCTTGTACATCCTGCACATGATCAAATGTACTGGACCACACGTTTTTAAAATAGAAGCCTTACAGCTATAAAACCACCATGAAGCACAGTAACCAGCCATAATCTTTTGTTTTTGATGGTACATGTACGCAGGCCTAGGCCTATTCACCTTTTGAAATTCTGCATACAACCCACTCAAGTCATGTGGGTTAAAAGACACACCACTTAAGTCATGTAAGCCAAAAGACTGTCAAAAAGTTATATCACCAATGATTCAAATTTTGCATTCACAGCTTAATTTACATCTGGTAAAATAAAGCTCAACAGTTTGTTCCTATTTAACAATAAAAAGTCACAGGACAACCATGGTAGGGTTAGACATCACAAAATGATGGCTGTCCTAATGTTCCTGTACTATCAGTGATAATCCCAGTGGTGGGAAGACGGCTTACCTTGTAGGCGAGGTTACGCCCGGTCCTGTTGATCATCCAGTAGGGGCAGTACACGGACAGCTCCTGGTAGCCCTTGCTGGTTTGGCAATGCATGCCCAGGTCCTACAGACAGACCATCACAACTGTTCTACCAGCAACTTCACACAAGTATATGTATTAACTGACCAATCAACATGCATGGACAGTGATAATATAAATGCGGTCATCACACCTGCCCCTGATAGGATGATTTCAAGACTCAGACTTGAGTCTGAGTCTTGAGTCTTGAGTCTTTCTTTCTTCCGATAAAATCAGAATTCTAAAGCCAATGTTAATGTGTTGTCGTGTCTGTTGGCCTTATCGTAACCTCCCTGCATATACACGTTTGTGTGACCCCAAATAATTTTATTTGCTTCATGTAATGTATCATGTGACAAAATTGTTATATTTCTGGTTCAATGCAGTGATGTAAGTCTTTAAGATAATCAACGCTTAAATAAAATCATCCTGTGTAATTTTGTCTCATTAAACTGAAAGTAATTTATCTCAGGCAATAATTTTAAATAATACAATAAATATGCATATACAGTGTACCTAAATTCTTAATCTATGAATACAGTTGTCATCCACTCAGCTCTTCAGTAGAAATAACTGTAAACATCTTAGTTAAAAGAAATTCTAATTCAAAGCTGTTTGGCCTCTTTACAGGCATCCATTGATCCCTAAAACAGCAGCTAGTCCTACCTTTTAACCAACTGCTACATATATTACAACAAAAGAACATAGCAGAAAGGGTCCATGAATACACCCACTTTAAGTGACCAGTCCTTGGAAGACATACAGACTCCATGCATTCCACAGTTTTTATGATTCTGTTAACACCAGACATGCCCGATTTAAATATTGACCTAAAAATCTCTGACCTGACTTCAGTCAAGTATGGCAAGGAAAAACTAATCAATAATTCCCTAACATTACAGGTTCTGAACCACAGTCTGGACTCACTCACCATACTGACTATTGTGCCATTGTCTTCCCGATCAAATGTCAATATAGACAGGTCCTGTGGCTTCTCATCCAGGAGCTTTTTGGCTCGCCATTCCTTGCCCATGTACATCATCTTCAAAAACAACAATTCAAAGGTTTTTCAGATGGCCCCCAAGTTTCATGTGGGTGCGAGGACTCCCCACATCCTCCTTCTGTGACAATTCAAAAAAAAATATATCCTGATTTAAAACGCACATTAAGTATTTTCCTGTTCCACAATTAAACACTTATAAGATAAACATATTGTGTGCATTTCTATTGCACAAAAAATATTCTCACAGATGTCACGACTTTCTTTCTGTGATTATGCAGTAATGTTGCCTATCTTTTATAAAAAGATTAAATAAACTAAAAGATGACTGCGATCTGAAATGCATGTTAGTATTTAAGAGAAGTTCCCTCACTTTCCCTTGTCTTGTTTTCTGGTGTGAACTGCAGATACATTACCTTAATGTGGATGTAGGTCGATCCAACCTTGGCATTGAGAAGAGGCCTCTTCTCCCCGCCTTGTACCTGCTGGTCCTCCCCCATGCCCTGCGTAAAACAACTCACACATAACTCATTTAAGTCCACACTAGATGAGATAACATTTTGAATTTTCACTCTTAACACTTTCAATACCAACTGTGACTTAAGTCAAACTACTTACGACACATTGCTCTCAATCATAAGGATGCTTGATTCATAGCCTTGTGAAAAGACCATTCATTCAGGTAGCAGCATGCCTATAGTTCCCGAGAATAAAATGGTCCAGGTCAAGAGCTTTTATTGATCCCAAAGTGTGCTGAGGAAAGCTGTTGACTCAGTCCAAAACTTGGCAGTGAAAAAATTAAAATGCCACAAGCCATGCCGGTGGCTGTCTTGTGAAATGCGTGGTAAGATTATCAGCCATATAGTTACCTTAGGCTGCATTTTACTCTTGCTCTATTTTTCAGTGAGCATTCTTACAGTTAACATGGAAAAAATTTAATACTAACCATCCTTAGTTTTGTATCATCTGAATAGGATTGGTCTGATTAGAAAAAAAGAAAAATCTTTCTTTTCCATTTGGCAAATTAAGTACAACACAAATATTTATACCACATCACCTGATTTAAATTTTCATCTTTGTGCAAAAAATATCTGATATCCATACTGGACACCACTAAAATTCACTGTAAATCTGAGACCAACAAATTAAGAAAGTGTGCCCCTAAGGCCTACCTCTTGACCATATGAGAAGGGTATGGGCAACATATTCTTGATGACAGCACACGGGTGAAGGTTTAGTGTGAATGACTTGGCAGTTTTGGCTCCAGTTGACTCCAGTAAGATGTCTTCAACCACTGGGTGGACCTACAGGAATGACCAGTTAAGAGCACTTCCATAAAAATAAACTACAAGCACAATCCAGTCTTGCAGTTTCATCCCCCTAATATTACCTACAACCACACCCAGTCTTCAAAACCCATCAAAAAAAAAAAGCATCTACAAGAACAGCTAGTCTTGTGAACCCATCCCCAAAAATCTACATGAACAATCAGTCTTGTGAACCCACAGGCACAATCAATCTTGAGAATCCACCTTCAAAAATTATCTACATGCACAATTCACCTTGAGAACTCATCCCCCTAAATGCCCTACAAGAACAATCAGTCTTGAGAACTCATCCTGACACATAACCCACAATAAGTCTTAGGAGCCCAATCCTAAAAAACACAGGAGAACACAAAAATGGCCTAGCCAAGCCACCCATGTTAAATAAAGTTTACATATACAATGTATATACCCAGGAGCCCAACCAATCTTAAGAGGCTCCCACTGGTATGAAGCTTGCCTTTGATGATCACATAATTCAACAAGATTCTGCTTTCTTACTCTTTTGAGAATGAAGATAAGAACATGGACTTTCTACATTGCTGTCATTTTTCATCAATTGATAATTTTGACCATGGGGTTCTCTCACAGTGTTGCTAAAAAATTCATAGTTAGGATTTTTGTTATGAATTTTGTATTATCCACTTTATAAAGATACAACTCACAAAAAATGAGCTGCATACAAAATATGGAGGACAATTCCCATCTTAACATAATTTCCTTCCTTTATGACCAAAAATCAGTCTATGAAATTCGCAAAATCTACTGTGTTCAAAATTAATATTTGTCAAATAATACAGTGATACAAAAATGCAGAGCTTAGCCTTCATGTTTATCTGATATTACAAGTTGAAAGTTGTGAGATAATCTTCAGAATATGTACTTTCAGAATATATATCTATATCTTGGGTATATTCTAACATGAGATGATATTAATCTATGAACACAGAACAGTAATAATGGATCTCATCCCAGTGTAACCCCATAAGATTCCCTTCTCCCAAATAACCACCATGCCAATTATTTAACAAACATTTACCTATGTGAGAAAAAATGGACACTTTCAAAAGCTTTCATTAAAAAAAAAAAAAAAAAACAATGAAAGAACCATAAGAAGCATAATTGTTGTTGTCTCTTCAAGTTCTAGTAAAGAATCTTGAAAAATAAAAATTAAATTATCATTATAGTTGCCTCTTTAATCTCTAGAAAAGAATCTCGAAAACTGAAAATTTAATTACTATTTGCCACTGATTTATCATCTCTGTTTTTCTGCCTCAAGCAGACAACACTGTACAATGTCCCTTCTTGGACATTATTCAACTAGAAGCTATCAGTGACTGAAACCCCCTCGGCCAGGACGGATGGACACGTGGGTGACGACAATACCCTTGGGTAGGTCAAGGTTACTTCTGTTCGACATAATGGCAAAGCTTTGGTGCAAATGCAATTGCAATGAGCATAGATATCACGGCAAGGCCATATTTCTTCAATGCAGCACTGTGACCTAACTGTGACCCAGTGACCTAGTTTTCACTGGGTGTCTGAGGATCCTTACGACCAACTGTCATCCATAATTGGTGCAGCTACAATGAGAAAATTAAGATTTGAAGATATCAGGGTACTGCTATTTTTCTTCAATGTAGCACTGTGACCTAAATATGTGATCTAGTGACCTAATTTTTGATAGGCTTCTGAGGCATCCTTAGGACCAGCTGTGACAAATAACTAATGAAGCTACATTCAATATTTTTTTTTATATTGTGTTAACGCCGTTTTTTTCCTTTAATGTAGTACTGTGACCTAGTGACCTACTTTTCGATAGGTACCTGAAGCACCTCAATAGCCTGTGATAAAAATTTGGTCTCTGTAAAGTGAGTATTTTTGGAGATATGGTGTTAACAAGGCATGGACCGATGTGTAGATGACGACAATATCCCTCCGGCCTAGAAGGCCGAAAGGTAAAAATCAACTCTTTTTTTTTTTTTTTTTTTTTTGTAAACTCTGTGCCTTTTACATGAATCAACTTTCAAGGAATTGCATTTTTCTAACTCAAGAGACCAATCACTGGATTTGTTACATCTGATTAAACTTAAACAATGGATGCTTCAAACATGTGTATCCACAATGGAACTTGTTGCCATGGTCTGTTATTTGTATGCATAGATCAACACATACCACTGACCACAATGCTGGAAAAGGGAGACTGACTTACACTAAAGTGGAATGGCAGTTGCCCTGTCTTTGATGGTCCACAACTGACAATAGTACTGGATCCTGCTGTCAGCTCCCGCCAAGCCAGGGGCATACGTGACTCATCATAACTGAAATATGTCAGAGAAACCTTGTCATGTATGAGATGCAAATTCTATCTGAAACATTTATCGACTTATCAGCTGGTAACACGTCTCAAAAAGGTAGCCTGTGACTTTGGAAGTTAAGTCATGTTCACCTTTATACAGTCACAAACCAAGCTGTTACACTGGATCACAATCAGGTGCAATGAAAGTCCTTAATCAATTGTTTCTGCAGTTATAATCATGAAACAAGTCTATGGTCAGACAGACAAAGTGACTGGTGATGGTATTATGCTCTCCTCCTCTACAAAGGGAACAGTAACACTGTAAACCTAGTCTACATAGCCTGCAATTCGTGAGCTTGTAATAAACATAATGTCAGAGACAGAATGACCCTCAATTTGTTCTAAAGTTATTATGCAAGGCTAATGAGCGGACAGAAGCATGCATGCATAGACATAACCATGACAACACCCCATCGGCCAAAAAGGCTGAGGGGGTTAAAACCAGTTAAATCATAAGTGACTTACTTTGGATCCAGTGGTTTAAAGTAAAGCTCATAGGGGGCAGCATACACCGCCTCCAGAGGCACGTTAAGGGTCTGGTCTGTGTGGATCTCCCCACAGCGCCCCATGGCATCATTGCCCAGCTTATAGTATACCTCCATGCTGACTGGCAGGTGGTTGTGGATCTAGACAAAAGGACAGAGCAATATGTCTTTTAAACCAATGACCACATAAAAAAACATCACGTATTGGATGACTTTTGTCAGATTATTACATCAATCCATCAAATACCAAATTTGTTAACAATGCATTTTTGTTTAGCAACACAATGTAGCTATTGCTTTTAATTTTCTTTGAAAACAGAAATAGAAACTTCTAAAACATAGGTTATACTTTTCATGATACATGCATATTGTATACAACAGCACTTTTTTGCACAATATGCACACATCAACGAACAGCCTGGAGCACAGATTCCAACAAAAAATTTAGTATTAGTCTATCATTGGTCAATTTTGTAAACTTATCCAATCTTCAAAAATCTGGCCCACAGTGATGCCAACTCTCCCTTATCAGCAGGGTCCATCCCTAAAAATACCTGAAAATTTGACCATGTACCAGCATCTGTCTTATATCAGAAAGCAGAATTTTCTGCTATATTCTTTCCTGTTTATTTGTATTATATGCCTGTCAAAGACGTAACTAGTTGTCCCTGAAGTTTATTTTTTAATGCTGGCATCTCTGGGCTCAGTTGACTCCCCAGGCTTCCACCATCAATTTATTACACAATAGAGAATGACTTACTTGTAACATAGAGCGAAGTGTGACAACTTTACAGCCATATACTGCATCAGTCTGACACACCATGGACCAGGTCTCCCCCGGGTAGGCTCGGTTGTTGATGTTGAAAGCTCTCTTCTCTGCCTTCACAACCTTCAACTCCCTGGTGGCTCCAAACTCTTCCACCTACAAACAAAGCCAGCCAATCACAACATAGGCATATACTGTAACTCCTCACTTGGCGTTCCCATACGCAGCAATATTTACATTTCTGTGGCACCGATCACAAATTGAAGGTTTGGATCATTATTTGCACTGAGAAAAATAAATTTATAATTTCAGATCATTATGCCTTTTTGTCCAATCATTTCCTCGGACACTATTATGCTTAGAAACTCAAAACTTAGTATGATCATAGATCCATACATGAAGTCAGGCCTTTTAAAAAGACAGTTGAGTGCATTTAAAATTATGCAAATTAGGGGCATATGAAATTTTAAATGTTGAATATCTTCAAAATTATTATAGGTAGAGATGCCATTCCAACCTCTACTTGAAGGTTTATGCAGAGTAATGAAACACTTTTAATTTACGCTAATTAGGGGCACTTCCAAACCTTAAGTGTTGAATATCTTAAAAATATTATAGACTGAGATGCCATTCCAATTTCCATTTACAGCTTTGTGCTGTAGGTACATCCAACGAACCACACACGAAAGTTGTAGAATTTTAATTTATGCTAATCAGGGGCACTTTCAAAGTTTAAAGGTTGAATATCTTCAAAACTATTATAGGTGCAGGTGCCATTAAAACTTCAATTTATTGGTTTGTGCTGTAGGTGTATTTAATACACCACAAAAAGCGGGTAAAATTTTTAATTTGTGCTAATTTAGGGCAACTTGTAAAGTTTAAAAGTTAAATATATTCAAAGCTGTTATAGGTAAAGGTGCCATTCCCAATTTAATTCATTTGTTTGTGGTGAAGGCACATCTGATTAACCTCAAAGTTGCAGCACTCAAATTTATGCAAGCTTTGGGGGCACACAGACAGATTTGCTTTGAAGCAAATCTTCTTTACTAGCTTAGGAATACTTTTGTGTGCAGGGAGTTGGAGATATTTTACACTACTTTATACAAATTTGAAGCATCTGGAAACTAGCATGTTCTAAAATCATGGGTTTAATGTATCACAGCATTATTTTGTCAGAAAAATGACATCATAAAAATTGAACACTGTGCCTTCTTTCCAATTGCCAAACACCTGTTTTTAAACAAAAATGCTCACTACTCACAAACATTTCAACTTGTTCAAGTGTGCACAATCTTGGGAACTTTTTGAACACAAGGACATCCAAATGATCCTGCACACACATAAAAGATATCAATCAGAAAATGCTGACTTACTATAACATGCATCCTCTTGATCTGGTCTTCCTGTGTGTTCTTGATGATTGACCTCTTTGCTAGTGCCTTCTCCTCACTTTCGCTGTTACTGAGGGGCAGGTGGTCTCCCGGCATTAATCCCACATGCATGTTGGCTGCTTGTTGTGGCATCTGCACACAACAGAAACATGAAAACTTCAAGTCAACGCACAAATCAATTCCAAGATCTGATTAATTCATATATTTCTGAAAAAATGTACATTTTCACCAACAGTTAATGCTTTACTTTTCCTCCAACAGGCTTCATTTACTTTCTTAAACATTCACGGTATACATGTAGTAAAGTTGGCTGCATGCTTCAATATTTTCTATGTTTGGGGTTCATCTTAGATTTAGTTTATATGATGGTATCTTGTGTCCTTTTCTCAACATGGAAGTGACTTTATGCCACAGCAAGTTTGAGTCACATGGAGCAATCATTCCATTGTAACTCATCTGTCATTTGTTACAAATAGGACACATAAAGTTACACACTGGCTGTTACATCCATTTAATGCAATCAGAGATTGCTAGATCTATGCCCCCCTCCCCCCCCCCCCCCCCGCTCTGTGACCTTGGGATTTGGGTCAAGGTGATCCATCTTCGAACTTTTCTCAGACTTTATGTAGGATTAAAACCAAGTACGTAGAAATGATTTCTTGCACCAGTTACTTTATTGCACCTCAATCCTCATGGTATACGTTTGCAGTCAGTACTTACTGGTGAAAATTGATATCATATGAAAATTTGCTTCAAGATAAATTTTGTCATTTGTATCATGAAGTATAATCATGGTAGTATGTAATTTCTTGCCTACCTTGAAGGTTTCATCCAGTTTAAGTGTGACAGCCAAGCCTGTGTCGTTCTTGACCAGATAGGGAGTGACCACTTCTCCGGGCTTCTCTGTTATTTCCACCAGGTTGTAGGCATCACCAAATGACTGCAGATACAGGGATAACAATGGAGTCAAAATATAGCCCATAGATAACACTCAGCGGCCTGTGGAAGCAGTAAGTCATGTCAAGCAGGGTCTGCCAAGTGGTCATGTCACCATGGAGTAACGTCAGTATTTATCAACCGGCTTGTAGTACTGTCAGTCTCTGTGAACTAAACAGTACCAATGGACAGTCAAGTTATAACAATGTCAGTCTTTATCAACTAGCTTATAATACTGTCAGTCTCTGTGAACTAAACAGTAACAATGGACAGTCAAATTATAACAATGTCAGTCTTTATCAACTAGCTTTTAATACTGTCAGTCTCTGTGAACTTAGCAGTAACAATGGACCGTCAAGTTATAACAATGCCAGTCTTAAGCCACAAACTGGTAGCACCTCTATGTCAACCATAAGTTGATAAGTTTTTACACTAACACTGAGAAATGGCAGTCTTTATCAACCACGTCGTAAAACTTCGTAATATCAGTCTTGATCAACCAAGTTATAACATTGAGTAACGGGAAAGTTATCCAGAGGGGGCAAGTTCACCGCTGCTGTAATGTAACTTTTTATCACCCAGGTGGAAATACTGAGTAATTACAGTCTTTATCATCTGAGTTATAACACTGAGTAATGTGAGTCTTTACCAACTCAGTTGTAACACAGAGTAATACATTGTACAGTGAAACCTCATTATAACGACACTCATATATCCGACATATTCAATATAATGACACAAATTTTCATGGGAAAAGTTCATTTTCTTTATTATTTGATTCATTTATCTGACACTCTTTTAGGGAACAGATGGTGTCATTATGACCAGTTTTCACTGTATATCAACCATCATCTACTATGTTAGTAAAACCAACACCCCGTCATGTCAGTCTTATTAATTTTCATGTTCCTCTGTAATAAAACCTCTTTGATAAAGTCAGTGATCCTTGTACCTTAAGTTCAGATCTTGCCAAACAGAGAACTCAAAGATCACACAAATTATCAATCGGCAAAAGCTGGTACAATGAAGTTACCACAAAAATGTTCCAATACAAAATGTCATTCCCTGGAACTGTACAAAACCTCCACCCGTGAGCTTACTGACCCCTGTCAACCACTTCAACGTCAATCATGTCAATCAATTATGACCACTCCACTCAATTACATCATCACTTTTTTACAGTCTCAAAGGATCTACTTGATCTGCCTATGATGATTCATGCAAACACCCACATTGTAAAATATGCACTTTGGCAGTTGAAAAGTAGCAATCCTACAGCTGAGTTTTGTGTTCAGATGGTTATGCCTCATCTACTACAGTTGCCCTCCCTGGTCTCATGTATTTTCATAACTTCATAAAGTTGTTTCCACACAGCCCAAGCATCTGCTCAGATTGTTCAATAACCGAAACCAACCACAAGTGACCGTAAGCTACAGAAAATGACCAAAAATCAACCAAACATTACAGAAAACAAACTTTTAAAAAATAAGTACATACTTTGAAGGGCACAAGAAACAACTTCAAAAATAAATGAACACATTATTAAACAATGTCAAACTACATTTTGCAAGAAATGAGGCCCTTCATCCCCAATAAACTAAAATAATTAAACATTATCCTTTTTTCTCTTATGGAGTGGGTCGGGGTTGATGTTGTTAAGATGGTGAGCCTTAATGCAGTTTTTCATTACATTAAGTTGCATGTCCTCTCCCCCCCCCCCCCCCCGGCATTGTTAACCCCTTGCTCTAGATAAACAGCATCCCCATCATTCTCCATCAGTACTTTCTGAAAAGCTTACACCAGGACACAACTGGTCAGAGTATCTGCACACCTACACTATATTTATATTTGTTCACCACCAAGTTTTACCTGGTACATATACTCCTTTTTCACCAAATGTTACCATTAAATACAAAGAAGTTTGACAAACTAAAATGCAGTGAAACAAATTTTACATAAACACTATCAATGTCTGACATTCATTAAATATGTGCATGTGCATTCTGTCCACTGTAAAAAAAAAGAGGTTAATATTATTACAACTCACAATCCTCATATTGATGATTTTGAAAGAGAAAATATTTGACAAAAAACTAAAACCTTCAGACTTTTTTCACTGTTATTGGACATAAGGCTCCAGTTTCAGTTTTCTCTCTGTGTCATTATTTGTTTATACATACACGTATACTGTCAACTTCGATGTTTATCTCATTGTACTGTGCAAAAGACATTAATAACAGTATGCAAACAGATACAGAGAAACAAAGTTTACTCATTTATCTACTTTCAAAATAAAACAAATTTGTTGCCTCCTATAAATTTGTAACGTTTTACACTTTTTCCATAACACAAATTTCAAAATAAAATCAATATGACAATGATAAACAGAGTAGCATCACTTGCTTCAAGTCTCATCAATACGCACTATTAACACATCTGCTTAACCATTTCACACTCAAATCCCCCAAAAGCACCTGGATGTAAACTGTCATCTGCCTAAAGGTTTTTACTTAACTCTTTAAGTGCCAAATTTTGGACAGTCCACAGCTTTTCTTGCCGCGCATTGGGTGCAATGTGCCCAATGCGCCCCAAGAAAAGCTGTTGACCTGGGTTACTTTCTCTGGAACTACAGGCATGCTGGTACTTGAATGAAAGGTCTTTTTACGAGGAATACGAATCTGTGATCCTAATGATAATTCAGACTAGTTTGACTTTAGTATATTGAATATAGACGTGATTGGCACTGAAAGAGTTAAATTTCTTGTTACTACAACACATTTTTACTGAGACTTGTATGTATGACCATTCATGATGGCATCCCAAGGTCAATAGCTTTCCTTGGTGTTGGTTGGTGTCCAACCCAAGCCAAGGAAAGCTATTGACTCAGCCATACTCTGACCAGGAATGTTTAAGATATGGAAGGCAGGCCTACCATATGTATTGAACGTGACAATTTTTGTAACCCTCCAGTTCTAAAATCCACACAAACAATGGACTATGTGCCAACTTTTTGTTATTTTCACTCATAAGACTTTGCTAGCTGGGAGTTATTTCTGGTGATCAAATATTGATTTGGAGTTATTCAAAGCATTCAAGCAAAAGTTGGTGACCAATGGTTCCAATCCTAAATGCATAGTATTAATAGCACTATTACACATGAAAATAAAGATTTTGTTAGGAGTCATGCCATCTTATAGATAGCAATGAAGACAAATATTTAAACATGGTTACATCACTTCAGATATAGCAGTGAGGAAAAAGATTTTCAAAACGTTATATCATCTCAGCCATGAAAAATGAGGACAAAGATTTTTACCATTTCAACCACTGCAATGAGGACCAAGATTTAAAATTGTCTATAATATCTCAGCCATAGCAGTCGGGACAAAATATATCATCTCAGCCACAGCAATGTGGACAACAGATATCAGGTCAGCCATGACAAGGAAAATTACACCACTTCAGGTATTGCAATGAGGACAATATTTAAATAAGATTGATATCATCTGAACCATGGCAAATTTAATTATACTTCTGCAATGGGAAAAACAACAACAACAAAAAGTATTTTGGTGGGTTTACATCAACCTGACAATGGCAGCAAGGACAAAGATTTAGAGTTACCCCATCTCAGCCAATACCACAAGGACAATTTTGAAAAAACAACAGCACTGGAAATGTAAGGTTGGAAAAATTTTGTGGCTTAAATGTGAAACAAAAGGCCCATGGGCCTAATGCTCTGCGGACATCCTGTTCATTTCAAATTTGTGAGTCCTCAAGTGGCTTATGACCATATAAAGCTAAAAGGAAAGTTAAGTTCAGGAAGTCTTGGCAAGTGCCAGGAGCAGACCTGTTTCTTTTTCTCTATGTTCAAATTCCGACCGGTTTCCGTATACCATAGCTCATGAGGGGTAACGCACTTACGTTACGAACGTAATCTGTTACGTTTGCATGTAAAGAGTATCATTACATGTGTAGTAGCGTGTTATGACTGATGCGAAAATTTGTCGTAGACACGTTCCTCATAAAACAGCTCTCAAACAAGTACATTGACCCTGCTCCAATGCGTACCTCTGACCTGTGGTCTGTATACATGGTATGGTTCAACTTAATGAACTTGGTATCAATATTGATAGCCTATATATTTATTTTTCGGCACATTAACTTGGGGAAAGAATTTTGTCACAAGCAGAGAAGTTGTTAGTAGGCAGTGAGCTCAAGTGTTGAAAAATTTAGTATATTACTTAATGAAAAAGTTGTAAACCAGATGGCACTTCGCTCTACACATAATCATAGCCTATTTGTGCAAGTCCTGTGATGAATATTGTTGCATGTGCCAAGACAACAATGAGTGAGTCCTTAACTTTATGTCCTCAGTGACCTTGCAACAGAAGATCAAGGACACCCAGATTATGTAATACAAGAGGCCCATAGGCCTGCCTGGTCCTGTGTTGACATCACCATTGAAGTCCAAGCTACACCCTGCCATTACAAAATCAACTCTTTCAACTTTACAGGCATGGTGACCTGACAAAAATAGGTCAAGGTCATTGATATTATATACAATTCTAATTTTGGACATTGTCTATTTACATGTATCCTATAAATTTGGCAAATCTAATCCAATTACTTTTCGAGATTGAAATTTTATATCTTAAAACACATTTTGCTCATAATTTCCATCAAATTATAGGTGGCACCACTTGTATAACTACCAAGTTAGACTTTGACCTCCCCCACAATCCCACCAAATTTAGTGAAGATCTGCCACAAATTAAAGATGCTAGAGCGTTCACAAGATTTTCATATTATGACCCCCATATTGCATAAAATTGTAGGTGGCACCACCAATATCGAACAGCACCAAGATTTTTATACCCCCTGTAAGCCCTGAAAGTTATTTGGGCGAACTTGAAAACTGTGGACAGCACTGCGGTCACAAGATTTTCACATTTTGACCTGTATATTACATAACACTTTAGGTGGCACCACCAACATTGATGTCAACAAAGATTTTCATACACTTTATAACTCCTAAACATTACAGGGGTTTATCTCACGAATTGTGGGGTACAGAGCATTCACGAGATGACCCCAATATTCAAACTGGCCATTTGACCTTGACCTTCAACTCGGATTAAAAAATTGTTAGCGTTCAAAATATGTGCCCAACATCCACCTGTCCATATATAGTCTGTTTGTTCAAATCGGGTCATAACTTTTTGAGTTATTGACAAAAAACAATAAACTTGGACAAGTGCCAAAATCCATAACTACTGGGTCACAGTTACTGCAGGTCACCAAGTATAGTTTTATGTATTATTGTATTTGTGTCTTTTGTCCAAAACCACTTCCTAGTAGTCATTACCCTATTCCGCAGTCTGAACTCTTTACTCTCCATAAGCTAATCTGTCCTTGTCTAACTTATATACATAGAAGTACTATTGTCCATATTGCTCATGTTCCTCTGTAAAATTTTGACATAGGCTGTATTAAACCAAATGAATTAAAGGGTCTTAAGCGGGTAACTACTCAACATGTTTCGGAGCCTTTTACCCGTACGTCTTTCTGAGTAGCGGCTCCTTGTCTAAGCTAAATATTCAGTAAAGACAACCCATATAATAATGAATAAATATGAACGTGGCAATTGATGAATTAGCTAAATACGTGAAGTTTTGCTTATAAATGCAGAGCTTCATATGAAAGAAGAATACCTGTCAAACAAACCATAATTATTACCAAATTTGCATAGTACAGGTTCAGATAAGAACAATTTGACTTACCCCTGAACCAAGTAATCAAGTGCAATTTTGATCTGGAGGCTCAATTCTCTTTGCCATTGATGTCCAAGCTACACCCAGACATTATAAAATCACCTTTTCAACTTCACAGGCATGGTGACCTCACAAAAATAGATCAAAGTCACTGATACTACATAACATTCTACCTTTGGCCATCATCTATATATCATATAAATTTGGCAAGTCTAATCCAATTACTTTTCCAAATATGGAATTTTACATCTTAAAACACATTTTGGTTCATAATTTCTGTCAAATTATAGGTGGCGCCACAAGTATCATTAGCAACTTAGACTCTGACCTCCCCCACAATCCCACGATCATTTGGTGAAGATCCGCCTAAAATTAAAGATGCTAGAGTGTTCACAAGATTTTCACGTTTTGACCCCTATATTACATAATAATGTAGGTGGTGCCACCAATATCGAACTGGGCCTAGATTTTCATACATCCTACAAGTCCTGAAAGTTATATTGGGCTAACTTGAAAACTGTGGACAGTGTCGCGCTAAGAAGCAAAAGTTTACGGACGTCTCTAGTATTATGTAGTTATGTAGGAAAACATGACCCATATTCATAAATATCAAATCCAACAATGACAGCAAAGAGATTCCAGAGTTACCAAAGCATCAACATTCATCTTCCAATACCAATGTGAAGAAACAAATTTCACTCCTGACTTGAGACAGGCAGTCACCAACAAAAGGCAACCAGATGGACGAACAGACGAGCGGTTACATAAGCTCTGGTACCTTTGGTCAGCAGAGCTAAAAAGGGTTCTATTTCTAACTGAAAGTAAAACCTCCCTATACCGAACACCCTTAGGACCGGAAAAAAGTGTTCGGTATAGTGAGCTGTGTTCAGTTTAGGGAGGTTTGATAACATTGAAAGTATATATTTGGGACCGAGAAATGGTGTTCAGTATAGAGAGGTGTTTGGTATACGGAGGTGTTCAGTTAGAGAGGCTTTACTGTATGTGCAGTCTGAAAATATTGCCAAATTTGGATCCCTGCACTTATTTGCAACAATGCTATTCATTATCATTCTTTGAAGAACTTACTAGACATTATGAACAGACTATCAAATGGAAAATTGTTCCTCTCAGAACTCACCTCATATCAAAAACAGACTATCAAATAGAAACTGGATCTTCAGCTTAAAAAAATACATAAAATTTCAAAGAAAATTGATTTAAATAGAAACTCAACAATCATATACTAGGAATCAAAACTGAGAGACACATAAAACACTGCATTTTGTTATCCCATATTGCAATCTATACATATATCTTAACCCAGACCTTCATCCTCATATTGTCCATTCTATGAGGCAATGAGAAAAAAAAAATCAATTAGCATTGCAGTCTATCACTGTAGCATTATTTTTCTGCTGTAATGCTGGGCTAGCCTGTAGCTGAAGTGGCAGTCCATATTACCTGTTCACAAAGGATCTGTTCAGAAAAGACTGGGTTTGTCAACTCGCATCCCTGTACATATTTATGAGAACAGTACAGATACATTTCAGACTTCTCTCTTTGTCATGTGTTCTGTAATGTTGTTGGCTCATTGGTGGCTAAAATGGCAAATGAAATTTTTACATTTTGTCATTTGTCGACTCTGGAATGCCATTATTCATTATTTTGTTATCCATTCCACGATATATCTATAGTGATGATGTAATTTAACTTACCTGGAACACAGAAACAAACAGTATTGCACCTGTTAGTGTAACCCATTCCAAATCATATCTTAAATATATATCTTATTTTTATTCATCCGTCAGGCAAGGTGGCTTCCATGATAGCGGTGTTTTTTGCCTTAATTTGAGCCTCCCCATCTATCATTTTTTGTATACAGTATACTTTATTGTGGTGAAATAAAAGTATTCTGAGTCTGAGTCATAGGAGTACAATTTATTTTTGCGCCCCCCCCCCCCCCCAATGATGTACTATGTGTACTGAACACGGGTAATGCTGCCATTTCACATGAAAACCACTCTACTATAACCATACAAAGTAAGACCAATACTTCTTTTGTGTCATAATGTTGGGGAATGGTACAACCTGTATATTTTTTAATCACCCTACAAGCAAGCACAAAGTTATCCGGCAAACAATTTACAAATGGACAAGTATGGTGGTGGTGGTGGTGGTGGTGGTGGTGGTGCGGGGGGGTAGGTTTGATGTACTGTAAGACAAAGCTCACCTTGCCAAGGTTATTGAGAACTTCCAAACACGACTTGGTGACAGTTAACTGAAGGATGTCACTGGACATGATGGTGACCACCATCTTGGAGGGTGGCAAGTGGACCGTCTCGGGCGGCTCATCTTCATCAGGCAGTGGGGGCAGGTCATCATTTTGTACCACCTGTGAGGACATGTAACACAGAAGGCTCACACAGGGCTCTCTGTTAGCCAGAACACACACATACAGCACATGTTAATCCTTTCCCACTCACACCATCCACATGTAAATTATCATCTGCTTTAATGTTTTTTATTTAATTTTTAGTCATAAAATGTAAATATTTTAAGCAAGAACTGTACATAAGACTTATCAAGATAACATGTCCCAAGTCAACAGCTTTCCTTGGCATGGATTGGGTGCCTTGCTCCCCGGCCACACCAAGGATATATAACCTTAAGGATATATATTGACTCATCTTACTCTGACAAGGAAATGATCTAATACAGAAGGCCAATGCACATTCATGTTATCACATCGAGGTGTTGCTGTAACAGGAGTCATCCCAGGGGAAATATGCAGCCACCCTTGTATTAAGACCCCCTGCCACGAGAGACAACCCTCTCTGAGGATTTCACTTTGCAGACTCCGAAATACTGTGAACAGTTCTCTCCATGGTACTTTTACCATCACAGGTGGCCACCTGTCTTTTAAGATCACTGTTCTTTGACAGAAGAGGTGGTCTCTCAATACAGGGCTTGTTGTATTATTGTATTCCTCCCGATGCCCATCCAGGGCACTTATAGAATTACAATGAAATAAGCTTTCAATTTTGAACCGTACTTTAAACATTGCAGGATGAAATACTGTAAAAAAAGAAAGTTAAATCTTGAGACTTTTGGTCCAATTCTTGATCATTCAGATTCTAAAGAGGTACATGTAGGGGGTGCTTATATTAGAGCAGGAATCATCACTGTCAGAAATCTGGTATTACAAAATATCATTATAGATGCACAACTAACCCTTTCATGCTCAAATTGGCCCAGTGCCCAGATGTAAACTGTCATTTGCCTTGATCTTTTCACATAAAACATTTTTGCTAAGAATTGTACACAATACCATGACCCAGATCAACAGCTTTCCTCGGCATGGGTTGGGTGCAATGTGCCCAACCTGTGTCAAGGAAAGCTGTTGACTCAATCTTCTGTTAACCAGGAAACGGTTACACAAAAATTAGAAGCATAACTGACATACACAGGTTTTGAACGAAATGTACCTGAAAGAACCCTGCCAAAAAAAAGGAGAATTTTTACCCAATGTGCAAAAACATATAAAAATAAAGAGATAAAATGAAAAATTATACCAATTTCACTGCATCTGCTGTAACAAGAACATGTCCCTCACTGTTCACATGCAAGTCTTTTTCTTCACACTTGTCAGCATCCAGTGACAATTTTCCACACCAAATTGAGAGTGAGAGATGCAGGGGAGGGGTCAGTTTTGAAATCTTTATCTATTAGCAACATTTACTTCAACATGAAACATTATTACTTAATACTAATACAATCAAGTGATTTTCCAGTGTCAAAAAACACTCTTAAATACAAATAGTGTCTTGCAGTCCAAAGCATAATTTTTTGAGCTTCTTTAAATGGTAGCATACAGTTTCGAATGACTTTGTGATAACAATACATCAAAACATGAAGCATTGCAAGTCTCGTGTCATAACCCAAGTGCCATCACTTCATTTTCTATACAGCCAATGACACATACAGTCGCTATTGCAAATTGCTATATTTTCACATGTAAATTTTTCCTGTCTTTTTAAACTTGACAAATTTGTGATTTTCAGGCAAACTACATGTATTGAGTTCTTCAAAAAACTGTAGAGTACAGAGCCATATATATCGACACATATACTCGTTTTGAAAGGACCAGCATTTTATGGTACAGTGGTGCCCCTCTTGTGAAGCCACCAAAAATGCACCAGAAATATGGCCTTATAAAAGGAATGGCCTCTCACGAGGGGAAATATAGTGCTAAGGTTACACTAGCCACACTATGAAGTGGCCTCTCAAGAAAGGGTGGCTTCTCAACAGGAGGCCTCTCAAGAGGGGGACTACTGTATTTTCAAATTAACAGATTAAATTTAAGCAAAACAACAAAAATGACAATAAAATAAACAAATACTATGAAAATGAAGCAATTTACAGTAGTTTGGTGATTTGGGTGAGTCTGTATATCATGTAGATATGACTCATATATATATATATAGTGTGTGTTTATGCTTAAAAAGTCCGTAGGGTACCTAAAGTAGGCAGATTGATTGCTCTTTGAAAAAGAATGGCTTTCAAAAACACCCCAATATGATGTAAATATTCCAAATTAGTCAGAAAATGATAATACACATCATACTACATAGTGACACTGTGTGCATAATGGTTGGAACAACATAGGAGATAATGGACGGAACCTCCAAATGTACATTTGTTTGACTAAAGGAATAGGAACTCAATATTTTTTTTGCGAGAGTCCTAGAATTAGGGATCCTAATATCTAGCCATCACAAGTTTTGGTATGTCTCAAATATGGAAGATCATCTATGATGACTTTTGTGTTCTAAGAGTCTTCCTTACATCTGTACACATGACAGTAAACAGGTGTATACTGTTGAACACCAACATTTATGTGACATTATTCTTGGTACACGTAGGTCACGTCCACCACCTTAAGTGCAAGCTGACCCAAGAGAGAAGACAAAGTGAAGATAGTGTTTTTCTGCTGTCTTTACTAATGCAATCCCTCAGGACCCATCCTGCACCACGACCAAAGTCAATTCCTCTGCAACACATGTCCTACTAATGATGCAGCACATGAGCCACAAAGCCAGTTACCTTGGCAATGACACCTTTGTCCGCACTTTGTCGACATGTAGCAGAGGTGTACCAAAAGTGGGCCACAGCTATGCTATATGTGAACAAATGTGCAGATGATCCCTGTCACAGGCAAACCTCTGTGACCATGCTGTCCACACCTGCAGGTGAGGCCCAACCCTTTCTCACTCAAATTATCCCCGAAATGCCAGGACTTGAAATGTCCACTGAACATTTTTCACTTAAACGTCTCATCAATGCTGAATATTTTTAATTAAATTGGATTTGGCATTTATCCGTGCACCACACTCCAGGTCCACAACTTTCCTTGGCATAGGTTTGTGCCCAATTTATGCCAGGGACAGCTGCTGATGTACCAGATTCTTGCCAGAAAATGGTTAACCATTGATGAGACCAGTTTTTTATGAACATATCAAGTGCCTGGATATACTTAAGTGCAGTGGCCTCTGGCAGACTCTGTGTGGACATGGGCCAAGGTGATGCCACAACTTACACTTAATTTGTTACCATTGGGTTTATCAGTAGAGCTTCTATGCTGGACCTACATATCAAAACAAATTAAATTCACATGATTTGGGAGAATTATATCCTACTCCATTGATATTCTTAAGATAGATAAACAACTTTTAATATTTATTAGAAAACTTTATTTGATTAAACTGTGTTGACTTTCCATGCATTTGACAGTTTATGGGATTCTGTTTTTTTTTTTTTTTTTTTTTTTTTTGGTATGGGAAATACTTGTTTGGCTTTGTCTGATGAATAATCTTTGCTTGGAGACAATAATGTTTTATTCTCTTTTCTATCCAATCCACTCATGTGCCACGATCTCATATCCTTTGCTGTTAAGTGTTCTTATTGTGTTTTGTCAAAAAGTTGACACAGACACTGGCTAGAGTGGTTTGTTTTTTTTCCTGAAACAGACTAAAGTCTCGAGGTGTTTAACTAACTTTGGTAATTAATCAGTGAACAAAGGAGGATAATTGTTACACTAAACAAATGAAATTGTATGTATACCATGTCTACTATAAAAGGTCTATCTGCCACAGAAATATCATACAGCTATGTCTCAGTTTCTGAGCTATATTCCTGACCGGGGGAAAAAAAAAATGTTCCATTCAAATGGAAGTCTGGGCAAGAGGAGAAGACAGAAAGAAGGATGGAGCTCAATACTATATTCTTCAACTACACTCTGTGGGTAGGGTACATTACACTCTGTGGGTAGGGTACATTACACTCTGTGGGTAGGGTACATTACACTCTGTGGGTAGGGTACATTACACTCTGTGGGTAGGGTACATTACACTCTGTGGGTAGGGTACATTACACTCTGTGGGTAGGGGACATTACACTCTGTGGGTAGGGGACATTACACTCTGTGGGTAGGGTACATTACACTCTGTGGGTAGGGTACATTACACTCTGTGGGTAGGGTACATTACACTCTGTGGGTAGGGTACATTACACTCTGTGGGTAGGGTACATTACACTCTGTGGGTAGGGTACATTACACTCTGTGGGTAGGGTACATTACACTCTGTGGGTAGGGTACATTACACTCTGTGGGTAGGGTACATTACACTCTGTGGGTAGGGTACATTACACTCTGTGGGTAGGGTACATTACACTCTGTGGGTAGGGTACATTACACTCTGTGGGTAGGGTACATTACACTCTGTGGGTAGGGTACATTACACTCTGTGGGTAGGGTACATTACACTCTGTGGGTAGGGTACATTACACTCTGTGGGTAGGGGACATTACACTCTGTGGGTAGGGGACATTACACTCTGTGGGTAGGGGACATTACACTCTGTGGGTAGGGTACATTACACTCTGTGGGTAGGGTACATTACACTCTGTGGGTAGGGTACATTACACTCTGTGGGTAGGGTACATTACACTCTGTGGGTAGGGTACATTACACTCTGTGGGTAGGGTACATTACACTCTGTGGGTAGGGTACATTACACTCTGTGGGTAGGGTACATTACACTCTGTGGGTAGGGTACATTACACTCTGTGGGTAGGGTACATTACACTCTGTGGGTAGGGTACATTACACTCTGTGGGTAGGGTACATTCACCGTGACTTAGCTGATTCTTTAACATCATTGTATATCTTGCCAACCTGAATCAAGATCTATGATACCTACATGGAACACCCAACCACTCTGGTCCAATATTATAAGAGGGGAGGGTCAGGGGTTTTCCATACTAGTGTACTGATCATTTTTATTTGCCATAGTTGCATACTGGAAGACTTTTTTAATTTCTGTACTTTGTACCAACCAATACTTGTACATTTTCTTATTTTTGTACCTTATAATAGGGCAAAATTACAACTTGTACCAGTGTACTAGGGGCTACCCTTTTGTAAAGAAAATTGCAGCTATACTAAGGTACAGGGCACTTGTAAATCTGTGTCACAAGAACATGGATACCATGGATATTGTAAAACATGTGCCACAAACCTTCCCACACACCTCACTTGCAAGGTAGAAGTCAACAGTTATAGCACCTGTCCTGTTAGCATTGGCTTCATGGCACAAACATTGAAACTTTTCACACAAAATAAAATTTTCTGAAAGGGACTTTGTATAAAAGCAAAAAAAAAAAAATGGTGGGTTCAATTGATGATTGTGTGTTACCTCCATGTTGAGTTCCCATGGCCTGTGTTTGCCTTCAGCCTCCACTGGCTCCAGCAGTGGCTCCCATACAGCCAGTCTCTCATTGTAATACGCCACCTCAATGCTGACCTCACTCGACACATACAGCTGAAAATATACAGCACACAAACTTCCTCTATTGTGATTTTTCACATCATTTACTTTGAACAATTAAAATGATGTACAGATATATGAAAATAATATTCTGAATTTTGACTATCAGTGACCAACCTTGGATGACCAGTCTTTGACCTCTCCCCTGAAAGTCATCTCTGTGATCAGCAAGGGCACTGTTCTGTGACCAACGCCACCTTCCATCTTGACCACGATCCTCCCTACAGACAGCATCAGCTGCAAGACAGACACCACAAGTCACTCCAACCATTCCTCTTTTTCGGTCATTATATGCTGCAATCGTTTTCTTGTCTGAAAATCAATCTTTCTTCAATACAAAATACAGAATATATATATATATATATATATACACACACATGTACAGTGGTCCCTGGCCAAAGAGACGACCCAAAGGGCAGGCCCAAAAGTGGCCTGCCAAGACAGGTGGCCTCTCATTAGAGGTATAATAACATGGAAAAGATAGCAGCAGGGACCCGAAAAATGTGGTCCTACTAACCAGGTGGTCTGTCACTGGAGTGGCCGCTCAAGCTAGGGACCACCGTTACTTTCTGAAAGTTCCCAGAGAAAACAAAATAGAAAGTTTACATGCAGGCCCACTTTGTCAGAATTTTTGACCAGCATGTATCATTATCCATACAACTAATAATTTTACTGTATCATCTCTTTATGCATTTTTATAATATTTTTCAGGGACACAATGGACAACGTTTCAATTGTGAAGAGGTAAGTTTATATGTAAGTAGATAATAGTGCACAGAAAAGACTAGTGCATTTTGAAGTATGCAGGTGCATTTGTGAAATGATAGAATTCAGCCAAAACAGTATGTAATAAATATCTATTTGGTGTTTTTGTTTCATTTTTGATCACTTTAGTGTATCAACACATTCCATGTACCAACAGATTCCACAAAAAATGAGTGGCACAGTATAAGTACAAACTGACCTGTTCTCCGCGGGATGGGACGGGTTCCTCCAGGGGTGGGGGTAGGAGAGTGGCAGCTGCCTCTGGCTGACCATCCTCTGGCACCACTGAAACATACATCAGCCTTGTACGACCCAACTGTACAGCAAGCTTTAACTCTCTCACTGCAACATTGTGGCCTAGGTCAACAGCTTTCCTGGGCACACTTTGGGTGCAATGTGCCCCGGAAAGTTGTTGACCATTATCTCCTTTGTGACTACAGGCATGCTGGTACTTGAATGAAATGTCTTTTTACGAGGATTATGAATCTAGCATTATTTTTATAATTGAAAGCAGTTCAATCATCTTAAGTAGTTAAACTTTAGTGGCAGTTGGCATTGAAAGAGTTAAAAACAATGCTGATTGAGTGTCACAACTGAACCATAAAGGTAACTGTCAGACCCACAAGCTCCTCAAAGTTTGTTTACAATAATTTGCTCAATAAAGTACTTGGTCAAGTTTTCCATGCTAGGCCAAGAGTCTGGTTTTATAGAAGTGAAATTCAATACACCCTAAAATGCTGAGAAAATGGACTGAGTCTACAAGTTTTTCCTCATAAACCTATCATACACTGCTGTGCCTGTAGTTCCAATGACCTAATTTTCACTATACAAAAATCAAGTTTGTGACAAAAAATGTAAGGACGTACATGCATGATAAGGGAAGAAAGATGACAAATGGAATATTGATTTGCCTTCAAAGCAGTCCAACCTACATGTATTTATTATCTCTTGTTCACTTGATCTGCCCTAGGACACACGAGTTTACAGTCAGGGTAATAAAAGTGCACTGTCACCCATCTCATGAACTGATGAACCAACTAGACAGTTGATCAGTACAGTAAAATCTCTATAAAGTGGGCACCCTTGGGACTGGAGCAAAATGCCCACTTTAGGGAGGTGCCCACTTTACAGATGGTTGGCCATTTTGGGTTGTGTGGATGAGCAACAAAGATAAAGGAGAGGCTATACATATGCATGCATACACATCTACATGTACATGTATATTTATATATACATGTATCTTAATCCCACATGAAATAAATGAGAGAAGCATTTTTCAACATTTTGCCTGAAGTTATTTCTTCCAAAAAAAAAAAAATCAATTGAATATCAACCACATTACTATGTAGAAAAATAAAGTCCAGAACAGGTTCAAACTCAATGACTACCAGCAGGCACATCAAAGTATCAAACTGCAAGGTTGAGCAAATTACTGAGCTGACACTCATCCACATACCAGCTTGCTTTCCAGTAGAGTCAATTGCTCTCTCCACTTTGATGCCTTAATCCCATGGTTAATCCACAAAGCTGTCAAAAGTCATTGTGGACTAAAACAACTGTTATGCTTTGTTGATGCTGGCCTACACATGTACTGTGCTCTGTTATGATAGGGGGATCACATTAGGTGGTGAGCACTGATAGAAAAATGACACTTGAAGAATTAAAAGTTAATGGTGGCAAGTCCTGATGCAAAAAAAAAAAATTAAAAAAAATAACACTTTTACAAAGTAAAATATTTATTGAACAAAATAATAGTGCCCACTTTAACAGATTTTGGTAGATGTTTAGGGTGCCCAATGCCCAGATTAGGGAGGTGCCCACTTCAGAGAGGGGGCTTTATAATGCAGTCAATAGGAAAAATGAAATGGGACCGAAGAAAAGTGCCCACTATAAGGAGGTGCCCACTTTGGAGAGGTGCCCACATATGGAGGTTTTACTGTATCCCCTTGGCCATTGGCAGTATGTATCCCCTGGTCCATCATGGTCTGTTACCATGGTAACCAAAGTACACCAATGACAAGCTGACTGGCTTTTTTTCAGCCCCAAAACAGTGATCAAGTGGCCAAAGGGCAGACCAAGTGGAATAGAGAAAATATGGAGCTTATTCTGTTTAGCAGGCAAAATGTTGATCAGGGAGTAACAAAATTCTCCTGTTTCTTACCAGTTTTAAGAAACCAGAAATCACAGTCTTTGATGTTCCTCACAAACCAGAGGTCCTTCGGGATATCTGCCAGGCTGTCTTTGTCTTCTACTTTCTGTAGTACAAACAGACCAAAAAATGGCTTCAATTTCATTCCTAATATTTAACTTGGTCCTCAATTATCCTTTTCATCAGGGTTTAGTTTCTCTCTTTCAAATCAAATGCTGAAATGTCCCAACCTTTCAGCAAAATTGAGTCTACTTTATAGGAACAGAAAGAGAAAAGATCTACATAATACTACAACTACAAGCTGGGAGTGGACCACAAACAAGATGGGATGAGGCAGACAAACTTCATCTAATGATTATACCAACATTTAAGCCCTCCTCAGCATAAAATATCTATTCAGGAAGCCCATGGTACATCTCTGAGGAGTTTTATTACTGTAACATTCTTCAACACTCCTGACAAATTTAATGTACCTGAAGAGCTGCTTTCCCAGAGCGGTTGTAGATTGCATATTTGTCTTATGGCATGGGACTTCACACTTTTTTTTGTTTAATCCTTTCAGCGCCAAACTTTGGACTGATGTCAACAGCTTTTCTCCGCACATGAGGATTACAATATGTACAATTTACTGGCTACCAAGATGAGGCTGTTTACTTCAATACTTGCCAGTCATTCAAAGCTAGTGCCCAGAAAACCAGCTTTGTTTATTGTACCGGTATGTAACTCACTGCCACAAATTATCCAATCAAATTTTGATTCTGTGCAAGCAGTTGATGCCCTGAGTTATTGTTGTACACTAAAAATGTAGTCATAGGCTCTCTGACTGGGCAAGTACAAAGACAAGCCAACAGGCTACTTTGGGCATCAAGTACACAGAATTACTAGTCTAGAGTTCATCTATGCTCAACTCTTCAGTCACCTCAAAATGGAACCCTTGAGAAAGTTTTCTCAAACTAAAACTTAATGTAACACCTTCGCGTATTGTAAATGTGACACATCAAAGAACCAACGGCAAGGTAAGGTAACTGGAAAATGTTTTATGTCTTCATAGCCCAATGTGCATACATGCAGTTTGGTGCAACCTTTGACGACAAAAAATTGAATCTCTCGAACAATGAGCCAGAAGGATCATAAGAATATCCACCACCACATTTTTTTAACTCAGTTGTACACATAAAAGAACCAATATCAGTGTGAATCAAAACAAATACGGAGCAAGGTCTGCATGATGAATTTGGACATAGAGCATGGTCAGCCCTGAACATTATTACTAATTTCTGCCCTAATAAGCAAAGTAGGACTCTCATCCTGATTCACTTCATGCCAATGAAAGGGAGAACTTTCAGGCTGTGATGTAATGTATTGCTGCTCAGTTGCCAGGTGTGCATCTTACTTGTGTTATCTGCATACACACTGGCTACATGTAACAGCTATGGAAATGGACAAAAACTAATAAAAGTTTTGCTCTTGTATCCAACCATGGCCATGAACTCAGAACAAGGTCAGCTTAATAAGCATGTTCAAGAGGTTCATAAGATGTCTCTCTCTCTAGTAAGAGGTTTAAAAGATACCTCTTGAGTATAAACGAAGTTCATAAGACAGGTTTGTGACAAAATGCTTTGATACTAAAGCAGTTCACAAGATACCTCTTTAGTATAAAAGAGGTTCATAAGAAAGGTTTGTAAGATGTTTTAGTACAAAAGCAGTTCACAAGATACCTCTTTAGTATGAAAGTTTCATAAGACAGGTTTGTGAGATGTTTTGGTACAAAAGCAGTTAAGAAGATACCTCTTCAAAATAGGAGGTTCACAAAATACCTCTTCAGTATCAGTGCAGTTCACAAAGTACCTCTTCAACGTAACATAGGTTTCACAAGATATATTTTAGTGTAAGATGTTCACAAGATACCGCTTTTGTACAAAAAAGGTTTACAGGATAACTTTTCAGTGTAAGAGGTTTACAACATAACCATTTATAACCAATAAAATTCATAAAATACCTCTTAAGTATAGATGTGAAAGAGGTTCATGAGATAATGCTTTAGCCCAAAAGCAGTTCACAACCTCACAACATATCTCTTTTGTGGTTCATAAGATTCCACTTTATTACACTGATTTATATCCTTTTTTCATTGTTTCTCAAAATGTTCAGATGGCCATTGTGACCGAAGTAACAAGTGTTTCTGTGTTTGGCCAAAACAGTGAACATGTTTACTCCCTAGCCCTGTATACATGTAGACAGAACCCTCCATAACAAGAAATCCATTCATGCAAAGCACCAGAATATCCCCTGCCCTCACATTTTCTTCAACCCCACAAAAAGTATGCAAAAAATATTATGTACTTCCTTTTGTATATAGCAATATTTAGGGCAACCTTGGGCAATTTAGGGGGGCATACTTGTTGCCACTGTCAGGGTCCAATCTGGTTGAAAATATTTTTATCCCCCCCCCCCCCAAACTTGCCACATGAATTGATATACAGGGTACATTTTAGTATGTATTTGAGCTTTTGGAAATGAATGAAAAATACATATTAAATATTGGTTAACAAGCTTGTAAAATACATTGTGTACTATACTGCTTCTGTTACTTCAGACACATAAGCTGGACAGAACAAGCACTTTACATGTGAGTCTTGCAGTCATATTCAATTTGTCATTTTGCACATGCCTGGCTTTAAATGGCAATACTTGGGAAAAAAAGGTAACTTAAGGCACAGCACTGCTGTCATACAAGGCTCTGACTGTGGTATTTTGACTGTACAGTATATACATGTGTATGTAGTTAAAGCTCAGCAGACTGGTGTTCTGATGACCTCATGGTGGTTATACCATGAAGATCCAGCACCATGCCACAGTTCTAATGGCAGCATTGTTATGGTCAAGGCTCGGGATAACCGCCATGCTACAGTTCTGAGAATAAAGTGTTTTATTTGCAGGAAGGTTTAGCATGTTTACTGTGTCAGGGTTCTGAGAGCTGTGTTGCTCTTTGTGAAGGCTGAGCATGGCCACAATGTCACAGTTCTGACAACCATTTTATCAAAATGAAGGCTCAGCAAGGGTACTGCACAAAAGTTCTGCGAGTAGTGTTCTTATTATGAAAGCTCCACATGACTAGAATGTTGGGAGTTCTGACAGTTATCATGTTATGACAGCCTAGCATCGTTCTGTGAGCTTTTGTTATAATGAAGGCTCCACATGGCTAGACTGTTGGGGTTCTGCTAGCTGTGTTGTTATAATTAGGACTCAGCATGGCTGGAGTGTTGGGCTGCTATTAACTGGATTGTTACTCTTTATTGGGTCAGCATGGCTGGGATACCCACAGGGTGAAGCCCTTGTAGGTACAAAAAAAAAACAAAAAACACATAAATATTAATGCAGGCACAATGTCCATATATAAAAAGTACTTGTCTTTTGAAAACAACCATAAAATGAGCAAACCTTTGCCTGATCCTGGAGACAGAAACAAACAAAAACAAGTAAAAGTTACAACATACTGCACACTGAAACACAACTGTTAGTAAATATAAATGTTATTATCACATTAATACTGAATTATCCTCTCAGACTACCAGTATATTATGGGCATATCAGGCATTGAGAGTTCAGTTGGTAAATTCACATCACTTTTTTTAATAAGTGTCCCACTCAATCATCCAAAAGCAAACTATCATCTGCTTTAACGCCTTTCTCATCTTAAATTTAATGTTGACAGCAAACTTTTTTCCTGAGAATTGTAGAATGGAACCATAATGATGGCATACTCCTGGTTCAAAGCTTTTCTTTGTAGGTGCTGGGTACATTGCACCCAATCTGAGGAACAGAAACCTATTGACTCATGAAAAGGGTTAACTCATTCCTGGTCAGAGTACACCTGGCTCTTTGGCACAGGTTGGGCACATTGCACCCAACCCATGCCAAGGAAAGCTGTTGACCTAGGGCATGCCAACATGAAGGGTCTTACATACAAATCTCAGCACAAATCTTTTCTAGTAATGAGAAATTTAAATAAAAACATGAAGGCAGATGGCAATTCACATCTGGGTGCTTTTGGCCAATTTGAGTGGGAAAGGGATACACAATTTCTGGTCTGTGCAATGTATATTAATAGGGCTTCAATAGTTACTGATTAACCCTTAAAGCAAATGTCAAGATGACTTTTGGCAGACAGCAAAATGTCAAAATGAAACACTGAAAAAACATTGAACTACCTTGTGTGTGTGTCACACTAATCTCTTGCTAATCTAACATTACTTATCACACAGCCAGCTGTTAGCGTGACATTATCTCAATGTAATACATGTACTGTCCATTATTTTTACTGTACCTGGTGTTTTGTAAAGCCTTGAAGAAGATGCGGAACATGTATATACACATAGCAAGGTATTTTTCATAAAATAGGTAACATATACTTTGTTTAAGTTTTCAACATCATAGGTTATATAATGAATCTGATTAATATGATCATATATAAACATGGCTATCAGTGATCAAATTACTGGAATGAATTAAAGGTTTGTGCCTGAAGGAAAACTAGAAGAAACCTGGCCTGCCTGGGACACCACAAGTAAAGCTCAGACACTTCTTGGCTTTGACATATATCTGTCTGCTCTTGTTAAACAAAACTGTGGACACCTGAGTACAATCAACAATGAAGTTGGTGTCACTGACATAGTCACCATTTACTTGCATCTGGTTGAGTTGAAAAGGGTCAGGTTATTACTGATACTTGTCTGGCTACTGCTGGTGTACTGTACCTGTTGTGGATTGAGTCCACTAAGAGTGGCTGTCAGGGTACGGATGGTGGCGGGTGAGATGTTAAGCCCAATGTCAGTCACCTGCAGGTCCATGTGGTGACCCTTTCCGTTGGGGGCGTTGCTCACTAAGTTGATGTCACATGGATTCAGGATCTGAACAAACCAAGAAAACAAAACATTCTGCATTTGTAGAGCCACTGTTCTCTGGAGCACAAATAAAGAATGTTAAATAAGTTTTAGGGAAGACCCTCTTGTCTGGAGTATAAATATGGTGAATCATGCCTTGAAAGATGATCCGTAAGGAGAACAGATAGGGTCTTTCAAGACAGGTGGTCTTTCATAGGAGGTATAAATATAATGAAAAGTACTAGCCAACCTATCCTTAAATGGTGTTCTTTCAAGATGGGTGGTCTCTCATCAGAGTGGTCTCTCAAGACAGGGACTACTGTAAACACGGTAAAGAACAATTAACTGAGTCTTGGTGAGGCCTCTTTGTCTGCAGCACAATTACAGGACAATTACCCGAGTCTTGGTGAAGGCTGTCTTGTCAGGAGCATCAATAAAAGACAATTACCCAAGTCTTGGTGGAGGCCCTTTGGTCTGGGGCACAAATGCAGGACAATTATCCAAGTCTTGGTGGAGGCCCTCTGGTCTGGAGCAATAAATACAGGACAATTACCTGAGTCTTGGTGGAGGCCCTTTGGTCTGGGGCACAAATACAGGACAATTATCCAAGTCTTGGTGGAGGCCCTCTGGTCTGGAGCAATAAATACAGGACAATTACCTGAGTCTTGGTGGAGGCCCTTTGGTCTGGGGCACAAATACAGGACAATTACCCAAGTCTTGGTGGAGGCCCTCTGGTCTGGAGCAATAAATACAGGACAATTACCTGAGTCTTGGTCGAGGCCCTCTTGTCAGGAGCATAAATACAGGAGACTATCTGCAGTGCCTTAATGGCCCCCATCATGGTCTGGCTTTGTGCTGACATGTGAAGTTTGAATGATACATCAGTCTGAAAAAAAACAACAAAACAGGAATATTCATCCACCAATTGCACATCAGGTTGATATTACACATCTTAACAAGTCTGACAGTACGTATGGGGCATGACTCACTGTATGGCAATTCTAGAAGCACTTCAAGCATGTTTATTGTTGTTATCATGACTCTATGTAACTTTCTTGTCACCATCCTAACAAGCATGACAAATCCAAGACCCAAAGTAGCACTTCTACAAAATGAAACTTACTTGCCAGACATATTATTATATATGTCCCAAAATTTCCTTATACTTATGGGGATAGGGCATAAAATATTCTGGTGTGATCCATAGGCTCATGGTACTACAAGTATGGCATAAGACACCCTACCCACCTGCCCAACCGCACCATTACCCCACCCCCAGTTCACTTTCTACATGATGTATTAATTCAAACAGAAACAGACAGTTCTCACCACTATGGCATGAATGAATGAAAAGTCTTCAAACTTTATTCTCCCATGAAATTTCATGGAGTTACTGTTTTCAAGCCACATCATTTGTTCCTGTGGTGATGGTTTGTTTACACCCAAGATATGTGCCAATACTGCACATTCCTGCGGTGATCACTTTATCACACCAATAGATCTGTTCATACCCAGTTGACCCGAACTTTTCCGGACCTTAATTATTTATGCATCCGATTGTTGGCCTGATTGTCGAATCAGCAAATGGCCGAGTCTGGCCCACGCCTTCATGTTTTAAGACCGATGCCACGACTAACGCTTGTCATTACAGCATGGCTTGTGCAAATCTTTCACCTAAAATGTCACATCATTGGTGAAAAGTGCATTTTTAGTTTGTTGACAGTTTGTTTTCCCATTCCATCCAACACACATCCTGTGTTTTACTTTCTGATCCTTCCACGTGTCATCCGGCCAGCCTGGTTGAACACAAAATGTAAACAAAGCAGGGTGCGCTTCCCAAAGTGAACCAAATAAACCTGAGTCCTATGAACTGGTCTACTGAGCAGTTGGTATAAAGTACACGAATCCAGGATTCACCATCAGACACCTGATATAACAGACATTGCCACGGTCCATGTTATACTGTAGTGTATAAGCAGGGATAGTATCCCCAATGATTCAGTCTCTTGTGAGCTCCATAGGAAATGAAACCAGTCAGATGATCATAAAGAAATTCAAAACTGAATTGTTCTTTTCAGCCACAGGCTACTTTGCCATCAGATACTTGCCAGGTATTTTCAATGCAGTGCAAAACCCCACTCCCACCTCAACCCCCACTCCCACCTCAACCCCCACCCCCATAAGGCCACCCCCTGTTCCTTGATTGCATTAACAAAATACATTTAAAACAAACACACCCCCTCCCCCCCCACAAAAAAAAAAAAGCAGCCAGAAAGCCACCTTGTAAGAGGTGTGGCCTCTCTGAAGGGGGACAAAATAATGGATCTGCCATATATTCTGCACAGAAATACATGTAATGGCCTTTTAACAAGGGTTGCCTCAGGTGAGGGAGGGCCTCATCAGAGGAGGACCACTGTACTGTCATAACACAACTCTTGTTATAAAATAGAAATACTGGTACACACATCAAGTATGAGTGCGTTGGTGTTGTAGTTCATGGCATCTTCCACCATGATGATCTCGGGCTTCATGACCTTCAGGGTCACTGTTATCTCCCCTTCCATAGGCTTGGCTGCCTCTGTCGCTGGCTTCGGAACAGCATCACCTATAAATGGCCAATTTAATTTTTTAACCATATGACAACTCCATAATCTTTTACTTTTCATTAGCCATAGAATTCCCATATTATCATTTGACTTTTACTCAAACACGTTGCTCTAGTACAAACAACTTTTTACATTTAGTTCACCATTTTGATTTTTACATTATTCTTACTTACATCAAGATAAAAATCTATTCTCACATGTTGCTAGTGGTTGTGCTGGTACATGTCACATGATCCAGATTTAACACCTCACAGAAATGAGCTCAATACTGAATTATTTATGGCCAGTTTTTGTCATGTCAATTAGTTTATACTACAAATGCAGATAGAATGTCTAGAGTGCTACAAGGCCAAACTACAATTCCACAAACTTCATGGATTGACAGCGCATCTAACATGAAAAGATTCTGTCTTTGCCAGTGTCATGTGAATCATGCAGCAATACTGAAGAATGCTGATTGGCCATGCCTGGCTGTGAGGCCTGGCCTCCTACCTCGGTCTTTTGGTGCAGGTGCAGGAGCAGGTGCCTGGGCAGGGGCCTGTGGCAGCCCCTTTGTAAAGAAGTCTGCCAGCTGCATCAAGTGGTCCACCACCAGGCAGATGTAGAGCGTGTTGACTGTCATAGCAACTGAAACACAAGGGCACGGCAACATGATGGCCACTTCTACAAATGACTATCCACAGGTAAGGAAAACATGATTTATAATCAAACTCTTTTCAAAGAAAATGTTTGAGTGGACCACATCAAAAACATATTGCTCATCCAGTGATTAATCTCAAATTTAACTTGACTGTCCTCTCCACATGAAGACCCTTTAATGGTGAAGGCAGATGGGGGTATCTTGTCCAAGATAGAGGAAGAATTGGACAGTCTGGCCTCAGGTGGATTTATGTTGATTTCAAACACTATTTAGTCACAGATGAAGGTGAAAGTTGAACACAGGTTACTTTGCAGTACCATCACTATACTCATCAGGATATATCAAGCTCTGATATTGCAACAACTGTTGCCAGAATGAAATCTGTATGAATGCTAAATTGCAGCAACAGTCCATTTGAATCACAATATTTACTCCCTGTCTCCGAATTTTTTAGAAATATCTTTTAAGCTCAATTTTTTTTCACCATTGTGGATGTGGTTGAAAACAATACCAATAAAAGTTTCTGCTATATTCAGTCAAGATTCAGAATTATTCTTTCAAAATTTAGAAATCTTTAGCCAGGTTTCTGGCTTCCTTAGCCAGACCTTTAAATCTCCACATTTTTTTTTTGAGAGCAAACAGATAGCAGCCCAGATTAAAGCAAAATTCAACAACCCATATTGGGTCAGCTAAGCAGGCAACTACAAGTTAGAACAATTTGCGTATGCCAAATTCATATAACAATCTACTTCAAACATTCAAGTACAACTAATACCAGAGCCATGCCCAGGGGGCATGAATGTCTCGCCAGCATTCAGTAGCAATGTAATTGTAAGACCAAACATTATAATGGTATTTAGTAGATGTTGAATGTATCAAGTAAATCTCAATATATTTACTCAGAATATACCACTTTTTTTTTTTTTTTTTAAACAAAATGGCCAATAAAGTATATAACATCTTAATACAAATCAGAGCTTGACATGCCAGTTTCAAGCTTCGTAGTGATAGATGTCATGTAAAGCACTTAATACCCCTTGGCCAACATGACTTCATATGTTCAGTTACCTAAGTTTGACCTTCAAAGGACACTTCAAGATAAATTTAAGAACACCAAAAATAAAGCATAGGTACTTTGCTATTCATGTTAAATAGTAACTAGGGACCTACAATCAACTATACCCAAGACACACAAGGAAAATAAGATTTGTCGAGTCAAAAGTAGGTCAAAGTCATCCACTTTCAAGAGATTTCTGACGTTTTGTAAGATGCAAAGCTAGTATAAATTTGGTGAACTTGGTTTGACTCTGGGCCATGAATAGCATTGTACATTCGAGGATGCAATGCATCTGACCTCCAAAGTAGGTCAAAAATACATCAAGGCCACCCACTTTCAATAGACTTCTAAAGCTTTCCTAAGAAGCAAAGGTGGTGTAAGTTTGGTAAACTTGGCTTGAATTCGTCAAAAGTTGCAGTGGTAACGCCACGTTTTGCATTTCACCCATGAAAATACATTTAGGTCGTTGAAATCAGTTGAGGTCATCCAATTTCAACAGGCTTCTGAAGCTTCTAAGTGTGACAGTGATGACCCTCATCTCTAGGGATGATTACAATGAATCATCCACCCAAGCATGAAAGCCTTTCCTAGTCTAGTTAGTGAAATAATGCCACTCAGAAGTTTTTCTCCAATGCTCAATCAAGCATAAAGTAATCAGTGAAGTGTGACAGTGATGACCCTCATCTCTAGGGATGATTACAATAAGTCATCCACCCAAATATGAAAGGCCTATGTAGTCTAGTTACTGAAATAATGCCACTCCGAAGTTTTTCTCCAATGCTCAATCAAGCATGAAGTAATCAATGAAGTGTGACAGTGATGACCCTCATCTCTAGGGATGATTACAATGAATCATGTACCCAAATATGAAAGGCATATGTAGTCTACTTACTGAAATAATGCCACTCCGAAGTTTTTCTCCAATGCTCAATCAAGCATGAAGTAATCAATGAAGTGTGACAGTGATGACCCTCGTCTCTAGGGATGATTACAATAAATCTTCCACTCAAATATGAAAGGCCTATGTAGTGTAGTTACTGAAATAACGCCACTCCGAAGTTTTTCTCCAATGCTCAATCAAGCATGAAGTAATCAATGAAGTGTGACAGTTATGACCCTCGTCTCTGGGGATGATTACAATAAATCATCCACCCAAATATGAAAGGCCTATGTAGTCTAGTTACTGAAATAATGCCACTCCGAAGTTTTTCTCCAATGCTCAATCATGCATGAAGTAATCAATGAAGTGTGACAGTGATGACCCTCGTCTCTAGGGATGATTACATTAAATCATGTACCCAAATATGAAAGGCCTATGTAGTCTAGTTACTGAAATAATGCCACTCCGAAGTTTTTCTCCAATGCTCAATGAAGCAAGAAGTTTTCAATGAAGTGTAACATTGATGGCCCACATCTCTAGTGATGATTACAATCAATCATCCACCCAAGTATGATAGCCCTATCTGATCTAGTTAGTGAAATAATGCCACTCCGAAGTTTTTGGTTGACAAACGGATGGACGGACGGATGGACGTCCGGAAAGTGACAGCTTAGTCTCGCAAACAGCTAACGCTGGTGAGACAATAATTAAGCTCTAGAAGTAACATAACTTGCTATCATTCTCGCCTGATATCATAGTGCAATCTTTCTCATTTTAACCAAGAATATTTTGTTTTGAGACCTCATAAAGCATCAAGATGGCTTCTTTTTTTTTTTTAATTTCAGATACATTCAAGGTTGTTGGCTTCCATTTGAATTGCCCAAACTGCACCAAGCACCACATCTGTAGCATTGGAATGCTCAACATACAGTAGACCTGCTTATGTGACCACCTGTCAATTGTGACCATCTTTGGTTAGTCCCATTCTTCATGTTTCTTTGTTTTTAGACCCTTGATATTGCAACCTCATCCACAGCAACTGAAATCTTTGTGATCCCAAGAATGGTCACAATAGCCAGGTTCCACTATATCATGGTTAAGCATGCTTAGGTAAGACAGGGTTCCAGGTCAACTCACTGTTCTTGCTCTGGTCTGCACTCTGTTCAAAGTTGACCTCCACCATGTCCCCAGCCTGTGCCCCTGGGGCAATCCCTGCACGTTCGATAAGCCTGCAAGCAAGTCATAGCATACGTCTTGTTCTTACTTAAAAAGTTACATATGTCATGAATGGTGCAACTAATTTGTTTATATGCTGCTAAGTGCAGTGGTGCTGTTTGGATAATATACACATAACAGTCTTATCTGCAAAGCAGACCAAGTTGCGTGTTACCACACTTGGTCTGCCCTTCTTTGACATGATTTTATTTATAGTAAGGGAAACAAAACTATATTGTGACCCTCCCCCTCATCTGAGATACCAATTAAGAAGTTCATTATCACCTAGACCAGTAGCACCCTCTGATCCCTAGTATACTAAAGCCTGTTACCATAGTAACCATACTCAGCCAATTAGAAACTGAGCCACTTTTCCAATGCTAAAACAGTGACCTTGTCAAAGAAGGGCAGCGGAGTAGACAAAATATGCAGCTATGGTCTGCTTTGGAGGCAAACAACAGTCAGCTGTCCATGGTGTCCATAAGGACCGTGTACTCCAAGTTCACATGTTAAACACTTAAATTATCTATATTTAATGATGTGTCTTTTTTCAGATAAATTCCATGATGAACCAAACATACACCACCAATTATGTTCATGTAGTCAAACTGAGGACATTCAGCTTATTGAGGAAGTAAAGCCACACAATGACTGGGTAGATCTCATTTCCTTATGGACGATTGTGTTGCACACATGGAAGAAGATGGTAATGTGAGCATACTTGCATCCATTGCCAAATATGGGAATACATTGAACAATAAATATTTGTTAATTTTTTAAGCTAATGACAATGAACAGTGGACAAAATGTAAGCTTATATACACCAATGACTACACTATCAGCAATCTCCTTGCATGCTGGGTATACTAGTCCTTGTCTGGCCTACATATCCAACAATACTGGTTTCCCGGTCTAGTCTACCTATCTGATAATACCAGTCTCCCTGCCTGGTCTCCTCAAATGATAATCTCTGTCTCCCTGCCTGGTCTCCTAAACTAATAATCTCTGTCTCCCTGCCTGGTCTCCTCACCTGATAATCTCTGTCTCCCTGCCTGGTCTCCTCACCTGATAATCCCGGTCTCCCTGCCTGACCTACTCACCTGATAATCCCAGTCTCCCTGCCTGGTCTCCACACCTGATAATCCCAGTCTCCCTGCCTGGTCTCCTCACCTGATAATCACAGTCTCCTTGCCTGGTCTCCACACCTGATAATCCCAGTCTCCCTGCCTGGTCTCCTCACCCGATAATCTGTCTCCCTGCCTGGTCTCCACACCTGATAATCTCTGTCTCCCTGCCTGGTCTCCTCACCTGATAATCCCAGTCTCCCTGCCTGGTCTCCACACCTGATAATCCCGGTCTCCCTGCCTGACCTACTCACCTGATAATCCCGGTTTCCATGCCTGGTCTACTACCTCATAATCCCAGTCTCCCTACCTGATCTACTCACCTGATAATCCCTGTCTCCCTGCCTGGTCGGGAGTCCTCCAGCACCATATTGTGCAGGATGACATGTGCATTCATACTATTATCTGATAACATCTTCCCATTGACAGCGATCTTCTTTAACTCAAACCTGGCTAAGGCCTTGGTCTTGTCCCGAGCCTGGTACCCACCAGCATTCTGCCACAAAAAACAAACACATAATGAAGCAAAGAAGTGGCATCATGACACAAGACACTATAAGCCATGTCCTAATATGCAGTATGCACATTAAGTTCCTGCCACAAAGCACAGGGTTGATGCCAGGCGATCACAGGGGATGTGCGGGTCACATCAATGTCACAGATGGGGCCATAAGATCATTTCTCACAAAATTAGCATTTTTTTAAAAGAAATTTAAGTTAACAAATGCCAAACTGGTATTCATTTAGTACTTCCTGAGCCATATATAAAGAAAAATTTTCCTCTGCCTTTAATAAGTATTCTTTATTTCCAAAATATTAGTAATATCCCGCTTGTCCCCACAGGTACCCACCAGTATCTCACCATATCCCACCAAGCTAGACAACACAATTAGGTATGCAGTTCTGGCTGGAAATTAATAAGCATAACTCCTATCTATACTCACTCAAAATAGAAAAAGCCTTCCTCCAGTTATACACATACACAACAGAACTATAGTTACCATGATAGGGGGCCCAAATAGTCCAGAACCACCACCAACCCCAAACCCATGCCATCCTTCTATCAATACATGGTGTGCCAATGACCTGGCAGAGTTATCTTATTAGCTAATACAGGACCTAAATATTTCAGAACACTACAACCCCAATCCCAACTCCTGTTGCCCCATCAAGTGCTATTTGCACATATTATGGATTGACTGAATTGATGTGGGCTAAAATATTCCATAAACAAAAGCCCCCTCCATTAAGACACATAATGAATGGACTAAATTACCACAAAGGGGCTCAAATATTCCATATTTCCCTCCATTTTCATTTATACTTGTTCTGCATTGACTGAATGGATATCACAGGGAGCAAAAATATTCCATTTCTACCCCCACCCTCCCTTCCCAAATTCCATTTGACAAGACATTTTCATAACTATGATTATTTTATGCAATGTACTAATTTTAATAACATAATTACAATATCAGCAAAAGAAAATATTTTGTTATAAGATGTGTAACACACTTTTCTGTGCAATTAGCATATTTATGCTCACATGATTTATACAAGCACATGTGAAAGGTTTAAAAAGATGGAATCATATCATCATTCATTAAGTTTCATCATATCCCTTCTAGTAATTGTATGATAACTCACCAAGTTACTATCCCCATTGTAGAGTGTAGCATTGATAGTTTCAATCTGGAAATCAAATTTCATCTTTGGATACACTTCAGTGGCCACTGCAGCAGCTGTAATCACAAAATCATCATCAAATGTGAAAAACACCATTTCGAAACCATGACATGTGTAGTACATAAAACATTGATCATTCATGGTTTAATGCTATTCCGGTCTCAGTTTGACAAAGATGACACAAGGATTTCAAAGCACCTCATTGAGAACTATGTATGGCACTCTGAATAATGCATACAAGGATTTGCATTATTACTCTTTACAAATGTCACAGAATATTTGATAATTGAGTGGCATGTTGTGACCAGTCAGTAAAAATCAGCCCTTGTTGTAACATCTTTTCAACTTCAACTTCACATCCTCTGCACAGCTAAAATGGCCTTAACTATCAGTGGTATCCTGTGCATGTTTAATTGATAAAAATATGCAAAGCCAATCAGAGATCCCAATTCTACATTTTAAGTAGCAGATAGGAAATCAACTTTTCTTCTTGTAAGAATTTTGGATATAATTGATATCAACAACTTGGACAATATTAAATTCTGAACCTTACTGCACTCATGCACTCAAAATTTCAACTTTTCAAAGGGCATCGTCATTACTGATATTAATAACATGGACTACATTAAATTTTGAATCTCTGTTTTTTTCTGCTGTGGAATAAAAACAATCTTTCCGCTTGGCCCTGTGATAGGGCATCAGGTGCAAAAATGCACAGTCCGCCTAGTAAACAGCTCCATGTTTCTGCACTGGTTGACCCAAAACCAGTACCTTCACTTTCCTCATTAGGAATACAAATAGTTCAAATGTTAGTTTGAAATTCTGAGTTACGTGGTAATGAAACTGAAACTAGGCTTTTTGTCTAGGATGTGCACAAAGTAGCAACACATTGTTAACCCTCATTATAAATACGGTATCATTTTCAAACTCCTGCCAGTGCTTGATGAGACCCAGGCAGAGTCGAAACACGTCGCATAAGCGCGCTCATCTTGGCTACTTGCCTTGTCTTATCTGCCTAAATTCTAAATCTTACTGCGCTCAAATTTAAACTTTTCAAAGAATAAGGAGGGGTAGGAAAAGGCCTGCATACAGCAAAACTACTCTGGCCATGTCTTGGCAGGGATATGTGACATGAAAAACCAAAATGAAAACAAACTAAACAAAACAAAAACAAAACAAAAAGAAAAATTAAAACTAAAATGGGCCCTACTTTTTTGGGGTGGGAAAGCAATCAAGTAAAATCTGGAAAAAAGTGAGCTTTATTTTCATGGGTGTTTTGAGGTCTTTTGTATTTTGACCTTGATACTGCCCCGGAGATCACTTTACACCACTAGTTATAGGCTGGCCCCTGCTGCAGGCATTTTAAACCTATGGTGGTTTCTATCAATACAGGAGGATCTTCCTACCGAAAGGCTCAGTCATCTACTGATATCTAAAACCCAAAGTAATAATAATGATCCAAGGTCTGATTTGAACAACAAATTAGCCTACGTGTGGTAGTTGGCGTTGCTGTAGCGGGTTCCGTTGAGGGGACTGTCTGCTGTGATGTCGGAGAGGAGCTGGCAGTTGTTTGGCCAGACACAGCAGGTGGGGCTGGCCCTGGCTTCTGGCCCTCAGTCAGGTTTTCATTCAGTAGATGCATTAGCATGGAGAAGTCTCCTTGGCTCAAACCAGCCTACCATAGAGGAATACAAAGTATTATATATATATATATATATATATATATATATATATATATATTGTTACAGTCCAAACTACATGCCCATAGGGACTGGCGTAAGATACAGTGAAACCTGTTTTGAAAAACCACTGCAAGGAAAGAATACCTGTCTTTTCAGACCATGTTTACCAGATCGCTTTTGCCACCTTTCCCATAATGTTGCACCTCTATTGAGACACCACCTGTCATATGCAGCCACTTTTTGGTCTGCCCTAGGGGCTGTCTCTGAAAACAGGTTTTACTGTACTGTGATGATACGTAGACTTGGATAAGTTCTTCAGGTATATCAGTTTAGTACAGTGAAACCTCATTATAACAACACTCAGATATCTGATATATTCACTTAATGACACAAGTTTTCAGGGACTTGAAGTCAAACTCCTATGTTATTTGCCTCATTTATCTGACATATTCAGTTTTCCGACATATTTTTTCAGCGAACAACTGGTGTCATTACAATGAAGTTTCACTGTATATATACACCACAGAAGAATCACTGATGCTCAAAGTATGCTAAAAGTGCCCAAATATTTCATACACATGTAAAAACTTATGGTATGTACCTTAAATGGGTCTTCAAGTGGTTATTTGAAAGCAAGTACTAACACTTGCTGTGTGTGTATGGCCATATTAATGTATATAATTATGCATCAACACTGGCTGTGTCCATATAGCTACACTGATTACCCATATTTGCCTACATTACCCATCTGTTCATATCCACAATAGCATGGTCTGGTCATGCCTCCAATGCACTGCGATGTCTTTTAAGGTAGCAGAGCACACACTTTCCTCATGAAGATGTACCCACTTACTTCAATAAACATGCAGTGGCTAAATCTGGTCCTCTTGCTTTAAAAGTCCACAAATTCTTTTGTTTCTCAAAATACACGACAGGCATAAAAGTATCCATGTTTAGAATTGTAAGTGCCAAAAGATTCCAAACACATCTATATTGGGGATTTTTGAAGTTCATACAGTCATCCTGTCATTTCTTTACTTATCACCGACATATCTATTTTTCTTGAATTTGTGCTATCGACCTATTTTTCACAAAACTACATGTTGACAAAAAACTGTTTGCAAGGTGGTTTATCTGGAGATCATAACATTTTCCAAATATATACTCTGATAGGAGTATCTGTTCCACTTAAAATGAAAAGTCTGTTCTGCATGGGACTTGTGCTCACCACCTTCATGGACCACAACGTTCATTTTCAGAACAGAACCAGGCAATAAAATAAACTGATACATGTCATAACACAGCGTATGTTAGCTTATTCCAAAGTAAGGGGCCCAAATCTTAGAGACAAGAGATACACACAAGATGCTTTGTCAGACACTGCTCTTTGGGCGTATCAGTTCATTGTGACTTTTTTCATCGGTTTCATCATTGTCCTGACATCATGCTATCTATGAATTATTTCAGTAGCCCTGACAGGCCTTCACATGCACAATGGTGATCGCTGCTTGTCAATAATCTTTATGCCCAGTGGATTTTGATTAACTTGCAGATGACAATCTTTCTTTGAACTTTTCTCTTTTGGTTCCTCCACAAAATATATGGGGTTTTATTTAAGGCCACCCATGTAACTTTCAATTCTGGCAACAAAGCAGACAGGGGATGCCAATTGGCACTTGGATTGTGCAAAGCACTTAATACCCTTCAGCCAACATGGTTTCATATGTTCAGTGACCTAAGTTTCCCTTCGAAGGACCCTCAATGTAAAATTTAAGAACACCAAAGGAAAGCACATACATTACCATTTTGTGTTCAATAGTAACCAGGGGCCTAAGATCAACCATACCAAAAGTATACAAAGAAAATAGGATCATGACCCAAGTGTGACCAAAGTCAGATTTAAAAACACCCAAGGAAAGCTCATAGGTAATTTTCTATTCATGTTCAATAGTAGCTATGGGCATACAATCAACCATTCCTAACATATACAAGGAAAATAAGTTTTACAGAGTTAAAAATAGGTAAAAAATAGGTCATCCACTTTCAATATACATTAAAATGCAAATTTAAGGCAATCAGAGATTGCTGAATCCATGTCCCCGTTGCCTCATTTATAATTTTGCTAAACACAGGTCTCATTTTGGAATGACTGTAGTCAATACAAATAGACTATCACTATGACCTAGATACTTGACCTAGTGACCTACTTTTGTTTCATAACACACTTTTAGGTCAATATATATGTGTGCATGAAGTTTCATGAAACTAAGTTAAATAGTAAAGGAATTATAGCCTGGACCGATTTTATAAGGATATATCACTGTGATGCAGACACTTGACCTAGTGACCCATTTTGTTACATGACACACCCTTACATCCAGATGCACTTGTGTCAAACATTTTATTAATCTAAGGACAAGCGAGTTACAGCCCAGACACGAATAGCAGACAGACAGATGCGAGGATGCATGATGCTTGACATGGTGAGCTGCCTTTATTACATGACAAATCTTCAAGTCATGATGTGTGCGTATGAGGTTTCATGAAAGTAACTTAATGAGTAAAGGAAATACAGCATGGACCAGGATATACCACTGTGTAACCCAGATATTTGACCCAGTGACCTACTTCCTACTTTTGTTACATGACACACCCATATCTTCAGATGCATCTGTGTGTAAAGTTTTATTAATCTGAACTGAAGCAGATGTGAAAAATAGCCCAGCCCATATAACTGTATTGCAGTTTATTAAGGCCTTGCCATGACCCAGATTGTTGATCTAGTACCCTACTTTTGTTCAAGACACACTATTTGCAGAATATACCAGTGACCCATATATTTTACTCAGTGATTTAGTTTTGCTTCATGACACACCTTTGGGTTAAGATATATGCATGTGTGAAGCTTCATGAAACTAAGTTAAAGATTAAAGGAATTATAGCCTGGACATGATTTTGCAAGGATATGTCACTATGACACAGATACTTCACCTAGTGACCTACTTTTATGCATGACAACCCTTGTGTCCAAATACACAGGTATGTAAAGTTTCATTATTCTAAATCAAAGGACAGCAGACTTACAGCCCAGACATAAAGTGTGATGTAGTTTTATATGATTGTATCACCATGACCCAGATACTTGATCTACAGACCTAGTTTCATGACACACCTTTAGGTCGCGATATATGTTTGTGTGAAGTTTCATGAAACTAGATCAAATAGGAAAGGAATTACAGCCCAGACATGATTTTACAAGAATATGTCACTGTGACCCAGATACTGGACCTAGTTACCTACTCTTCATACCTGACACACCCGTATGTCCAGGTGCACCTGTGTGAAAGCTCCATTAGTCTAATTTGAAGGACAAGCAAATTATAGCCCAGACACGTATAGCAGACAGACGCACATAAGGAAAAAGCGATAACTAAATGCCTCTCCTCCACCAGGAGTGGGGCATAATTACACAGTATCTGAAATGGGCTCAGACTTCATTCAAGTAAACAGGGCAATGAAGTGAGGTCCTCTAAGTGCTGTTCAAGCATGTAGTGGTAGGAGATGCCCTTTTTTGAAATGTTTTTATTGTCACCAGATGCAACCAAATTCTGCAAGATAATGCCCCGTGACCTTGAAAAATATGTCAAGGTACATATTTGTAAGTTAGGTTTTATAATGGTGCATATCCATGCACTATTTGATAGACAGATCTCAACTAGAACATACTGATTTTCCAACAGAAAATCAAATGTCTCCCGGTGGATCACTTACGTCTCTGAATAAGCTACAGGTGATGACAAATTACAAATGACCAAGTTTGCTTGAAAATTACAATCCTATTTTAGCTCTCACCTAGATACATTACTCTAGCAATTTTCATCAAGTTCTTCAAGACTTATTGCAGAGAAACCAATTTCACATAAGTGACCCTGTGACCTTGAAAATTAGGTCAAGGTCACCCAAATACAATCCCAACCTTGGTCTTCCCTTGATACATAATCCTACCAAGTTTCATCAAATTCCATCCTGTTCTTCATGACTTATCAAACGGAAACCAATTTCACATAAGTGACCCTGTGACCTTGAGAATTCGCTTAAGGTCATCCAAATACAATCCCAACCTAGGTCTTGCCTAGATACATAAGCCTACCAAGTTTCATCACATTCCATCAAGTTCTTCATGACTTATCGCATGGAAACCAATTTCACATAAGTGACCCTGTGACCTTGAAAATTAGGTCAAAGTCACCCAAATACAATCCCAACCTAGGTCTTGCCTAGATACATAATCCTACCAAGTTTCATCAAATTCCATCAAGTTCTTCCAAGACTTATCGCACGGAAACCAATTTCACATGTGACCCTGTGACCTTGAGAATTCGGTCAAGGTCATCCAAATACAATTCCAACCTAGGTCTTGCCAAGATACATAATCCTACCAAGTTTCATCAAATTCCATCAAGTTCTTCAAGACTTATCGAACAGAAACCACATAAGTGACCCTGTGACCTTGAGAATTCGCTCAAGGTCATCCAAATACAATTTCAACCTAGGTCTTGCCAAGATACATAATCCTACCAAGCTTCATCAAATTCTTCAAGCCTTATCGCATGGAAACCAATTTCACATAAGTGACCCTGTGACCTTGAGAATTTGCACAAGGTCATCCAAATACAATCCCCACCAAGGTCTTGCCAAGATACATAATCCTACCACGTTTCATCAAATTTCATCAAGTTCTTCATGACTTATCAAACGGAAACCAATTTCACATCAATGACCCTGTGACCTTGAAAATTAGGTCAAGGTCACCAAAATACAATCCCAACCTTGGTCTTGCCTAGATAAATAAGCCTACCAAGTTTCATCAAATTCCATCAAGTTCTTCATTACTTATCGCACGGAAACCAATTTCACATAAGTGACCCTGTGACCTTGAGAATTTGCTCAAGGTCATCCAAATACAATCCCAACCTAGGTCTTGCCTAGATACATAAGCCTACCAGGTTTCATCAAATTCCATCTAGTTCTTCATGACTTATCGAACGGAAACCAATTTCACATAAGTGACCCTGTGACCTTGAAAATTAGGTCAAGGTCACCCAAATACGATCCCAACCTAGGTCTTGCCTAGATACATAATCCTACCAAGTTTCATCAAATTCCATCAAATCCTTCAAGACTTATGGCACGGAAACCAAGTGTTGAAGAACCTGAACAACAACAACAACAAGCGGAAGAAACGGGCGCTAAACCAATATGTCCCCCCGTCTTCCACCGGGAGACATAATTTAAACCTTACTTAGAGCAGTACTACCATTGTGCACTCTTGACCTTAAAAAGTGCATCAAATATGGAGGTATGAAGGCTTTTGAATCACTCCATGCTGTTTCGTTTGTGTAATCTTCAGATTGATAGATGCAGGTTTTCAAAAGTTAGAATGGTATCACCACCTTGCACATGCAAGATAATGCCCTCTGACCTTGAAAAATAGGCCAAGGTCAAATATGTATGAAATTTAGTTAGGTTTTGTAATGGTGCATAATCAAGTACAATTTGGGAGTTGAATTTCAAAAACCCTCTCAGTTACATCAGTACTTCTATTGTGCATTTGATTTTTACCTTAAAAAAGTATGTCAAAATAAAGGTATAACCTTGACTTTACATAGGCTTTCAAAACACTACACGATGGATCTTTTATGTAAAATTCAGATTGATAGATGCAAACTTTGAATAGTTACAGCAGTAACATCGCTTTGCCATGTGACCACAGTGTGACTTTGAAAAGTGGGTCAAGGTTAGCCATGCTTACACACAATATAGATCTGATAGCGATGTACAGCCACACGCAATTTGGAAGTCTCAACTGAAAAACTTAAGGTAACACTACATGGATAGACAGATGGGCAGACAGATGGTGTAGGGAACAACAATGGCCCGAAGTGTAAAAAACAGGAAAATATAATGACTGCAGTATATCTAAAACAAGAGGCCCATGGGCCTGGTGCTCTGCTGAAATATATCGGGATAAAAGACAGAATGATGGGTAAATAAGTCGGTGACAAGGAGAGATGTTTTTAAATCTGATTTATTTGGCAAATTTATATGAGAAGTTGTGCAATAAAGATTGGCCTAACTCAAAAATTGTGGGGTGCACAGCATTGACGAGATGACCCCTATATTCAAACTGACCATTGACTTTGACCCTTAACTCGGATTAAAAAAAAAAAAAAAAGGTGCATTCAAAATATGCACCCTACATCCAGCTTTCCATACATGGTCTGTTTGTTGAAATTGGGTAACACCTTTTGGAGTTATCGAAGAAAAACAATAAATTTGGACAAGTGCCAAACTCCATAATTACTGGGTCATGGTGACCCAAAATGTAGGTCACCAAGCACAGTTTTATGTTCCATGTACTCAAGTGCAATTTTGATCTGAAGGCTCAATTCTTTTTGCCATAGATGTCCAACTTACACCCTGCCTTTACAAAATCACCTCTATCCACTTTACAGGCATGGTGACCTCACAAAAATAGGTCAAGGTCACTGATATTTAATAACATTCTAGCATTGAACATGGTCCATATATCCTTTAAATTTGGCAAGTCTAATCCTGTTACTTATCAAGATATGCAATTTTACATCTTAAAACATTTTTGGTCATAATTTTTGTTAAATTATAGGTAGCTCCACTAGTATCATTTGCATCTTAGACTTTGACATCCCCCCACAATGCCATGAAGATCCACCAAAATTAAATATGCTAAAGTGTTCACAATATTTTCACATTTTGACCCCTATATTACATAATATTGTAGATGGCCCCACCAATACCAAAAGGAACCTAGATTTTCATATACCCTGTAAGTCCTGACAGTTATATTGGGCTAACTTGAGAATGGCATGGTGCTTACAATCAATAGTTCATGGTTAGATGGATGGACATGAGCGGTTGCAAAATCTCTGCAACCTTAGGTCAGCAGAGGTAAACAAAAATTAGGAGCATTCGAACAAAATAAATTAGGTATTCCAGTCTGTGTACTGAAACAAAATCACACCATTACCTTGAAATAAGTGGAAATTATACAAAAAAGAACGTACAAGAGTGGTGAAAAAAATTGTTAGATCATTAAAAAGTGGGACCTTGCATTGGAAACATGGCAGCTTACAAATTGCCAAAGCTATATGCGGTCTTATACTAATGGTGACAACGACAAGACATATGAAGACAAACAAAGAGACACAACTGTAACAGACCAATCAAATATCATCATTATGACAGCTCTAGACAGGTAGCAGTTGAAATTATTAATGACAATGAGGTAAGTGGTTGTAAAACATGAACTATAAGTAGCAACAGTAAAGAAAAATGCTTTGCAAGAAGACCCTTAGCTCTGGGAAATACATGACTGAATGACAGGAATTTGGGAATTAATGTAGTCTTATTGGTCATAACGTGGATATGAAAGACTGCGTCAAGACACACTCAGAGCTTAGCCATTGGTTTGTGCAACATGAATCTTTTCCAAACAATGCCTCATGCCACTGACATTAACATATCTTCATCCAATATGACTGCGTCAAGAGGCTCGGAATACAGATGTCAAGGTATATTGCAATGTCACAGATAGTCATTAGTGTAGACAAGGCTTCATTCAAAAAGTTACATAATTAAACTCTTACCATGGAATCTGACTCCTGAAAGGAATGAACTGATGTAAACTTTGTGCCTTTACATATAACCTGTGGAAGCTTGCTATAACCATGGCAGAGATGTCATGGTCAAGCAAATGAAATTTTAAACTACAGTAACTGTTGTACACATAACACTATCTCATAAACAGCTCAGGGGAAGTCAAAGGATACCCTTTATGAAATCTGAATACCAATGTAGAACAATATACATTGGTTGATTTAAAACTTTAAATACACAAATGAAAAGAAGAAACACCTGCAATGAAACTCTTCCAGCCATAAAATATTACATGGCTATTTTTCTCAATTTCAAATACACAATTTATGCAAAGTGTGATGAACAAACGTGACTGTCTTCATGGCCATGTATATTTGTGTTTGCATTTTGCAACTTAAACTGAAAAGGGGGAAGGAAAGCTTAAAGACCATACCAGATTCAGCCATTATCCAAGTTCTACTTTCAATTTCTACAATTCTGGTTGAAGAAAATGGGCTTACTACCAATCCACTTAATTTTACTGTGTATTTCTGTTCCTTTATTTTGCTGATGGCACAAAATCCTTGATATAAAACACATTGAAATATTATTTTCACATAGGGTCCAAAATAGTGAATTAGAAAACTTGACTTATGTGCCTGAAATGAAAAAAGTGCAAATTTATAGACATGAAAGTAAGCACTTCTACAGGACACTTCGAACTACTAGGTTTACCAAAACTAGTTGGTGTAGACGACAACACAGTAATAATGATATATTATACTCACTGACCTTTATCATTATGACATCTCATCCAGTAGCACTACCAGAAATATTGTACCTCCTCTTTTACCAATATACATGTACCTACCCAATTTTAATAAATATATGATCCTTCCCCTGAAGAAGGTGAACATATCATCATGCAAAACTAGTCGGGATTTAAGGGAGTCTCATGTACAAACAAGAAAAAAACAAAAAAACATATCCTGTGGTCACAATAGTTTTCTTTTCAGTACATATGATAGAACTCTTGGTATTGTTGTCTACACAACCTTTGGATTACTTACAATACCCCCTGCATCCATATGGATCCAGATCTATCATACCCTTATTGACTATATTAGAGAGTGTTCCTGAATCTCTCTCCCTTTCTTGCAAAACTAGTTGCAAAATTAAGTGTAGCTACTCAGTGTAACAACAGGCCCATGGGCTTAATGCTCTGCTGACCAATATCACCCCAAAAAAACCCATTTCTTGAAATGTATTCAATCCACAACCTTAAAACATTTATCAAGATGCTAAATTAAATGTCCTTTTTATTAGGACTTAATGACCTTGAAAAATGGGTCACCAAGTAGTGTTTAATATACAATATACTCAAGTGCTATTTTGATCTGAAGGCTCAATTCTCTTTGCCATTTATGTCCAAGCTACATCCTGCCATTACCAAATCACCTCTTTCAAATTTAGAGGGCTGGTGACCTCATAAAGTGGGTCAAGGTCACTAATATATTACATGCTAGCATTGGATATAATCTATATATATCCTATAAATTTGGCATGTCTACTCCAATTACTTTTTTGAGATATGGAATTTTATATTTTAAAATACATTTTGGCTCATTGTTTAAGTCAATTTACAGGTGGCACCATTGCTATCAAAAGAAATTTAGACTTTGACCTCCTCCATAATCCCACTACATTTCATTTAGATCTATCAAACATTAAGGATGCTAGAGTGCTCCCAAGATTTTCACATTTTGATGCATATACTACATAATACTGCAGGTGGCACCACCAATATGGAACTCCACCTAGATTTTCATACACTTGTCAAGTCCTGAAACTTATATGGGCTTATCTTAAAATATGTGTACTGTATAGCACTCACAAGCCAAAAAATGAAGGATGGACAGACAAACTAAAGTGGTCATATGAGCTCTGCGACCTTTGGTCAGTAGAGCTAAAAAAAAAAAAAAAAAAAAAAAAATAGCCAATCTAAAACAGCAGCCAACTGTTACTGATTGTTATCAGACCACAAAGTATCAATGACTGTCCTTGTTTTTGAACAGTGTTCAAACAGTTTTGTCCAAGTGAACAGTGAGGCGGTAAGATACATCACATGGTACCCTTTACATAAAAACATCACCTGCAGGGGCCCAGGATGGTAATGCTTTTGAGAACTGCCCATAATGATCTGTGTACTTACAGAGAAGGCCTCCAGTTTGCCGGCTATCTCTATGTCTGGGTGAGCTCTGTACCAGGACGCTGCCAGGTTACGGGTGACAGCCAGACGGATGTTGACTGGCTCCAGTATGCGGCACTCAGCCACTACCCGGTCATCTGTATACAGTGTCCTGAGAGTACACAGTAAAATGTCAGTATTGATGTCACTCTGATCAAACCCTCAGTGCCCTTCCCCACTCAACTGACACAAGAGTACAAGGACGTTGAGTACCATGTCCTGATATGCTTTTCTGGCTTTTCTTGTTAATGTTAATGATTTTGAATGAAAATGATTGTACAGATGTCTCAAGAATATGTCCTCTGTCAACACCTTTCCTTGGCACAGAAAGCTCAGTATTTAGCACCCAACCCTTGCCAAGAAAAGCTAATCCTAGGGCAAGGCGTCAACAGAATATACATGTACACACCTCCTTTGTCCTGAAATTCTTTAAATTTAAAATCAATGCTGCTGTCTTTCTGTTGAAAGCTAGGGAAGCTATCATTGAACATGTTTAAATGAGGCAGGCACTCTTATTACCTGGTTACCTACCTGCCATGCTTTAATTTTCATTCACAACAACACCAGGAAATTTTACTGGACAATAAATAAAGTGAAGAAATTCCCCAGACAGCCACCACTGAATCTAATCAAAAGTTGAACGAAGCCTCACCTGAGGACTTTGAGAGAAGTGAGCTCAATGGCCAGCTTATCCAGAATGGCTGGCATGCCCTGTACGCTGCGGGCTCCTTCCACCATGCTGAAGCTGTTGCTTAGTGACAGCGTCCCTAAATCTGCCACCAAGGCATTCGTTGATTGAGAATTCTGGGGCACCACAATGACAGGTGCCTTCATCTTGATGTTGAGTGCGATGCGGGCAGACTTCTGGGACAAGTCCTGAGCAGCCGCTGCTGCAGAGGCAGCCGCAGCTGAACTGGCCTCAGCCATCTTGTCTTTAGCCGCTTGGAACTGATCCAGGAACCCCTGTAAACAAGACATGCCCTGTAGTACACCCTGTGAACATGTTATATCCAATATGGTATTCCCTGTAAATAAAACAACCAATGGCACCCCCTGTAAACAAGACATGCCCTGTGGTACCCATCTGTAAAAAACATAGCCAATGGTATGCCCTGTTGACAAGGTATAGCCACTGGTACCTTCTGTACACAAGCCATATACTATAGTGTCCTGTAAACAAGACATACCCTGTGGTACACCCTTTCAACATGTTATATCCAATATGATGTCCCTGTAAATAAAACACCCAATGGTACCCCCTGTAAACAAGACATGCCCTGTGGTACCCATCTGTAAAGGACATATCAAGTGGTATGCCCTGCACACAAGGCATAGCAGTGGTACTCCTGTAAAGTGAATATAAAAAGCGGCCAGACTCTCACTTTTTGCTTTGTTTGGCTTCTAGGACTGTTGGATGTTGGAAGGTTGACATCTCACTTTAACATCAAAGGGTTAATTTTTTTTGGAGTGGAACTCTGACAGTCCCAGAAACTTAACAAAGCAAAATTTGCAAAAACTGAGACCCACTTTTGTATTCACTTCTTCTAGTTTATTTTGCCACAAGAATTTCAAAATTTGAATGAAAAATAAAAAAGCTGAATCCATTGTATGTTCATTTTGCGCAGTTGTATAAACACAAGACAAGTGACACAAATGACAATGGCAAAACACAATTCTCCACTTTCATGTACTTTTCAAAAATATATAGTTTGTAAGACTCATTTTTAGTTTATTGTATTTTATGGCCAATTTTAGAGTAGAAGTATATCCTTGAGTCAGAATGCCCACCTATTTCAGTAGGCAGCATATCTAGATGCCTTGACCTCACGAAAGACTACTGCCAGCTCCCACCAGCAGACTGATAGTCTGCCATACATTTCCTATCGATGTCTGGTATCTGCCTGCTGTCAATACAATTCTTATTTTACAGAATGCCCCTACAAAGGTACACAACTCTACATTTGTTAAGAGTCTCAAGGTTTTGAACAAGATTGATACCACCCTGTGCACATCTCAGGTCCAACTTGGAAGTTGTCCTGTTTGTAAATATTTGTTGAGAATTTTGTGGATGGTGTCAGTACAGAAAACATATTTGTACCATTTTCCCAAGACTTTCACCATGTCAAGTTTAATATGTCTACAAGTGACTTTTTATTTATTTGGTTTAATCATTCAATATTTATTCATTCATTTGTTCATTTTATACTTTGGAGATTCTTGATTGATCATTTGTTTAGATGTATAGACATGAACAAACACACTCCACCTTTATTTGTACTTGACACAGTCAAAGTAACTCTAGACTCTTGATTTTGTCTTCCTCTACCACAATGGAGAATGATGTATTCTTTGGCCAGATCTGTACCAGTTATTAGAAGTAATCCTATACTAGCACTTCTTTACAGTCACCTAAATTTGACAACAGTAACTTAGTAACAGCTTTGCCAGAGGTCATATTTCACCTACATTAACTAAACAACTGACTTCAGAACTAATTTTGGCTGCAATACCATAGGCTGCACAGACCATTGCAGCACCAATATGTCTACATACCAGTAGATCCATGACAAATTTGTTCAGGAATATGACTTTCATGCATCCAAAGTTAAGGTCCACTTTGGTATCCACAGCGTCCATGTTGGAGTAGTTCTCTCCATCGGTTGCACCATTGAACACAGCCAGATCCACACGGAACACTTCACCTCCCTCCACACACAGAATCTGTCAACAGAATCAGAAAGAACCGAAACTTGTGCAAGTCCACTTCCTGAACGATGTGAATCAGAGCTAGAAAGACAAGCCTTTATCATAGGAATGAACGTCACCAATTGGGAACTCCTCATCTTCATGAACGGAATGGGTGTTCGCTACATATGCGATACTGTGTGCTAGTGCATTATGGCAAATATGTAGAGAACACCCATTCTCTTCATGCAGACCAGGAGTTCCAAATTCCCGACATTAATTTCTATATGTATTCTTATAAACATTTACAAAAATTAACAGACTCTGCAAAATTCTATTGAAAAAGCTTATTTTTCCACTTGTTGAACAGCCATCAGTTCACAGCAGTTTTTCCAGATGAAAACCCTGCTCCAGGCCCTAGTTCCAATGCCAGGCAGCAAAATTTCAGGTCACTGTGCATTGTGATCAGGAGGCTATCTCTTCATGGGTCCTGATACCTCTTCATGAGGGTATGGAGTGCCTTCTCATCCTTATATTTGTAGTGCTATAAATTATGGCCAAATTAGGCCCATCATACTGAATGTATACATGTATATACAAATTTAATTATTCAAAATATTAAATTGAATGTTGAAAAGTACATGCATATGGGCTTAATCACATAACACGATCCAGTAATTAGGCCCAAATGACCTCATAGACCAGTGTCTTTCTAGATTTATGTGTACTCATATACCTATAAAAAAACACGATCAGTCAGGAGCAAAGGGACCTTAAAGCATTCGAAAGTGCATTTTCGGGGGGGGGAGGGGGATGTCCATTTTTTCATACATGGGGCCATTATGCTGTCAACATTTTCACAACTTTCCCCACAAAAAAGTAAAGAAAAAAAAGGAGATCAAAGAACGAGCAATGGAGGATAAACCACACTAAGAATTTTGACACAAATATTATCACCTTTATAAATTAGAATGCCTTTTCCCCAAGAGGTAGCAAGCCACTTTGCCTGCAGTACTACATGTGCAAGGGTATGCACTTCACCAGCAGAATTTATTGCAACATAGAAAATTTAGATTTCTTTAGAGTTTTCACAACGACAAAGTTTACTCTGACTTGCACAGCCTACCTTTGGATACAAGGCATTGGGAGTAGGATTGTAGACGACAATGTCTTTCAATCCTGTTTCCACGGTGATCTTGGTTTTCATGACTGCCACCTTGGCCTCCAAGCCTGAAAAACGAGGGAGTTTTCATATTAACTTATTTCACACACCATAATTACATATAAGTTATTTCGCAATAACTTTACAAATGAAGCTGCTTCATATGACAATTTTAACCTTGATAGGGGCATGTGACATGTGTAGTATAAAGCTGATCATTACATTAATCCCGTCCCAAAATCAATGGAAACCTTGGTGAGAGATTAGTCACCTCTGTCCACTGTACAACTCTGTTGACATCGATCCAAGACATCTGCAGAGTAACCCTGACCTAGTTACAATACATGTAAGACTGAGTCAACATCTTTCCTTGGCACCTAACCACTGCCAAGAAAGCTGTTGATCTGGAACATGCTATCATGGTAGACTGTACGTACAATTCTCGCCATTTTTTTTCAAATGACAAAACCTGAAGTAAAAACCATTAAACTGCACAACAATTTGTAAGCTTTTCAATGATCTGAATGGAAAAAAAGGTAAACATTTGAGCAAAATCCTACTGGTGTTCTTGAAATTTCTTTAAAATAAAAAAAAATACTGAGTATCACACACAGTACATTCACTGAGCCATCTTCCCATGGTGCTGCTGACAATTCTGTTTTATGAGGTCCGTTATGAATGGGTCATATTCAACCTGTGAAAGTTTGACATTTTTTTTTTCGCTTTTGATACAGGCATACATGTATTCTGAAATACTACATCAAATCTAACAAACTATAGCTAATAACAATGCAGATGGTCACTGCCATCCATGGGTCGAGCCTTATGTCTGAGTTACCTTTAATCTTGACATCAGTGAGGAGGTGGGACTGTGTGCACACGGCCACAGAGAAGACATCCAGCTTGGCCTCCACCGCAATGTCTATAACCTCCTCATCCTGCTTCCGTCGACGGCGAGCTTTTACACAAATGCAACCATGACATCAATATAAAAATAGCAAAAAAAAAGTAATAAAATTATTATTTATAAGCAATACTAACTTTTCATTTCATGCTATTAACTCTTTCAGTACCAACTGCTACTCACATCGAACTACATCAAATGTACGCCCTGAATTGTAATAAGGGTGCTGGATTCATGTCCTTTGTGAAAAGACCTTTCATTCAAGTACCAGTATACCTGAACTTACATACAATATAATAGTTTGGGTCAACAGCTTTCCTCAGCACACTTTGGATGCACTGGGTTCACTGAGGAAAGCTGTTGACTCAGTCCAAAATGTGGAACTGAAAGAGTTAACAAAAAGGTCCAGACTTGCCCAATTATCCAAAAGGTGACATAACTGTAGTAAGAAAGGTGAAATCAAAATGTTCACACGAACAGTACATCAAAATATTTCCACATATCAGGTATGTGTACAGTAAATTGCAATATACAGATTTATTTACAGGTCAACCCTGTCTGCAATTGGCATCTTTGACAACTGACAATGGTGACCACTACACACGTTTCACTGTCATGGCCACCTACCTCTCTTAGGCGCAGCTGCCACCTCGTCGGATTTCTTGGGAGAAGAAGAGGCTGTGGTGGATGGGGACTTGGCTGGCTCTGGTGAGGCGGGTTTGGGTGGTGGCTGAAGTGCTGTGGCAAACTCCATCAGGTTAAGAATGGCCTCCTGGTGCAGCAGAACTTCCAGGCCGCGGAAGTGGACGCTGATCTTCTGCTCTATGTTCTTGTATGTGGTAGCAAAATCTGGACCCTTCTTGTTAGCCTGTGTGAAAAAAACAGGCTGAATATAATCAAGGTATAGACCCTTTCCCCCTTAAATTAAGACTAAAACAACACCTTTCTTTGGCGTGGACTGCACATCCAGCCAGTTAAAAATGTTTCTGGCCTGCCATTTTACTTGATCATTTTTTTTTTTTTTTGATCTTGATTGTTCTATGCTCATTTTCCCCATGCACGAGGATTACTTCCCATAAGCAAGGACACTTGTCCTTACGACATAACAGCTAAAACATAACAAAACAGGAAGGAGGACACAAATACACCCCTTACTGTCCCTCTGCATTTTTAACAAAGGGGGCTCCACCCAGGATCCCCCTACAGTTTTCTGAATTCCTCTCTATGATATAGCATAAATGACCAAATTTTGCATGAAGAGGGGATCCCCGGACATCACTGGGACTTCCCACTGACTAGCAACAATGCCCCACCGGTAGGGAGCATAACCCTGTGTCGCGTGTAACGTACACGCGACTGACCATCACGTCATTAGACGGGTGGGTGGACTCCCCAGGCACACAAATCCAACTGGCCTGCATGTGACGTCACTGTAGTACATTAACAACGCCTTTTGTTGACACTACAGTATATAAGCCGAAGGTTTAACCGTTATGTCCAGTCCCTGATGAGCCGCTCATACGGCGAAACCGGTCGGACGAATTTCCTCTAAACCCACATTTTGGCTGCTGGGCCTTTGCCTTGTTTAATCATTTTACTTGATCAACCCACACCAAGGAAAGTTGTTGACCTGAGGTATGTTACTCTGAGAGTCTGATCTACAATTCTCATTCAAATTGACTTTCCTAATTGCTAAAATTATTAAAAAACACTGAAGCAGAGGATAATTGACCACCAGGCAGTTTTGGCTGGTTTAAACAGGAAACAGTTCATTGTTCCCTACCCAAGAAGTAGATGCAATACACTGTATGAGAGTTGCTATGCATGTTGCTTGGGATTATTTTCAACAAAATACTATGCATGAAGTGTTATGCCATGTTTGCAGTCAGCAGCTCAATTCACACTAAATTTCACAAATATAAACTCAAGAAATGATGACAAATATGACATGGAGGCCACAGTCAACATACCTTGAGGTACTGTACTTCAAGCAGCTTGCATGTACTATCATCTGACACTGGTGTGTTCACCAAGTTGATCAGTGGGCCATCATTGAGAGCTAAAATAAAAATATGAAGCCACAGCTCATCATTATACAGAGTAAGAAGCAATTATCTTCAACAACAAAATTGTCACAATGCAAACAAGAGAAAAAAAAACTCAAAAGTATTAATTTCTTCTTAAATATTTAAGAATATATTTCAATCAGAGAAGATATTCCACCAAAAAGAATGAAAATTTTTATATTCTCCCACATTTTTTTTTCATAAGAAACTATCCTCAATTTAGAATTTATAAAATTTAAAATATTGTATCAAAGATAACATTGTGTAACAACAGATATATGTGGAAGAATGACAAAATATTTTTCTCAAAATCTTTTCATGAGAAATCTTTTTTCTTGCTCTTAAGAAAGTAATAACCTAGTTGAAGGAAAATTAGGTGTATTAATTACAAGTGAATATTTAGTGTGTAATATACTGTGCAATCTATCTGAAATATCTTGCATTACGCATGTGGAGATAGCTATTAAAAATACCACATACATGACCCAAACTACCAAAGAAATATTTTTGTATGCCATCAAAACTTGAGGCACTATAAGTCAACGTCACTGATACAACTCTTATTATCATGAAATCTATTTTACAGCATAATTCACCTTTAACCTTGAAATTTTAATTTTAAGGTATGTTATTCACACACATTCAGCCACAATTATCAAAGTATCTGCACTGACAACACTGTACTGCAATATGTTTATTTTTCCTAGATATGTATTAGCTTTCATGATCATACCAAAAGCACAGTTGCTGCATTCTTATTTTTGACAGCTTTGTAGCATTAGCCAGATTGTACAAAAATTAGTAAAGATATAAAACAACAAAATGAAGTACATTCACACTATATGGTTACATCATAATATGAAATATAATATGAACAGGTAGGTAAGTGTACCACAGCAACTAACACTAACAGCCAAAAGGCATCACAGCATCACAATACTAAATACAACACAAAGTGCTACCATCCAGTTATTCCTGTTAGTACAATGTACATATGTTCATATGCCATTCCTCACCAGCTGTTTTGGCATTACCTGACAAGCAATGTGCCACTACAGAATGACTGGCCTGGCACTGCTGAAACCACTGCTAGTGGATTTTACCACCCTTGTACATGGACACAATGGCATCACTCAAAGTTGTAGAACTGTGCGTTGGGGTACAATTTCCAGTGTTTCTTCAGCATTCTTTCATATAATTTTAGGCAAGTTTTTAGCTGGTACATGTACATGTGCTACAGACTGTCACCAGTATATGCACAGGAAGGGGTCAATTTGACAACTTTGATCAAAATATTTAGACTTAAAAGTTACTCTGAAAGTATTTTGAACAAATATTTGACATTGCAAATTTAATTACACAAGATTAAGTCCTGCATTGCAGTATGTAATCCCCACCTGAGAGCAAACAGAAGGGTAGCATGGAAGGACAGGGACATAATGTAATTTGAGGTCTGAAAAGAAGATCAGCCAAAAAGATGAAGTCAAAGGTCAAGGTAACAGTGACCTAATTTTGGTGTGAGACATACTCCTATCCCAATATGCCCAACAAGTATCCACATTCTAAGTTTGGAATCTCTAGTAGTATAATAGTATAGAAAGTATGTCCTACATACATGTAAATGCATTTTCTATGACATGATCCAAAGTCAAAGGTCAAGGTCATAGCAACCTAATTCTGATGAGGTGGGGGACTAATTACAGACAAGTCTATTTTCACACAATGACTCATGCAAATATAAATCATTAAGATTTTTTAGTTTTCTTTGCATGCAATGCAATCAAATGTCTGGTGTTACATGTTGCCTGTACATATGACCAGTCTATGGTTAACCCCTACCTTGATAACTTCTAACTATTTTGCCCCAGTCTTTTTCTTTTTTGTTATTTTATCCTCACTACAAACTAAGATTCACCAATCAGATTTTTATTCTTTTCTATCTTCTTGTTTTGTATTTGCTTTTTTTTTTTTTTTTTTACTTTAACAGCAGTATCAAATGATGTCAGATGCATTTTGAGCAAAAATTTGTTGGAAAATTCCTGTGTTGAAATGTTTAATCATAAGCAACCGTAATATGCTTTTAAATCGATTTGATCTAAGTACATATAAACATGACTTTCCTTGCCCCATGCAATGATGGATTAAAAACTTTGCACAATTTTTTTAATTTCTGATGTACAAACTTTATCAATTAGCAATAATCCATCCTGTTATCCTCTCACAGAGTGGCTAGCAAACATATTTAGTTATGAAATTAGCTAGCCAAGTGTCTGTTGACACATACTGAAATCAGAGCTGATTTATCCCTTTCAGTGCCAATCAAGTCTAAACTCAATTTACCAAAGTCAAACTAGTCTGAATTATCATTAGAACCTCAGATTCATATTCCTCATAAAAAGACCTTTCATTGAAGTACCAGCATGCCTATATTTCCAGAGAAAATATCCCAGGTCAACAGCTTTTCTCGGCATGCATTGGGCGCAATGTGGCCAGTGCATGCCAAGAAAAGCTGTTGACTCAGTCCAAGATTTGGCACTTAAAGAGTTAACCAATCAGTTCTCAAATCTTGATAACTGGGGCAATAGATTGCCTAAATACTAACAATGTTGATCATATGAGAGCCTGGGAGCACATACTCTAGACGCTACATGATGGATTTGACAGCTCTGTACAATCACACATGCACCGACTGATTCATATTGGTACACCCATGCCACATCAGTACATGAACACACGCAGCCACACGAACATATCATATGTACTTCGACACATGTGCATAGATAGGGCATGTCACATCATGTGATGACAAAGAATGAAATATGGACAACATCAGAGATGTCTATTCTGTATTCCAGCTGGACACGATCAACAAAGAATTAAAAGTCCTGGTATGTACATCAACATCTTTTCTTTTTTTTCAGCTTTAGAGTCCTACGTTTATGGTGGAAGTACAGGAAAACCAGAAAGGCAGACCATGTAATGAAGAGTCAATAAACTGTTACCAGGGATTATGATTATACAGCTCAGTCAACCCTTACTAATACCCACCCACCCCCCACATTGTGTTTTATCTACAAACTACCTGTCCTGTACATGTACAAATTTTGCTCATGTTATCATATGGCCACACCACCACTGTGCACAATGATTCCCACATCATGACATCAGTGGACATTTTCAAAAAATAATTTGGGTGTTCTGTCTGTGGCAACTTTTAACAGTACACAGCAAGAGTATGCCAACAGGCATGATATTTGTCATGCTGCATCAAGGTCTTTCAGTATAGCTATTATACAGGTTTGTGCTCTTCACTATGTCAGGAATGAATGTTTCAGATACATAGAGTTACAACACTCATGGAAGGTGGACACACCAGTACGTAAGCACAGTAGAATAATATGGGTGTGGCCGCATGAGGCTAGATATACTGGGAGGATATACAAGTGAGCAAAATAGGGCTAGACATAATAGGGGACATACAAGTGAGCACAATGGCACAAGACATACTGTACCAAAGAGACATATAAGTGAGCAAAATAGGGCTAGAGATTATAGGGGTATATGCAAGCAAGCACAATGGGGCAAGGCACTGTGCCAGGGAGACATAATTATAAGTGAGCAAAATAGGGCTTGAGATAATAGGTGGACATACAAGTGAGCACAATGGCCCAAGACATACTGCACTAGGGGGTCATACAAGTGATCAAAATAGGGCAACATAATAGGGGGACATACAAGTGAGCACAATAAGGCAACACGGATGTTGCTGTATGACACTAGATTGGGGACACACTCATCAGCACAAACGTGCAGTATGTGTGTTGCTCTGTGGTTTTCCAGTTAATAGGTTTTGTTTTGTTAACAATGGTTGTCAATTGACTTTGTCAACAATCAGTCATTTGTAGGCAAAAACCAAGTGCTCCAATGCAAAATTCAACAATTGATTACAATTGCTTTCTCTCTCAACTACACCTAAGCAATAATACATTTGGTGGGAGTCTGTAGTAAATATAGTAAAACTGCTTCAAATCAGACACATCCAGAGGATAGGGGGACACATATTACCTGAGTGAATAAATCATTGCGAGGTTAAAAGTTGTACATGTATTACTATATTTCGAGGTCTCTGGACATGAAGGTGGTCATCTAACCTTTGAAACACAAAGTGGTACAATTTACAGCATTTCAAGTAACCTATTAACTAACTTATTTCATAAGGTGTATGGTTTGAGTTCTGTGGTATTATATTATGATTTTACTGTAAGTTCAAAAGTCCGTCAGTATCATCAGTTCATCAATTTCATGGATTTTATGTATTGTTTATTGTATCTTTCTGAATGGTGCCAAATCAAGTAAAATCAAGTCGAATAATATACTTGCTTTATGACCAGGACTGCACAACAGTAGTACATGTTGCCGTAACATGAGTGACAACCGTAGTGCATGTTGCCTTAACATGAGTGACAACCGTAGTGCATGTTGCCTTAACATGAGTGACAACCGTAGTGCATGTTGCCTTAACATGAGTGACTACCAATTTACTTCTGATACTAATCGATCATCAGTCAGTTCTGTGAACCAATCATCGACCATAGAAATTGGGACCAATTCCAGACACTGAATCAGTGTTAATACTGCTATGTGAGGCTGGGGGAGACAGGCTGACACAGATGTCAGCACAATAGGGAAATAGGAGTGATAACCCATGATGCTAGATGTGTCAGGACTCAAGTGGGACACAGGCCAGCATGCTAGGCAGTAAAGATTGGACTGCATCAGGTTGCAGGGAGTAAGCTTGGACACACAAAGTATTGCCGGAGATAAAAGGTACATACAACATAAGCTTCAATAGGAGACATTCACATTAACTGCTGCCCTTCTCTGAACATTTATCTAAATTTAAAGAGGGCCAATACACATATTACACATGGTCAAACATGTTTTCCTAGTGGAAGTATAGCTCTGCTGCATAGCAACAAGGGACAACAGACTAGGCCCGCAGTTGATATGAATTAACCTCGAGTCATCTAGCCAAAGGCCACTATTCTGTGTAATGTTCTTGTATAAAGTTTCTTGAACTCTCACACTCAGTTACTGCAGCAGCTTGTGCATACTGATCCATACTCAGTCCAGATCCCAAGCTCATATACCTTGTCTTCACAGTGTACATCAGAAAATCTTTTAGTTTCAGCAAAAACTCCTTGCCATGGGACACACTATGCCTCCAAAGCAGACCAGGTTCCATGTTATCTCTACATAACACAGAGCTTGGGTCTGCTTCGCAGGCAGGACACACTAGGCTGAGAGCTTCCTCCCAAAAGGCTGAGTGAACTGGCTTACTGCAGTTTCCAATACAACACGTAAGAATGCAAGTCACTTGGGTGTGCAGCAAGGCAGCAACAGGGACAACATTCAGAGAAGCTGACATTACCACATAGTACATATACACAGGGCAGCTGACATTACCACACTGTACGTATACACAGGGCAGCTGACATTACCACATAGTACGTATACACAGGACAGTAAAGCAACAAAGGTGAAGCCGCATCTTTATGCACAAGGAATGACCACAACTGACACACAAATATTTAATGGTATAATGGTTGATGTCCATATTCATGATACATTTATGTCCCTTTTTTGTCAATAGGCTGTGACAAACATCTAGACTGTTAATTGCCAGGAAATCTCCCTGTGCAAATGCATGGACATTGGTGTGAAATTCACACTTTGGACAGAAGATGCAACCCTTGCTGCATTTATTTTGTGCAAATGCCAGATTGCTTACTTTACATGGAAGAAATCTGCCCACAATCCCATGAATGATCTAAAAAGTTTATTATTGCATAAGTCCACAACTTACACACAAAAGGATGATGTATTTTCTTGCAATTATAAATTATAGCACATTGTTCTGCCACCAATTCCACATGATTTTATACATTTCATGGTTGATATAGCTGTATCAGGAACAGGAATATACATTTTGCGGGCAGGTGATTGTGATACAGAGTAATTCGTTTAATTTGAGACAGCCTGAGTGTGTTCATGAGTAACTCCCCATACAGTGTATATAACATAAATTATGCTCCCACAGCATCATGAAGCACAGAAGGTTATGATGTCAAAAGTAATTTATTGTGCTGCCCAGTTATTCAGATGTTGAGTTGCATTTTCTGATCTTGCATCTTTTAGCCTATCAAAAACTGGGACATCAATAATACCACTCAAGTGACAACAAAGACACAAACATTTAGTGGCACAGTGGTCCCTATCACCAGAGAGCATCCCTCCTACAACAAACATGGTTCTATAATAACAGGGGGTTTCTCATGACAGGTACAGGTACATGTAATTACCATTGGACAGATAGGACTTGGTAAAGCAGTCCCTCATCAGAGGGTAGTCTCTTACAACCAGGACCACTGTACCTACATTGTATACAAATGTATATACACACATTGGAGCCATACATTTAGAGGTAGGCTTAACTCTATGTACAGGGTAGGGAAATATAGTTAGTGGTACTTCTATATGCAGGGTAAGACAATACATTTAGTGGTACTTCTATGTACAGGGTAGACAGTACATTTAGTGCTACTTCTATGTACAGGGTAGGGCAATACATTTTGTGGTGCTCTCTGTCCTGGGTAGGACAATACATTTAGTGATACTTCTGTGTGGAGGGTAGGAGAGTACACTAAGTTATATCTGTACATATACATTGGATGACAACAACAAAGGCAGAGAATTAATGGGACCACCATATGCCGGGTGAGAGCAACAACAAGGCCACATACATTTAGTGGTACCTCCACCAGTCGCATACCATGTCTGTACAGCGTCAGGCACTTGATGAGTAGAACGGAAACAAGCAGTGTTACCAGGTTACCAACTTTGCATGATATCGGGTTATCAACCTCGCACTGTTATTATGTCAACATCTAATCAAACTTGCATATGTTCAATACATTTAAGTCTTTTAAGCCCTACTTGTGTTAAAAATGTTATTACAAGTGACTTGGGGAAATAGTACATTTTCTCAATCTTTAACAGGATCTTTTAGTATGCTTGATATCAGGTTAATAACCTTGCACTGTTATCACGTCATTAGCCCCACATGAAATGTATGTAAGTTTAATATATTTAAAGTCTTTTAAGCCCTACTTTTGTTGGTCAAAATGTTACTACAAATGCCTTAAAAATAAAACAAAAACTACCACATTTTCAAAATCTCTGATAGAATCTTTTTTACTTACTTTAAAGACACTGGAATTTGTGAAATGTATATGCATAACTCTCAAGTTTCTACTATAAAATCAGTTAAAATTTTGATTTTACAAACCAGACAAAATTGACCTTACATGTAATACAGATTAATTAGTCTTGGTGCATATTAAATGGGCTTTGCTCTTGTAACTGCAGACAAGTCTGAGATGCTGTGAGTATTGACAGCAGACCAGGACTGCCATGCATTAGACAGGTTATAAAACCACAGGCACAAATACATGCAAACATGGATTTACATCAGCTCCCTTTTGTATACTAGCTGTAGTAGTTTACAACAATGTCCCAATACATAAGTGTCGTGAAGAGCAGATGACTGATTATTGTACCCACAGGTTGCATGAGACCAACATGAAATAAACTTATGCTTGCATTTGAGCCTCCATCAATGTTTCCTGTGCCTTGTTAAGTGCAGTGATGCATCTACTAGTGTATTGACCAGGTACCTGGGTACCCACCCCAAAAATGGTTTGTTTTCAGGTACACGGGTACAAAAGTCATGCCAGTGTAAGGGATTTTTTTTCCTTTTTTCTTTTTTAGCCAATCCAGGCACATTAGATACACTACACCAAGCAGCAAGAGCTTGATTGACATTTGTCAATGTAACTACAATGCACTAGCGGTGTGAATGTCCACTAAGGTGGTGGAAACAGAATGGAGATTCTTTCTCAATTTTGAGTAAAATCACTCAAGGATACTTAGGAATCCCATCTACTAGTGTGCCCTGCCAAAGGGTATTCTCAACTTATGGTAACATTATTACAAAATAGAGAGCCTTACTTGCCCCAGAAAATGCAGAAATGGTGGTGTATATGGACATTAATAAAGGAAAATAAACCAGCTTGCGTAGCTTTCATTAATAGCAAAGACTTGCAGAACTGAAGTTCAGTTAATACTAGGTGTTGGGTGCCAAAGGTTGCTTGTTTGAGACCAGGCCATTTCGAAGTCAAAAATAAATAACCTTTGCTTTACAATATTTGGACCATAAATTGATAAATGATTCAGATACTATAAATATTAATGTCTTTTGTCATTTGTTACTTGTTACCAGGTACCCATTTTGGGTACCCAGGAACAAATCAATATCTGGAAACAGGTACCCAGGTATAAAATTCCATACCTGTCAATACACCAGTATCTACCAGTACACTGTACATGAACATTTATCATACAATCTTTGCATTGTTACATAACAGCTAGTCCAGCACATACAATCCAGGGCCATTTTGGCATGGCTTGCCAACTCTCCCATTTCTTCCTGCTGAAGTCTATGTCTGCCCCTCACAATAGGTAAAACTGTATTATCCCTAGGAACACAGGAAATGAACTTCTAACACTACAAATTATGGCAAAATACTGCTGATGGGGGGGGGGGGGGCAGGGACACTGGACAGGTGTGCACTGGACAGGTGTGATGTGGTAGTGTCAAGGGCCTCATGCCTTGTGTTTGTGTTGCCTTTTGGTGCTGAAGGGTTTTCAGTGGTGCATACATTGTAGTGGTGTAGGCAAACTGATCACAATGTCTCTTGGTGAAAATATGTTGGAACACGCACATTGGGCAATGGTACCATGAACTCAGGACGCTGACCCATCACATCAACTCTACTGACTGACAAATTGCCATGAGCTGAAATTATCTCCCCTCATGCCAACTAAAAATTTTCTTGGGGGCTGTGTATCTTGTGTTCTATAGTTCCACCACTGTAATTATCGCCAGAATTTCACATGCATCCATGCCTTCAACATATATTTGGTCATGATAAAGTATCTTATGAGAACTTGTTATGTTTCATTGGCATACATGTATATAGGTACCGTTAGTCTATTCATTTTTTACCATTTATACCAGGATTGTTCATATTTCTTCTGGAATCAAAACCACTATTTTAATTGATATTGGATATAGGCAAGTACCTGGTAAGTAGTTGTCATTACCTGGGAGGTCATGCCCCTGGCTATGCTGACAACAACTGGAGCATGACTTACTGGGAATAACCAAACTTACGGACTCTACTGGTATATTGCCAGCTGAACACTTTTTTTTTACGACACACTTCTACAAGAATACATAATTTTCATCCAAGTGAAGCTAAGTTTACATGAAAATTTATTACCCAGAAGGAATAACCTGAAACTTGCACTTGAAATTTTATATTTCTGTCACACATTTTCTGATAAAGCAGTGTCTAGGTCCCACCTTTTTTTTTCTCAGATTTCAAATCTTACAGCTTTGTAATGTTTGGATCATGGCCTTTCGAAAAATGTATGTCAGTCTAAATTTGCATCAACATATTTCAAGCTATGGTTCTCAGTAGAAAGATACTTGAAATGCTAGTTTGATGGGATTTGTGTTGTTCATTCAAATATTCAATGGACGGATATTTGACTGCAGCAAAATGCCTGTCCATATGTCTCCACTTTTGACAACATGTACAATGCTCAGCGTTGTCTGATTGGAGACAACAAACTCTCTCTCCACAAAGCCCACGCTCACAACAAATGTTTCGTAGATGTATCTAGTGTTACATCACATGCCACAGGCTTGTTTAATATCATGCGGTGCTGTGACTGCAGACAAACACATCAGACCATATCTGTTAGCAATCATTGCCTTGAAGATGACGGAACTGACATACATCACCTTCAGTTGACACTGCAATCTTGTAACTCACAAATGACCATATTGTTGTTCTGACACACCATCACTTTCATCAAGTCACTTACATGATGTACTGTGATACAGCCTTCATGGAGAGAAGGTTATCAAATGCATTCAATATGCTTCAAATGGTATTTAAACAATACAAGTGTATTAATAACAAAGCATGTTTACATGCCAGATGTTTATACTAAAAGGTAACTGTTGCATGGATACATACCCACAGCAAGGGTATTGACACAAAGGTCATGATACATATATAAATACATATGCCTGCAGGCTTACCTTTGAATTGCATGTGTTGGACATAGACTCCACCCAGATAGGCATCTACTATCATGTCGAAGGTTCGTATCTTGACCTCTGTACCCAGGGAGTCCACCACAACCTTTGCCACCGGATGCTCCACTCCATCCTTGTACTGCATTAGCACCAAGCTGATCTGTAACCATGGAAACCAATATATAAACTATCACCTTATCACTTTGCAAGACAATATGTCTCTCCCTCCCCCCCCCCAAAAAAAAAACATTCTCGTCTTGAGTAACACCATATACACATATACATACATAAAATGTAGATGAATATACATAAAAAACTGTAATTGTTGGCACTTTCAAAGCCATGCAAGTGCTATCTTCTGCAAGGTTCTTCCATGATATGTGCTCATACCAAGTTTCATCTTAACATTCACACTCAGACTCCTGTTTTGAATCAGGTTACAGCCATGGATATGGTTCCCCTACATAAGACCTTAAACAATCCTCCCACATTTATTTCATCAAGCTTGATAGTTTTATAAAAAAAATTCAAGCTATTAAGTTGATATTTTGTTTATATGCAAGGCTTTGTGATCTTAAAATGTGGCCAAGGTCACCCGAGTGCACTCCCACGTGAGGAACCACCTCACAGAGATATTTTCATCATATTTTGCCCACCCTTCTGCAGTTATTGCATGGAAACTGATTCAATATCAATGATTCTGTGACATCACAATCAGTTCAAAGTCGTCCATACACAATTCTTTTACCTGCATACAATACTGTACAATGGTTGCATGAAGTCACGTGCCATTCATACCCAATTTCACTAAACCATAGAAGTAAATTTTTCAGATACCTGTCCTCAAGTTATCAAACAAATGCATACTTTACATAAATGGCCAGTGACCTTGAAACTTAGAACAGCGTCCCCTGAGTGAATTTCTCAACTCTAACACTACTCAGACTCATAATCACTCAGTTTTGTTAAATCTCTGTCACATAATTCTGGGGATACTGATTCAATATAAACGGCCCTGTGACTTTGAATGAAGGGTAACAAGCTAATTACTACATTGCAAGCAAGCGTCTTGCATGAGAAGTTTTAACAAGAAGCCGATCAGTGACCACAAAACCATTTGGCCAGGATGGAGGGACAGACAGACGGACAGATGCGTAGGTGATGACAATATCATTCCAGTAGGTCAGGTTACTTCTGTTTAACCTAATGACAAAGCTTTGGTGCAAATGCAATGAGCAGAGACATCATGGCAAGGCCATTTTTCGTGAATGCAGTACTGTGACCTAAATATGTGACCCAGTGACCTAGTTTTCAGTAGGCACCTGAGGCATCCATAGGACCAACTGTCATAAATAATTGATGAAGCTACAATTAATATTTTTTGAGATATTGTATTAACGGCGTTTTTTTCTTCAATGTAGTACCCTGACCTGAATATGTGACCTACGTTTTGATAGGCACCTGAAGCACCTCGATGGCCTTCTGTGATAAAAATTTGGCCTCTGTAAAGTGACTATTTCTGGAGAGATGGCGTGGGCAAGGCCATTTTTCTTCAATGCAGCACTGTGACTTAAATATGTGACCCAGGGACCTAGTTTTTACTAGGTGTCTGAGGCATCCTTCAGATCAACTGTTATAAATAACTGGTGCAGCTATAATGAGTAATCTAATATTTGAAGATATCATGGTATGGCTATTTTTCTTCAATGCACCACTGTGACCTAAATATGCGACCCAGTGACCTAGTCTTCAATAGGCTCCTGAGGCATCCTTAGGACCAACTGTCATAAATAATTGATAAAGCTACATTCAATATTTTTTTAAATATTGTGTTAACAGTGTTTTTTTCTTCAATGTAGTACTGTGGCCTAAATGTGACCTAGTGACCTATTTTCAATAGGCACCTGAAGCACCTCAATAACCCCCTGTGATAAAATTTTGGTCTCTGTAAGGTGAGTATTTTTGGAGATATGATGTTAACAAGACACGGACAGACAGATGGACGGACGCATAGGTGATGACAATACCCCTCCGGCCTTATGGGCCGAGGGGTAAAAACCAGACATACATTTTTATTTGTGATGTGTGCCACCACTCAATACTTTTCAAGCACGGGATAACTATGGTCATCATACCTCCATAACTTCAAACTTCAGTTCCATGTCAGTAGCATTGGCGTGTTCTTGAGACATCTGTGGTTTGACCGGAGGTTTCTGCACTGTCTTCTCCCCTTCCTGCAAAGTCAGAAGTCTGCTGTTAACAAATCACTGTCTGCTGAGCCACTCACCATGTTTATTGTTGGCTTAAAAAATTGAAATGCCCTAATGGAATAAGTCACTAAAGAGGAGCCCCACTCTAAGTCTAACTAGCATAGAGCTACATAATGCTTTAGATGTCATTAGTACTTTCCTCTATGCCTCTAAATCCTTCCCCTCCTGTGGGACACTGCTGAAGGTATAGTAACAGGAGGCCCATGGGCCTAATGCTCTGCTGACATATAATCTGATGAATATCACCAAAAAATTTTCTTGGCCATTGCTGTCCAAGCTACACCCTGCCATTACCAAATCACACTTTTCAACTTTAATACAGGCCTAGTGACTTATGACAAATAGGTCAAGGTCACTGATATTACATAACATATCAGCATTGGGCATTATCTATATATCCTATAAACTTGGCATGTCTAATTCAATCATTTTTTTAGATACGGAATTTAATACCTTTCACAACATTTTCACTCATATTTTCCGTCAAAGTATAGGTGGTGCCACTAGTATCACATGCACCCAAGGTTTTGACCTCCTCCCACAATCCAACTAAATTTCATGGAGATCAATACAAAATTAAGGATGCTCGAACGGTCACCAAATTTTCAAACTTTGAGATGTTACATAACAGCATAGCTGGCATCACCAACATAAAAGTCCATATAGATTTTTATACCCTTTATAAGTCCTAAAACTTACATGAGCTTGACTCAAAAACTGTGGGGTGCAGACCATTCACACGATGACCCCTATATTCCAACTGGCCATATGACCTTCACCTTCAACTCGGATTAAAAAATTGCTCAAAATGTGTGCTGCACTTTCAGCTTTCCATTCATGGTCTGTTGGTTCAAATTGGGTCATAACTTTTTCAGTTCTTGAAGAAAAACTATCAGCTTGGAAAAGTGCCAAACACCATAATCTTTGGGTCATGGTGACCCAAAAAGTAGAGTTTTAGGTACAATGTTCTTAAGTGCAATTTTGATCTGGAGGTTCAATTCTGTTTGCCATGGATGGCCAAGCTACACCCAGCAATTACAAAATCACCTCTTTCAACTTTACAGGACTGGTGACCTAACAAAATATGTCAAGGTCACTGATATTATAATGCATATTGGCATTGGGTATGATCTCTATATACTATAAATTTGGCATGTCTAACTCATATTATCTCCTGAGATATGGAATTTTATATCTTTCCTCACATTTTGGTTTATAATTTCCATCAAGTTATAGGTGGTGCTGCTAGTATCATACACAATTGAGATTTTTATCTCCTCCACTGTCCCATTAATTTTATGAACATCTATCACACCTTAACGATGCTGGAGTGCTTTCTTGAGAAGATTTTCACATTTTGACCCATAAATTATATAATACAACAGGTGGCACCGCCAATATCAAGTGAAAGACCCAGCAAAGCCAGTGGCGTAAAAACTAAAAGCTGCGGAAAAAGCACCAATATCAAACTTGCCCCAGATTTTTATACACTTGATTATTCCTGAATGTTACATGGGGCTATCTTGAAAACTGTGGAATGTATCACACTCACAAACGAAAGTTTACATATGGATGGAATGATGGAAGGATGGACAGAAAGACAGTTATGAGTGATTGCATGAGCTCTGCGACTATTGGTCAACAGAGCTAATAAACCATTACATTTTGCTGCCTCTGTGGCAGTGTATGATCGCCCTTTAAAAAGCCCCAGTTTGCGTTTATTGGAACATATGCAGAATAAGGTCTGTGACCCAAACTGAAAAACTGACATCCAGAGGGGTATACATTCAGAGGCATAGAGGCAAACAGCCAACAGACCAAACGTTTAAAACAAATAAACACTACCAATGTCTATTTTTACAAGTCTCAAAACAAATGTTAATAAATAAACACTATGTATGTCAATTATTCAAGTTTCAAAAAAGGTGTTCATCAATTAACAGTAGAAATGTCTATTATTCATAGCAGTGAAGTCTGTGTTTATTTTGTCTTGTTAAAAATGTATCTTATTATGATGAACACATTAACTTAATTGTCATTAACCCTTTCCACCTTAAACCAGCCAAAACCAACTGGTGGGTCAAAAGTCGTCTGCTCAATGCTTGTGGCTTATTTCAACTGTAATGAAAACTGAAATTAAATAAGAATTTTGGATGAGACCTATCAAGATAATGCTCCCCAGATCAACAGCTTCCTTTGGTTTGGGTTGAATGCAATGCCTAACACCCACCAAGGAAAGCTGTTGACCCAGTTTTTAACTCCGTCTTAATTCAAGGGGAAAGGGTTAACACCAGGACATGGTCCTCAATAACTGAACTCAAAGACAATAGGAGGTACTTTCACTCTAGAAGTGCCGTGGCTGTATCTTAGTAGTTGTACTGTGAAGGGCATTTTCCAGGACACCTATCAGTATGTAGAAAAGAAACATGATTACATCTACATCAGGCACTGCTTTAAACATAGTTTTGTAGTTTTTCTTTTCTTTTTTTTGGTAAGAATGCCTCATCACCAATAAATGTGACATGTCTAGCTGTTGGTAGGCTGTTACAATGGAATGACCATGTCTGGAGCCAGCTATCTGCCAATATCCATCATCTGCTGAAAATGGGTAATGTGCACATCCACAAGACAAAATTGCCTTTCTTAAATTGGTACAATGAAGGTAGTTTGTGTGAATGTCATGGTCAACACGATTGAACAGTCCACAACAGTACACGTACAAAGTACTGTAACAGACACTGTGCAAGGGTCAGGGCATAAACACCAGCCACATTAAGGAACAACTCAGCCTTAAAAAAAAAAAAATTTCTGATCATGGAATGTCCAGCTCTCGAACCACAAACTTTTCACATCAGTAATCTACCTGAAAATCCGAAACACGCGTATCCCCTAGACCACATCTACATTCTTAAACAAGAATGGGTCACCAGATGTAGTTATACATGAATGCCAGGATCAACACATTTATACCATTGTAATCTTTCATCTGTATCATGGTCCCTCAGACAGTTGAAATAAGTTGTCAGGCATTCTGGGCAGTATTGGGATCCTATACATGTATTATTACATTAGCTGATCCATGACAACATCCAGCCATCCAGCCTCATCACTGAAACTGCAGCTACCAGCCCCACACTTCAACACATCATACTAGCTGATACACAAAACACTTACTGCTGCCTCATCACCAGAACTAGAGCTCTCTGTGTCCAACACTCCTTCCCCAGACATCTTCTTCAGCACCTTGTAGCTGCGGGAGTCCACCTGAGCCAGTGTACTGATGTCTGGTGCCTGAGTAACATCAAACAAACATTACTGAAAACCTTTAAGTAAAAACGTCCATGGTCAGTCAAATTAACTTGGGATCTCTGCACATGTAGGCCATAGGCGCATCAATGAAACTGATTTGTGTTTTACTATTTAATAAGTTTTTTGTTAAATTAAGCCTTTTTTTAAATTTTCATTTAAAAAAATAATTTAAATTTAAAAACAATAATAATAAAATGAAAGCACTAAAAATGTATGTTTTATTCAAATTCATTTTTGTTTGTATGGAAGAGATACTTCCTGGCACATTACTGTCAGTGCCAGTCTTGAAAAGAGGGAAAAAGATGGATGGATATCTTGAAACTGTACATCTCCATGCCATAATTCAATCCCCCAGCTCCATCCACCAGCACTTTAAGTTTGGTTGAGGATGACAGTGTATATGTGTCCTACATCATGGGTCCACTTCAATGGATAATCACAATTTCAAGGTTAGTCCAATCAACACAACCAAGCAGGGTGTACATGTATTTATGAACAACAGACTCACATCATAGTCAAACTCGTCCTCTGGCGGTGCTGGCGCGGACTCTGGGAATGGTATACTCTGGACCAGTTCTAGGATTTGCTGTAGTCTATGGTCTGATATGCTCACAGTCAGGTTGGGTAATTCTCCTTTCACCTTCATCCTGCCAAAACAAAGTGCTCTGTTTAGATCGCTGTCAGCATAATCCTTCTTGATCTTTGCTTATCTTTACACTGAACCAATAGTTATCCCCTGGTCCCAAGTGCTCAGATTTGGAAGTTACCACCGATCCCACACCTGGCTTAGACAACAGGACACTGTGACAGTGCTTATTACAGAAACCTTATTATCAGAACCCTGTAACATGTACACAGTCAGACACCTAATGCACCATACCTACCTGCTACTTTATGAGGTCCCAAAAGCAAAGTTAGTTTGATTGCTCTGACTCACTAGTCATTACAAGGGCCTGAGTGTTCCGACTACCAGGGCCTGAGTGTTCTGACTGCCAGGGCAGGACCAGGGCTAGAATGTTCTGACTATCAGGGCCTGAGTGTTCGGACTACAAGGGCCTAAGTGTTTTGACTATCAAAGCAGGGCTAGGGCCAGAATGTTTTGACTACTAGAGCCTGAATGTTCGAACTCTGTACTTATTAACAAGGCCAAAACGCTTGAACTCTAACCAGGACATGAGTGCTCAGGTTCTGAATGTTTAACAAGGGCCTGAGTGCTGGACCCTATACTTATCATTAGTCCCACACAGGAAAGGACACGTTTGGTTTATCCCCCTCTGGGCCCAGTCGTCTACCATGTTAACACCATATGAAGAACATCTACAGTGCAGTGGTATCATTTGATTGCTATCATTAATGTGTAATTTATATGAATGCACATCATGGGTCATCAAGGTTTTCAGGATTCTTCATAAAGAAGCCTGTTAGTGTCACCAGCAGGCCCTGGTGCTGATTATCAACTTTTGATTTTGCCATTCTGGAGGTCACTCCATATACATCTCTGATCGATAATAAATGTATGACTAATCTCATCTACTCAGATTCGATCTCACACAGAAGCAGTTAAATCATCTCTTTGAATCTTCATTACTTCTTCAGACATGTCATTGTGAAAGGAACTCACTTGGGCATCTTGTAGTCCTGTATCATACACTTAAACAGATTGATGTCCAGACGCATGGGCCGCAGAATGTGCATGTGACTGACGGCTTGTGTGCGGGCAGCTTTCCAGTCCTCACCTGTCACACAGACAATTGACAGTCCATTCATATAACACATAATAATCAGCTGATTCTGTGCTGCATGCAGTAAGGGGAAGAATACTTGATTGACTAGCCATATCAGCACAATCTTCTCTTTCAGGGCCATCCATGTGCAGTGGAACCTGTTTTGAACAACTGCTCAACACTGCTTTAACAGAAACTGACTGGTGGTCAAATGTCATCTGCTTCAATGTTTTTAACTAAATTTCAACCATAAGGAAAAATTCTTTGAATGAGAGTTGTACATGAGACCTATCAAAATAATATGCCTCAGGCTAACAGCTTTCCTTGGGTGGTTTGCCCTGGACCATGCCATGGAAAGCTGTTGACTCGCTCTTAAACTCAATCTTATGTCATAATTTAGCTTCAAGGGGACAGGTTGATACAGATACAAATACCATCACACACAATACATGAAAATCATGATGATACTAGTACATAACTTGTTACCTGCCTGGAAAGACCAAATTTTAAGTCATTTTACCTTCATACTGTTCATATCATTTACACCTCTTATGACAAACCAACTGTCTTTAGTCTCCACAGAGATGGTTTTTCAAGCCAGGTTCCCCTGCAGTGCACACATTCTAAGGTGCAATGGAGGTTTGGGTTAGCACTTTGTCCTAGTATTTAACAATATATAACATGTCACAACAGGATGAGGGAGACTTTGGAATTGGTCCAAAAAGCTTTGCATAATAAACATAAATGAATGAAACCCTCATATTTCCCTGAACTAAGATTGACACAAAGAAGACAGCGAGATGAGTTTGAGACTGACCTGGCTGTACAAAGAGAGATGAGTTTGAGACTGACCTGGCTGTACAAAGAGAGATGAGTCTGAGACTGACCTGACTTTACAAAGAGAGATGAGTTTGAGACTGACCTGGCTGTACAAAGAGAGATGAGTCTGAGACTGACCTGGATTTACAAAGAGAGATAAGTTTGAGACTGACCTGGCTGTACAAAGAGAGAGGAGTTTGAGACTGACCTGGCTGTACAAAGAGCAGCTGCACACTCTGTAGACTGATGTTGAACTTGTCATATGCCCTCTTCATCACCTCCTCCATTTGCAGCTGAAAACATAGACAGACATCACACAACTGATGGTTGTACTCTGCTTTAAACCAACAAAAACTGACTGGTGGTCAAATGTCATCTGCTTCAGTGTTTTTAACTAAATTTCAACCATAAGGAAAAATTCTTTGAATGAGAGTTGTACATGAGACCTATCAAAATAATATGCCTCAGGCTAACAGCTTTCCTTGGGTGGTTTGCCCTGGACCATGCCAGGGAAAGCTGTTGACTCACTCTTAAACTCAATCTTAAGTCCTAATTTAGCTTCAAGGGGACAGGTTGATACAGATACAAATCCCATCACACACAATACATGAAAATCATGATGATACTACATAGTTTGCCTATTTGCATTGTAAACACTCATAAGCTGCCAATGACATATTGTGATATACTAATAGGCAAATAAAATACAACTCTTTTCAAATAGAATGTCATGCCAATTCAGAAATAGGAATTTTGTCACAATCTGTCCCTCCCCTCACTAAATACATGCAATACCAAAGACTAACAAAAGCTGTACTCCAGTACATTGTGTTTCAAACAAAAAAGGAAAACAATTGCAGATGCCAACTGTCCCTCATCATCAGGGACAGTCCCTGAAATTAGCTGAAACTTTGACCAATTTGCGGTATTTGTTCCGCATGGAAACTGAGTATTTTCTCATACATTCTTTGTTAAATATGCTCTGTCCCTGATGTTCTCACTTAAATGTCCCTGAAATGGCATTTTGAATGTTGGCATTGGAATAATATTTACAACAAACTTTGCTTACCATTTCCCCTGTTGGAGAGCTTGGCACTGCTTCCTGTTTTTCACTGCCAATACTTAGCTTTCCCAGATCCAGTACCACCATGCGTGCTCCCCTACAAACACAACATGGTACCTTAACTTAATGTCACTAACAGGATAACCCCAACCTAGCCGTCTTTAGGTAACTGTAGTACCTGCTCTAAAGACCACCTCTCAGGAGAGAGCATGTCTTTCTAAGACCACTCTTTCACGACACAAGAGCCTCTTTCTCTTATAAATTAAATTGTACTTTGCAACCACCTACAATCACACTACTTTTTGCTGGCATTCAGGGTGGTGTTATATACTGGATGCTGCACCAAGCCCTACTTTTTTTCTCGTATTTGCTTAACTTTATGATTTTTGACAAATACAACATATAGGGACCCAACAATTACCAAGTTATGTTTTCAGCTCTTCTGCCTTTTGAATGTTCAACAGATCAGTAGTTTATGACATCCATACTCAGTACCTGTGTAACTTGCGTTATACAAGTTACAAGGCTTAATGGAAATATATACAGTAGTCCCTCTCATGAAGCCCCTCTTGTCTAAGGCCACCTCTTGTAAGGCCCTTATCTAATGCCCATTTCTATTGCCTTGTCCCTTTTAAGAAAGGCCAACCTTCTGATGTTACAGAAAGGGTGCTCTTATTGGAGGGAGGCTGACTACAATGTCACAAGCTGTGAAGAAAATGTCATGCCAATAAAGAAATAGGAAATGGCCTTTTTCTATGCACAAATTTTGCATAATTTTCATGATTAGACCTTAGCGTGCAGACATTATATATACATACATACATGTGTGTGTTTATATATAAACTTCAACATGTGTGTATACATACATACATACTTGGTTATTTATCACACAATTAAACTAATTCACCAGGCGCAGATTTAGGGGGGGAGCGCCGGGAGCGCGCGCTCCCCCCCCCCCCCCCGCCCCTAAAAAAAAAAAAAATAATAATAATTAAAAAAAAAAAAAAAAAAAATTAAAAGAAAAAAATTCTGGCGCCTCCAAAAATTGTTGGTCATCTCCGGTCACACGAGAAAGTATAGGGGGTTACCCATTACATCTTTGGTCCGAGCTTCCCGAATCACCCAATTTCAAAGACACAGAGTCGATTAATCAATGTGGTGTCAAAGATCCTCAGGCTGACAGGCACAAAAACAACAACAAATACTGCAGCGCCCTCCGTCGGGTGAAGGAAGACTGGTTCCCAACGTGAATGCATAAGCCAGAGTAGCGAATCGCAAGGAGCCAGGCTATTTTACTTCCCGCCATGCATTGTAAATTTCCGGTTTGACGCTAGTCACAAGTTTTCATGCTTTAAGTCACATAAGTGAAACTCATACTTCATCTACAGAGAGTGTATACATACAGTATGATTAACCTTCTCCGTCCATGCATCTGTTATACTGGTAACACTCAACTTGTATTGGCAACTAGTCACATGTTTTTCATGCTCTAAGTCATAGAAGAAAAGCTGTTAATTAAAGTGTGTGTGTCAACACACACTTTTTTGTTTTTCCTGAAATTCTTCATATCTTTCTTTCTTTTTTCTTTCTTTTTTACCAGCAAATTTGTCCGACACTTTTCTCGAACACTATTATACATAGAAACTCCAAGCTTGGCATGATTGTACCTCCATACAAGGAGTTTGACCGTTTTATACAAAGGAATGAAAATATTTAAAATTATGCAAATTAGTGGCATTTGAAATTTTAAATCTTGAATATCTTCAAAAGTATAGGCCTAATAGATAGAGATGTCATTGCAACTTCTACTAGGGGGTTATTGACCAGTGCGCATCTAATGAATTTAAAACAAAAGTTGTAGCAATTTAAATAATGCTAATTTGCAGCATTTGAAATTTTAAAACTTGAATATCGTCAAAACTATTATAGACAGAGATGTCATTTTAATGTCTACTAGGGGGTTGTTGACCATTGCGCATGAAATGAATCTAAAACAAAAGTTGTAACAATTTAAATTATGCTAATTAGCAGTATTTGAAATTTTAAAACTTGAATATCTTCAAAGCTACAATAGATAGAGATGCCATTCCAACTTCTACTCCTGTGTTATGGAATAGTTGTACATTGCCATACTAATATGCTTTGAAGATTCACACACTGATTTGCTATGCAGCAAATCATCTTTCCTAGTTCATGTATATATTTATAGCATTGTATCAAAGCATAGAAGATTGAATTTGTATCTGCAGTTTGTATTGGTTCTTTCAGCAGAGTTACCTCACTCTAGTTTCCTCTAATAAGCAAGGTGATAGATAAATGATTTCATGACTATTAAGTATTACTTTTGCTGCTGACTGAAGATTTATACTTTTTACACATTTGTGAATTCAAAAAGCACATATGTTTTTCTAAAACTTGTGATATTGGAGACATTCCTCTGAGAGGAATTAGTTTGATTTGTTCATGGTTAATCATACCCTGTATTGTGGATTTGTAGCATAGTAATATATTTTGACTTCCTTAGAACAATTGAAGTGATTTTTCAGAGGCTTAGTTTTATAGTTAGTTAATGATTAGAAGTATTTAGATGTATCTTCAGTGGTGCTGACTGAATGTGATAAGTGATTTGTAAATCCTCATCCACATTGTGGATTTGTGTCTTACTCAGTGCAACTCGGACTATTCTGATTTCAGACTGATCATTTTAGTTATTAAGTGATCAGATGGTGCTGATTGACAATTTGTACTGAGATTATGTATTATATTTACTTTAGCTGATTTGTGAAATCAAGCTCTAAACATATATTGTGGCATTATGAATATAGTTCAAAACATTCCTCTAATTTTGTAGTTTTATTAGTTATTTGATTTATTGCTTTTTGTCATTCAAGTAGTTGTGTGGTGCTGCCTAAATTGTGATCTAATTGTAAAATTATTCCAGTGTACAGCTGCAGGCTTGAATGTTTTATAGTAACACATGTTCATAAATGTTGGTCACTTCATGTGTCCTCCTTGTTTTTTATGGACTCAAATTCATTTGACAAGTGTCACATAACATTCAAATATATTACCATGATGGTAACTACACATAGTTTCCTGTTCTGGAGAATTTGTGAATTTCAATGACAATTGAACAGCAGATGGAAGCTTTGGAAAATAAAACCTTTTGTAATGGTTATCAAAGTTTAATTATGGGGCACTGACATCCCAAATGAAGATAAACCAGACATCATATCTCTTACAGTGGTCCCCTGTATAAGGCCCCTCTCACCAGAGGCCACTCCTCTTGAAAAGTCACCATTCTCATGCAGAAAGTGTAACATTTTATTATATATATTCCCCCTCTAGAAGGGGCCACCCCTCTTACAAGGCCACTTTTAGGCTGTATTTTGGGTGCCTTGTAAGAGGGGAGCCACTGTATTTTATTGACAGAAAAAACGCAGTTTATGCCCCTTTAAATGCATTAAAACCCTGGAGCTTCGGGGGGCTCCGCCCCCCTTGACCCCCCGCCAGGGCTCTGCCCTGGACCCACCGGGGGCCTGGGCCCCGGACCCCGGACCCCTGGCCTTACTTGCTATGTTCAGCTCCCCCTCTTGACAAATCCTAGATCCGCACCTGTTCACAGACAAGTTACTTGTACCTTTCCCCACCTGCTGTGAATCTACTCACTCTTTATAAGTTCCTGTCTCAGGAACCAGTACATAGGTGGGTTCCAGGTGGACACTGATGTCTGTGTACTTGTGCTGTTCTATTGCATGCTGAAGACCTGTAGCAGTCTGTTCTTTGATCTCGTCCAACTTTGCCACGGCTGCGGCCTGCAATCTGCAATGATATATGTTACAGAACCCTAAGTTTCGCTCTGGTTTTCATGTTAATATCAAAAACTGCACAAGAGACTTTGGTCAAGCAGGTTGCTCCCTTTTATTGCATAAACATTAGTTTAATATTTTCATGTTGAACAACCATATTAATAAAGCTGAAAATTGAAAAAATATTAGTATTTTGCAGATTTTTTCTGTTTGAAAGATACACTGTCTATTATATCTCAAAATTTTATCGTCATCAAACTTGATCACAATATTAATAATAATGAAAGTTTTCAAACTAAAAAGTCTTCAATCAACTTCAAGGACTCTGTTGACTTCTATCTCCTAATTACAGACAGCAGGATACTATAACAAATGCTCCACTCACAGATATATGGCTGGCACTATTTGTAAGATCTGTATCAGCTAGAGTACAGTACTTTAACCCTTAAAAAGTTGGGATTTTTTTTTTCTGAGCTGGTCCGAGAGAAAATGCATTCCTCATATGAAGCCCTCTGGTAGGAGCAACAGCTTCATCAACATATCAAAAATATACACCGTTGTAAATACAAAGTCAAGTACTTTTATAATGTATGGAAATTACCTGTTGGTCACATAACTGGCTTCATAACCAAAACAACACAATAACCCAAATCTACCAGAATTTGACCATATTTTTAAATCATTTGTCCCCTCATGTCCCAAGAAACGCCTTATTCTCAAAACTTGCACAATGTTTCAAAAATGAACTTATGTGCCTTCAAATGAGCATTTTACATAAAGTGAGTCCTGTGACTTGTTTCCATGGCAACAGTTCAAACATGATATGTGGAGAACTGAAAATGCCATGAAATCTCACATGTGAATCTTTAATGGCAATGCAGCCAAACTGTCAATGAAAATCATTTTAAATACATGTATGTGTATGAATTTCAAATCAATTCATGTGTTGTGTAGGATACACAGACTTAATTCAAGGGGGAAGGGGTTAACTTCATCAACAGATGCCACAAGGGCCACAGAGTATACTGTCTGATGTTATTTGGAAATGGTCCATGGGTCATTAAAGTGACAAGTGGTATGAGTGGGAGGCTTGACCCAAAGTCAGGTGTTTATAGCCTTGAACACCTGGTCTGATTATTTAAACTTTAATCATTACAGCCTTGAAGATGCAAAGACAATAGCATTGTCTAAGTTGACATGTATGGCAGACCATACATGTTACAAATGTAAAGAGTTCCTATATGATACTTTGAGTACTTACTGCTTCAGATGTACTGTATCTGGAGGCTTGAAAAACTCAACCACTTGATTTATAGTCCGCTGTAAGAGACAAAGAATATAGAAATACTTTTTTGTGCTTCAATGCATATTACTAACAGAAAATGTGTAATTGGACACTCATGTGAATGTCTCAGGGCCCATTCTTGGAACATTGTGAATAAAGGCTACATCATTAAATCGCTAGTAAAACAAATAATTCCTGTACAATAAAACACTGCATTTATTAGTGAACTCTCCCCTTGTAAATCTGCTAATAGTAGTCACTCAGTTATCAAACGCCTCCTACTTCAATGACTGTAGCCTTGGAGAAGTTCTTCCCTCAGGTTATTTTGCCCCCAAATCACAGCAAAATCTGCATGTGATCATATAGTATGGGTGTGTCAGGGGTACAGAGCTCATAGGGCAAACAGACAGTTGATCAGGAAGGATGGCCTTGGTTCCAGTTGGTAACAGTTATTGATAACTGCCTGATGGTGCTATATTCAGTGACACACACACACACACACACACACACACACACACACACAATACAAAAGCAGTGGAATCCTAAGGCACACGGTAAATCAGATCCACCGTGTTGGAAAGCAGCCATGAAGACATCATGATGAGGGGATAGCCCAGTTTAACACTATTTTGGTAATTTCTCCCTCATCAGATGGCACTGTATGTACTTTACCACTGGAACCATTGCCTGCTAAACATCCGTTCTTGGCGGTCTACTACCCCCGCCCCCCGGCTGGGGGCCAACAGAGTGTATCGCCCCAAGAAAGTCTGCTTAGGAGGCAACTGAAACCAAGGCCTTCTCTCACAATCAACTGTCTGTTTGCTCTGCAAACTCTGCACCTGCAGCACACCTGTATTACACAATCACATTCAATTTTTACTGTGGTTTCGGGACAAAACAATCTGGGGGAGGGACTCTCCAATGCTAGAATGGCTACCCTTTTTTACCCAACTTTCAGACACAATCTTCAATGAGAAACATTTCGAAGAGAATTGTAAATAAAATTTAACATCAATGCTGCCATGAAGTTGAAGTCTTAATCCAATTACTGTAAATTGCTATATTTTTACATGTTTAAATTTTCACAGTTTTTGCATTTTTGACATTTCACTGTAATTTTAATTTTCTCTATTTTGGACATGATTCCGATGCAAACAATATTAAAATACAATTTCACTGTTCTTTTCATGGTTTTGTGCCATCAGTGAAATATGCGAAAATAAGAATACAGTGAAATTACAACAATTTACAGTATGTGGAATGGGGCTAAGAATGAATGAAGCGAACCCTGATGACAACTTACAGCATCATAAATGATCTCCAGAGGCCTGGCTTGTGCTGCCACCTTGGTGTCGCACTTGCCATCCAGTGGGTTGGTTTCAAATTGGGCTTCAAGCAGTGAGGTATATTTGCGGTCTTCGATCAAATTTTGCGAGGAAACCATCTTAGGTCTGTGGTCAGTATCTGGTACTGGTGAGCCAAACACACTGAGAGTATCCACCCGCGCATCCACCCTACAGCACAAACATCACCATGACAAGGAACCACCATTACAGTAACAAACAATCTAGGCCTGTGGTCAGTGTCTGGAAGTTGGAAGCCAACCACAGTCGAGATGGTCCAGCCGGACCTACACCCTACAGCACATAACATTACTGCCACAAGAAATCACTACCATTACTAATTACCCTGCTAATTAATCTTGGTCTGTGTCCATGGCAACATTACCGCTTAGAATTTTTATTTCCCCACAATTCCATCAAATTTCACAATGATCCATCAAATGTTTAATAAACAAAGTCTGCAGAGTTAAGGTGTCGGGGTTTACCCGAGACCTTCAAATCATTGAAATTGACCTTTTGTTACTTTTGGGATGATGAAGTGCTAATCTCTATCCATGCCAAATAGTTTCACTAGTGTAATATGTTGACTTCTACGCAAAACTTTAAGATGAAAAAGTTTTATGGAGTCAATTACTACGGCAGTTAATTGGCTGTTACATGTGGTCACTAATGGTGATGTCTAGATAACCTTTCACAGTAAAAGCTTCACTAGATGTATTTTTACAGGTGAGCAGATTATTTGACAGGTGACTGATTAGAACCACCATATTGCTTATAAGTGTATACGTCAAAGTTATGACAATGTTTAAGGGATCAGCATTTAGTCATCATACTTAATGGCCTGAGCAGATTTTGTGAGCAATTAAAGTCAGCAAATCTCCTTGGTTATCTTTGAGAGTGAGTATCTCAGAAGCAAATTTTTACAAGACTTGGTAATTTTGAGAAAGCCTCACTCAAAACTGATGTATGAATCTTTGTGAAATTAACAGCTATGTAAAGACAAGAGTATAACTTATGTACCAATTTTTTGTTTGGCAATATTCCAATTTTAAATGATACTTTTTGAGCTCCAAAATGGAAAATTGTTGATTGCAGATGCTTAAAAATTCAATAACATAAAACTCATTCCTCTTAATGGAAAACATAAAAATGGCTACTTAAGTTATACTATTGTCTTCACATAACTGTTGATTACAAGCTTTTTATGCCAAAAGTTTTGTTGTGATCCTTTCTCAAAGTGTAAATCAGACCCCTTGAATAAAATGCCCTTCACATTTTACTAATCTTAGAATATTTATTGCAACATGCAAAGAAACTGCAAATACTGACAAAACTAGCATGTTGGTTACACTTCTTAAATAATTCTACCAGTCTGCCTAGGAGTACTTCAAAGGCCAACTCGAGTATAGATAAGATCACTGCTCTATTCCCTCCGGTTTATTTATGCTAATTAATCTGATAAGCATGGCCATTAATTTTCCATGGTGAGGACATCTTAGTTGCCTCCAAAGCAGACCCAAGCTGCGTATTTTATCTACTCCACTGGGGTCTGCCCTTCTTTGATAAGGTCACTGTTTTAGCATTGGAAAAGTGACTCAGTTTCTAATTGGCCGAGTACGGTTACTATGGTAACATGCTTCAGTACACTAGGGACCAGAGCCTGCTAATGGTCAAGGCGATAATGATGAACTTCCTGACTGGTGTCTCAGTCTAGTGGGAAGGTTACAGTACAGTTTTGTTCCCCTTACATTAAAATCTTGTTGAAGAAGGGCAGACTAAGAGTAGTAACACGGAACTTGGTCTGCTTTGCAGGCAAACATCGTTGGGGTTGTGGCCCATTTGTGAATACAAAATGCATTGTTCTCATGGACTGAAGTACTTGTATACATCGTTAGTTTAACTGTGCAACAGTAATATGTGGGTCCCAAAGGGAAATATATAATTAATATATATATATATATTGCAATTTTCTAGTCCCTATTTTAAAGGAATGCGACCAGCATGAAAAATGTATACATGGATGGGCTTGTACACAAAAACAGAGACACAGTGACAATTTTTGTACCACTATGTTATATGCACCCTACGTAAAAGCAGGCACCCTAAAAATTGTTTATGTATCAGCCCATATGTTATATAAACTTGTATACAGGCCTATCACTGCACTGTGGCCCTTGATCTATAACTTCCATTAAGAGAACAAAGAATTTTTAGAAACTTACACAAGACTCAATTTCAAGACTGTAGACTATATCATATATTTCTGCATACTTGAACATTTAAACAGGACCAAGTACGACAGCCACATGAACTATTCCACATAGCTTCAGTCAGCAGAGCTGAAATTTATAACACTGGCATGAATTATTTTAACATCATAGCCTGATAGAAGCTCAAGAACACCCATCTGGGCCTTTTTAGGGCCCCACAAGTACTGCAAAATGTCAGCATGGCAGGCTGCACTCACTTGATAGCATTAGCTGCAGGTCTCTGTGCCACGGCAGAGAAGACATCAGTCAACTGCAGGCTCACCACCTCCGGCTTCCTGGCAAATCAAATCAGACAACATGAACATACGTATGTTGAACCAAAGTTGTCATGACTTAACAGGAGAAGGGACTTTTCGTGTGACCCTTTAAAAATATTACAACATAAACTAACAGAAATAATGTGGACTTCACTAAAATGACTTGTGTACAGTTTTTTTCACTGTTGTTGAAAATGGAGGTGAAAACATCGCGAGAGAGAACCTGAAGATTACAAAGCTATAACTTGAATTGTTTTTGATAAAATGACTGTAATGACAGGTCTGGAAATTCCCACAGGAGACAACGACATGGGATGTTATCAGAAGCACAATCAAGCATCACCATTCGGCTGTAGAGCAGAGTGTGTCATTGAATCTTGAATATACACATTCAGTACTTCCATAACGGTGACAATGCTTACTGGAGATCAGTGTCGTTCAACTTCAGTGACAAGTTCTGCAGCTTGAAGTTCATCTTCATGGCCTCAAACTGAAAGCAAAAACAAAAGCAATTCACTTTTCAGTATCACAAAAAACTGTATCTGATGGTACTATAGCCCCCTGGTGACAAGGTCAACTGCTTTCCTTGGCACACTCTGGCTGTAATACCTCCACAGAGCGCCAAGGAAAGTTGTTGCCCAATGCCATATTCTAAATAAACCCAGACAGCATGACATCAGCTGCTTGCTGATACCCCTACTGTATGTGATCATTTGGCCAATATTTACACATTTATGCAATACAAATGACATTAGTCAATTGATGTACAGATATTTTCTTCAAACTTAGAATCTAATTGAGCGAGGATATACGAACCACCACCAGCCTCATCCCCCGCAAAAAATAAAAAAAGAGAGCGAGAGAGAGAGAGACAAAAACTAACTTATATCATCTTAAATTAGACTGTATTGTTTGTAGCATGCAAAAAAACATATACACATGTATTCCTCACATCCCACTGAACACATACACATTACAGCTGAGTGTCCAACTCTGATCTTAAAGTTGTTGAATAAACAGCCCAAACAATGAAGAAAAACATGGACCTCATAAAATATAAAATTATCTCATAAACCACTGGACATTGACTTTTTACCTTTAAAATGAACTTTCACTTTGAATCCAATTCAATCTCTTTTCTGAGAAAAGTCAGCAATTTTGTTTACTTGGCTTAGTTAAGTTACAACTGAGCCTCAAAGTGAAACTAATGGACAGTGGTCCACTGTGTCAAACTTAACAGCTTCTGTGCCATTCTATGTATAGGACAGGTTTATAAAGAGACAGTATAGAGATTAACCTCTTTGGGCAATGTCGGGTCAACAGCATTTTCCTGGTAGCCAATTGCCTCATACAACTTGGCTTTTTCCTCAGCCGTCATCAGCTCCTGGAACTGATCCCCTGAAACCAATACATGTACCTTACAGTCATAGTGCACACTTCGTATACAGTTACAGAGACGTGTTTCACAGTACAAGAAGTAAGCAACTTAATCTCACATTGGTACCATTACCACGAAACATTGCCAAGTAATAGCATATTAACAAAATATGTCCATCAAAGGTGTGTTACATGGAATCAAGCACAAAATGTGTTCCTTGTTCATTTTTGAGAAACGTGTATTATTTTTACTTTTTATATATGAATAAAGCTGTCATATATTTATAAAGAATTTCAAACTCCACACAGATCTTCTTGTTCTGAATTGAGTAATTGCCAACTTATCATGCAACTTGATCTTTCTTTTGAGTTTGACAAAGCATTCTAATCAAATATATGTAATGGGAACAGGGTTGCCATATTGCTACCACCATGAGACTTGTTCACGGAAATCCCCTGTTGTCATTTTTCATCTCTCCCAGGAGAATTCCTAGATTCTTGACGACACTGTTGTCAAGAATCCAGCAAGTCGACATGAAGTCCCAACACTGACAACTTAACCCTTTTCACATCTCGTCTCATCTACAATTTTTGTCAGATTGTTTTTAATTACTGTTGAAATTAGTTGAAAACACTGAAGCAGATGACATTTGACCACCAACAGGTTTTGGTCAGTTTAAGAGGTTAATGGCAAAACATCAGCAGCCCATGTACTAACCTATGGCTTTCTCTTTGGTTTCTTTGGTTTCCTTGCTTCCACCGCCAAACCAGCCACCAAACCAACCTTTGCTGGCTTTCTCTTTGGCCTTCTTTGCCCCCTCCTTCTTGGCCTACAAAACAGAATGTATGCAGTCAGTCCTGTCCTCATGTGGTCTATGTCACATCTCTTTATTTTCATCACCTTTTGTGGGACAATGTCAACTTTCTTATGATTCACCAATACAATCAAAATTTGCAGCAAACAAGTGCACAGCACAATCATTTATAGACAAATAATAAATCATCAAATCACTTGTTTATAAACCATACTCACCACAGCATTACTAAAGTGGAGTCCTCTTGAAAGTCTGGCTAGCATCCAGGGAAAAAACTCGGGTTCTGGGGGACTAATTTAAATGAATGCTTTGTGGTCTGTGTACCTGTGAAAGTGGCCAGTAGAGGGCATAACCAGTACCTGACAGACCAGCCTACCCCAGCATCAAAGTTTTCTCCCTGAGGTACCTTCTGTTTCAAGGGAACAATACACAAGGAAAGTATTGTGATATTAAATGTTCGCAATCTTGAAACTTCCATGCTTTCATTCTGAATTCGAATTTGAATTGATCACAGGTTTCCAATGCCTGTCACATTTTGTATTAATGGAATTTTGCATTTGATTTTCAGGGTTAAAAGACAAGCGTTCAGATTTCTGTGAAAATTTTATAGTATTTTGATGAAACTTTACAAAGCACAAAGCAAAATTAATGTGACATATCCTATGTACAGGGAGTGTCTAGACACAAGCATTCAAAGTTTGATACACTAATTATATCTGCACAAAATATGCTGTCAAACAAAAAGCTGTTTGCATCTATGACATGTGATAACAGATGGATACATATTGAAGTTCTACAACAGAACTGTGATATATCCAATGTGTAGGGAGGTCCAGGCACAATCATTCAGGGTCTGATCAAGACTATACACTAATTATATCTGTACAAAATATGATGTCAAACAAAAAGCTGTCTGCATCTATGACCATGTGATAATAAATGGAAACTTATTGAGGTTCTACAACAGAACTGTGCTAATATTTATTTAATTTCTTATGTGAAAAATAAACAAACAAAGCACTGAGTGCAATATCTATACAACTGCACAAAACTGAAACACAGGATTTTGACTACAAGTAAATGATGTTCATTGGTTACCTGTTTCTTAGCCTCTTTCTTGGCTGCCTTTTCCTTCTAAGGAGCAGGATTAAAAATGCATATAACTAGGTTTGGATAATCAGAATTGAAACAAATGTATTCCTGACTATGTTTGAATTTAGACTGGACCATCCACTATACAATTCACATGCAGAAATTCTCAACAAGAAAGCAACACTGAGCCTATACACTCTTCAGTTTAACCCATTCCTGGTCAGAGTATGACTCAATCAATAGCTTTCCTTGGCATGGGTTGGGCACATTGCACCCAACTCATAGTAAGGAAAACTATTGGTCTTACAAACAAATGTCACCAAACATGTTTTCTAGTGATCAGAAATTCAAGTTCAAACACAAGCAATTTACATATCTGCATTTTTGGGCAATTTGAGTGCACAAGGGTTAAAATCATCATCTTCCGGCAAAATCCTTTTCCCCTTGAATGCAGACAGAGTTTAAGACTCAACAGCTTTCATTGGTGTGAATTTATTGATTGGTGTCCAATACATGTCATGACAACTGTTGACATGACACACATTATTTTGATACATCTTCAGAATCTTCATTCAACCTGTTTTCCATCACTGTTGACGCTATTCAAAACCAATCAAGTACATGGCACTTGACCAGCGTCTGGTTTTGATCACCTTAATGGGGGAGGCTTCCAGTTTGGTAAGTTAATTGGGCTCAAAACTGCTTAACTGATGGTGTTTTGTGTAAATTAAGAAGAGTTATTCACTCTCAATCAAACTCTGTTTTACCACATTTAAGGCATTCATCTTGACTATAATAAACACACCCACACACATATATTATATATCCCATTTTAACAAATTTTCTATATGAAATATGAGTACAGCTTATCATTTATTCTTGCACTCAAAGTTTTGCAAATTTTCTAGATTGAGTGAACAAACACACAATCGAAGGATGTTTCTTGAATGTTTGTTTTAATCTGTGCAATCATAACTTCATTTGATGTTCATATATTTATAAAATACAAAAGGTAAACAACAAGTAACTGTTGACTTTATCTGTTCTTTAAAATACACATATTTCACCTTTCACTTGAAATTTTATGCAACCAAATGAGGACTGGATGAAGACAACTGTTGTGCATCTGTTACCGCCACTCTATGAGTCACCCTGGGCAACCACAAATCTTTGGTTGGTACAAGTGCTAGTAATTAATTACAGGACAGTGGTATAATAAAACACCAGACAGACAGACAACAGCTGTCCAACTCAAAATATATGATAAAGTATGTTACAATATTAACTTGGCTCCCCCTAACTTTGACATCAAGTTAGAGCCTTTTGAATATGGTCATTCTTAACCCCCTAGATCCCTGACAGTGCAAACTGGCAGCACATTTCACTCTTTAATACTATATGAAGCCTGGAATTTAATGAAACAGGACCACTCTAAACTCATCTTTCATAAATTTTGTTTGTTTGTTTTGTTTTTCAAAATGTTCATGAAAAATCATGCTTGATTTAGCAAAAATATGAAACTAAGTGCAAAAATTAACGCCACCGGGCGACTGTTTAATTTTCACACAAAATGAGTTGGTTGTCATGGTTACCACAGTGTGACCAGCAGCTGATATTTGAAATCATCTATCTGTTCTCATTGAGATGTTTCCTCACAGAACACACACATACCATATGGCTGGCTTTCAACCAAATCAATAATTGCATCTCAGCTGACTTTTCTGTTTTGTATACATTATACATAGTCACAAGCCTTGCATTTTTATGGACAGCTTTCAAAATTATAGAAATTTTGAAGTGTGCAAATTGTCCAACTAAATGAATCTGCTAGAAGCATCAATAAATTAAATTATACTAAAATGTCACCTGAAAATGATACAATTGCGGAGTGAGACCATCCACAGTGATAAAGCTCATTACAGCAGTAATGAGGTCTAAATTGAAATATTAAATGCATAATGATATAATATTTACCATAAATGATTTATTTCTTATCAAGCACCTCCACAGCTTGGAATTAACTCTTAGCCCCTGAGGTGCAGACACTATACATGTACTCCACGTGCACACAGACCATGCTCCATTATTGTCAGCACAGGCAGCGAACCTTGGTGGACAAGTAACAGAAGCTGTGATCTCAGAGGCTTTGGCACTGTTAACAGGAGAGCAGCAGGCTACATGACTACATCCTATGCCTGAGACTAGATCTATTGACCCAGACAACATCTATTGCTTCAGACTACATCCAATGCCTAAGACAACATCAAACACCTGAGACTATATCCAATGCCTAATACTACATCAAGTACCTGAGACTACATCCTATGCCTAATACTATATCAAGTACCTGAGACTATATCCTATGCCTGTACTACTCCCAATGTATAAGGCTATTTCTGATGGCTGAGACTACCTCCTATGCCTACTTTTATACCTAATACTGCCATTTATGCTTAATACCAAAATCTATGACTGCACCCTGTGCCTAAGACTATATCCCATCCCAAACACAGAGATATGCTAGAGTGGCACCTGCATGCTTTGGGTCATATCTGTGTTACTCTTGTAGCTATGGCCCATAACTCTGCAGCTTGTTTTTAATAGGAGCTCAAAATTTGACCTGAGAATACAGTTGTACATCGCCATGGCTGTTTACATGCGTTGATGTTTTATGTAACACATTCAATTCTATCAGCTGATATGCTTTTTCATATTTTAATGATGAGTTTGAACATTTACATAATGCCCTTTTAAACAATAAGTATTACAAAAAAGAACAAAAATACATCAGCACTTTCATTCTTTGAGCGATGTTATGTATTATTCTCCCAAACATACTTTTGGTACATCTCCTGTCATCAAGAGACCTACATACTGTTGTCTTACAGTGTTGTCCTACATAAACTAATCATGTAAACAGGGTACAGCAAGAACATAAGGTTCCTGTGTCCATCCCCTGGAGGGCGCTCCAGTCAGGAGACTCCGGGTTGTCTACTCCCAGTACTTTCTTTTACTTACTTTTTGCAATTTGGAAAAAAAAAACCCTTTGTAATTACTGCTTGTAGAAATGTCAACTTGCTCACGGTTAATTCATGGTGCATAGCTGAAATGTTCATATAAATTATATTAACTCAGTTGCAAAAGTAACCAGGTTATTCTACATCACAATCAAGTGGCAATACACTCTTCTTGCCTGCAAAAACAATGTGTATTGGGTTGTGTATTCATCTGAATACACACTATAATTATTGCTAATTGTGAGCTTTCTTGTAAATTGGTGCGGCACTCCATGATATCCAGTACAGCAAAGACGATGTATGCTCTACATAACCTGAACAGAATCAATGAATTAATTGTGGTGATGTGCTCTACATATGCCTTGCCACAACAACGATCTATATTCTAGATAACAGAACAGAATAATAGATTAAGCAATGTATATTGGTGAGGTGCTCCATATATATGCCCTGGAACAACATAAAATGATCTACATCCTAGATAACAGAGCAGAATAATGGAATGAACTACGTACACCAGTGAGGTGCTCCATATCTGTACACCCTGGCACAACAAAAATGATCTATGTTCTAGACACTCACAAGAAGAAAAATAGCGTAAATCATGTATTTTGGTGAACTGCTCAAGAACACCCAACTTAACAACAGCAATCTATGGGCTAGATAACTAGAACAGAAACCTAGTCCTCTGACAACTACATGTCAAATGAAATGGTTTATGATTACAGACATCACATTACCTTCTTCATCTCCTTTCTTTCCTTTTTACTCATAGATGACTTTGACTGTTGCATGCAAAAACATCACATCAATGACTTTTTTTTTTTTTATGCATGTATCATGACAACGAAGTTAAATCAATTGCGCATATTTGCCAAATTGAAATATTTTTTTTCGCTGATCTCAAAAGTAACGCTGTTAATTACCTCTCATCCCACATTACAAGCAGAGCTTGCTATAAAAATCATCAACAATACATTAATATTGCTACCAGTTTAAAAGTTCATTCATAATCAATCATATGAAAATAAAACATACACCAGTCTTCATTTTCGATGAGAGTTATCTCACTATCAGAATTGTTATTCACTCATTTGCTGAATATAGTATTGCTTGTGAAAATCCATGGATGGTGTGATAAGACATAAATATGACAGAGATTACATGATGTGCCCTTGCACCAACAGAGTAGACCAGTGAGGCACAAGACTCTGGTGTGAGAAGGTCTAACTCTTTAGCTCCACCCGTGCATCTCTCTGTAGATAATCTGTTTGCCGATGTGTCTCCAACATATGGTTGATATAACAACATTAAGGCATATGCACAAATGTGTCAACATCATACAACAATGTTACAACAATGCAAGGCCAGGAATCAGCTCTTTGAAAGTTGTTGGTCTGATCTACTTAAGCCCAGAGTTGCACCTTGGAACGTACTGTAAATTGCTTTAATTTTTGCTATATTTTTATTTTCCTTTATTTAGCTGATGGCACAAAACTGTGAAAATAACACAGTGAAATAGTATTTTAACATTGTTTGAATGGGAATTATGTCCAAAAAAGTGAAATTAAAACTACAGTGAAATGTCAAAAATACAAAAATTGTGAAAATTTACACATGTGAAAATAAAGCAATTTACAGTAAATGAAAGTGCTACCATTCACAAGGGATCATGGGCAAGATGAGTATTCAAAGGGATAACAATATGCGCTATTATTACAAGAGCATCAAGCAACAACAACAAAAAAATAGTAGCCTCGCATCCCCTCATATATGAGAGCATTTTGGTCAAGTTTTCCAGCATTGAATTGTCTTGTGTACTAAAGGTAAACATCACAACACTGAAGGGCAGTTTGACTGTAAGCAGGGAACAGTGAGTGGAGGACGAAGCAGAGTGGGGTAGGAGTGAGAGTGAGCTATTACCTTGTCCTTTGTGTACAACTGTAAAAACGGACAGTAACTACTCAACAGCAGTTACAGCAAACCCTAGTCACATCTACCAGACACCTGCACTGTCCACCTTGATCTCTCGCTGCTGGTTTGTTTATTCTATTGCAAGTTTAGACCCACTGGTACTTATTGGAAGACAACACTGTACACTCACATGAAGTGCTATGAACTGTCCATTTTCGATAAGCTTACAAACTTTACATTCATTTGAGACAATGAATAAAACACAGCCAAATACTAAAAGATTTCAATCAAACTTGGGCAAATATATGATGATCACTTGGCATGTGTTACTGAGGTGTAAACACTGCAACTTGGGGCATATTTGAGCAACATGAAGCCAAAGGTGGTTCTCCATTGGTCAACATGGGACACTGGCTGTTGGTTCATGTCACCAAAACGCTCCCTTAGTTACATTACACAGTGCCAATAACTGAATCTAGATTGTTCTACTTTCAATAACGTAGCATTCGTAACACTTTGCAAGTGGATTTGGAGCTTTATTTGACACATTTAGTGGAAGTCACCCATAACCTGGTGTGTATCTTTCAACAGGCAGTCAGTTGGCCTTAGTGAGAAGATAAAAACTGGCCTACCATAAGACATACCAAATTGACCATAAAGTAAGAGGACTTCAGCTGACTCACACAGCAGATTAATTAACCAAACATGTGATGGCTTCACAATTTATGGCAGTTCTGTAAATACTTTCAACACAGCAGCATTTCCTCCAAGGCAGACAGTGCTGTATGTCGACCACAATGTTAACATCTCCTTTGACACCGGCAACTACTTTTATAATAAATTCCAGGTAAATCACTTCATTATTCTTCAGGAGTTACAGCCTTACATGCTATCTTTTTAGCTTTGACTGTATTTTTCCATTTCAAGCAGTAGCCTGAGCAATTGATACTTTTCTGTTCTTATCTTTCATATCTTTATCGATGGTGATAGTTTTTACAATAAAAGACTTGAGCGAAAAAATAAAAAAAAAACATCTGGTGACAATTCCCTTGAACTATACTAAATTGGTATGATTTAAGACAAACAAATCTCTATAGACATGACAGTGATGGGCACATGCTCAAACCAAGTTAGGCTGACTGTTACTGAGGATATATGTTCAAACTACAATGTATTTACGGCTGATCATTACTGCAGTTGTATGCTGAAATCATTTAAGGTTGACCACTACCATTAAACCATTTTAGATTGACTTTCACCAGCATGTTCCCAGACACAAGACACCTCTCCATTAATCTAGTCTACTCTGGCCTCTGTGCACCTAACTGCATCCCAGATACTCAAGCTTGGGCGACATGTGACTTGTCACATAATGAACTCACTCCGTATCAGGGATTGATTTCCCCTGTATATAACATAAATCAAATATGAATAACATAATTATCCAGATTTTTTTATTTAAAAATAATTCAAGACCGGTCCAGTTGTAACTCAGTCTGTTTTGGACTGCCCTCTGTCAAATCACAGCCCAGCTGTCCCTGAGGTATGGGGACTACAACGGATCACCCAATGCCAACCCACTGATCAATGCAGTACATGTACCATTAGCATGGAGTGAGTCCATGGTGACTGTCTGTCAGTGGGGTATCACAGAAAGTAAGTATTCATTGCTGTACAATTCACAGAACACCGGAAGTTTCAATTTGAAAAAAGAGAGATTGCTTCTCAAAAGACCACATTTGTTACCCTGAAATGGCAGTTCATATTTATTAACTTACATTACAACTAATTCCTTTTGACTTCTGAATGAAAACTACCCAATTTATCACCTAAAGACAGTTTACAACATGAAGGTAAATGTTGGACCAATTCAGTAGGGCCTATCATTGCTATATGTAAACTTTGGATTGCCATGGTGTTGCCCACACATCCATAAATACCAAAGTATAAACCCAAAAGAGAATGGCCGGGCTCACCACTATACTTTTGTCTTATCAATATAATGAGCCACTTCAGCAACAATATGACACAAGCCTCAAGCAAGGTAAACATGAAAATGGTCTGTATGAGAACTGACTGATCCTGGGATCAGACAGTTTGCAAATCTCAACCATCACAATTAAATTATGATAGAAAGGTATAAAAGTTAGGCAAAAAATGTTAAGTTTCTCAAGTCTTCCTTGTTTTTCATTTACCCCTTTACAAAACCCTCTTTTTTTTCTTTTTTCTTTTTTTTTTTTTTTCTTTTTTTAAAACACATTTCTGACCAAATGCACAAATGTTGCTTAAATTTCCCAGTAATGCTGATTATACCATGGAAGAAACTGTAAGATAAATAAGAATTTAAAAAAAAAAGCTTGCCTTATTTCACAAGTGCCTGAGAAACAAAACATTAAATTTATGTGGCCTTATTCATATCTGATGCAAGCCATGAGCAAAGCAATGGACTCTCTCAAACCTTTCACATTTGTCAGAGTGTCATGCTGTGAATCAGCCATGAATGCAATTAAGTATGATTTATCAGTTCCAATTACATGCAAGGTTAACATTCTGTCCCCAGCATGGAGGCAGAACAAAGGCAGGATGGGACACCCATGCTGGCAGTCAGATTCGAAAGAGCAGAAAAAGCAAAGGCAGGCAAGTATCTGTGGATGCAATCAGGTGGATATGGCTGCTCTCGTCAAGAGATAGGCCACAGGAGGTCTTGTTTTTACCTTTAAAAAATACAAAAAACCCACAGACAAGATGGTTATCAAGTGGGGGTGTTTGCTAACCTGTGCCAAGCAGTCCCAGCAGACTGCCACAAGCAGCCGCAGGTATATACACAGCAGCAGCAAACTTCTAAAAAACACAGAGGGAGCTTTGCATTTCCTCACCTCCACTTCTGCCTGCTGCCGTATCATGGTGATGTTGAACACGTCCAGCTCTTTCTCGCAGTCCTGCAAGCATAAATCAACACTCCAACACGTGCAATCATTTGCACTTAAAAGTGTAACATATATTTGCTTACTGTTGTTAAAAGTGAACAACATACATTTATTTACTGTTCAGACATTAAGAACATATTGACCTGTGTTTTACATATAACATGGTTTATTTATAACACATTTGGCACTGTGAAAGCAGCCATCTTATGTCACAAAAATTTAAGTACACCCAGGTGTTTAACTCATTCCATACCAGTCCCTGATACTTATGTATATTTACCTAGATTTAAGACGACAATTGCATATTTAAATTCTGCATGAAAAGAGCTTTTGTTCAAGTACCAACATGCCTATCATCTTAAGTCAGTGGTTCTGGCACTGCCTGGCAAGTCATGCTGCAGCTGCCACAAGGGCAGCTGCAGCATGACTTGCCAGGCAGTGCCAGAACCACTGACCAAGGCCTGTGACCATAGTATGGAATGAGTTAGCCTGAATAAGCATTTATCCTTGAAGCAACTGAATACTTTTACCAATATCCTGGATAGAAGTTAAATGGCACTAATAGACAAATTTGAGGCTTTCTAAAATAGCTACCCTTATCATAAACAATACTTGCACACAAACTATACTGTTATAGATGATCTCTGGCAGGCAGATACAAAAGCAGTCCAAACAAAGCTCCCACTTTTTCATGATTTTTTTTCTTCCTTAAATTTCTCAAGGTGTTAAATGCTTCTTGGTGGGTTCAGCTACAGCACGTCATAGAGAAGATATTGGAACATGCATAAGTACATGTAATCAAAACAATATGAGTTGACAATATAACTTCAAAATTACAGCTTCCTGAACATGCAACAGATTAATATACAACTTATCCTGTTATGCACACATTAATCAACTGAAGGTCTGACCAATTAGGAGCAGTTAATCATGAACACCTGTTCTACAATATATTGAGTCTCAAACAGAAAAAAAATGAATTACACACCTGATCAATCAAGGACAAACCACAGAGAGGACAAAGTGATACTGTAATAAGTTCCATGACATAAATCACTTATAAGTATGCTAAATTAATATTACAAATACTTCAGAGTTTGAGTGGATACCAGACTGTTCATCACTGATATTCACAAACACTGGTCCACAAAATGACTTCAAACTTACGTCCAAGACTTTCTGTGTCTTGCTGTTCACCTTCTTGTTGATCAGCTTCTGTTTGTAAGCCTCCTTGTACTCTCTCCTCATCTGTCGGTGTTTCTTGATGTGGTCCCATGACCACATTCTTCGGCGCCTGCGTACAGTCTCCTCTAGAATACAGTTGTATGCAAACCTCCACCTGTTAAGTGTACAAATGGGCAACCCTGACAAGGCAGTTGTCAGCAAGGCAAGTCCGCAATGTCATGTAGATTAAAACCTGTTGAATCTGCATACTCGGGAATACTACATTAATGGCCCAATTTTCAGTGTCACATGCATGTAATATGACAGGGTACTGTGTTCCTTCACAAGAAAGTGACCAACAATCCACAAATCTGTGACTTTTTAGTATTCGGTTACAAGAAGTTTCAGAAACAATACATAAGAAAAGCAAGCATAGACTGCTATATACAGCATGCAAGTTGACATAATTTATAATTTATTTTGTTTTGTTTTTGAATTATTTTATTTATTTATATAAATATATATTATTTTTCTAAACTGTCCCCTTTCAAGGTACCTGTCAGAAGGGATATTTTTGGGAATTAAAAATGTGAGGTATTACACAATACCTGGTGACCCATACAAGACAAGAATGCTTGGACATTCCAGTCATGCCTTACCATAGTTTGGAGTGGCCGGGAAGAGGCACATCGGGGCGGTATTTTCTGTAGCGACTGCCAATGTTCATTCGCTCAAAAGATTCCAGTAGTTCCAATACATCTTGGAACTACAAAAGAACACATTCACTGGGTACTTCAAAGTTTTCCATTACTATACAAACAACAAAATACACATTTTTTGAACTACAGCTTAGGCAAGTAATACCCTCACAGCTAAACATTGGCCAAGTCTCCCTTTCGGAGAGCCTATTGTTAGATGTACATGTATCAGCACTTCCCAAAAAGCATGCAATTTTGTTATGCATCAGTGGCTCCTTACTAATATCCTAGTTTGTTTGAAAAAAAAAAAATAAAAAACCGTTACTTGACATACACACATGTATCCTGAATACAGTATTAAAATTTACTTTGTACCGCCTTTTTAGTCCTCTAGCATACAGGTCTTGGACCAGTAAATGCACTGACAGGTGCAGGTGTGTCAGAAGTTTTAGGTACTCAATGAATACAGGGCCCCAGGTGACAGGCTATTAACAATAAAGGAGCAAAGACTCTCTTATCCATTTCTTGTCATAGAAAGCGAAAAAACATGCCCGATTATCTATGGGTTCAGATAGTGTGTTACTTCAACGTTTAACTCTTGAACCAGCAGCCTTGTTGGGCTATTATTTCATTAAGGTTTACCTTGGAACTGTTACTATAGCGGTAAACATAAACAAATGCACGGGTGGCAAAAAAATTAATTGGCTTTGACCCCATTTTCTATTGATAATATTACTGTCATTGAAACAACCTTTGAGCAAAATGACAGGTACAGTGTCAACGAAACTTTTAAATGTCAGAGACAAGCCAGACAATATAGCCAATTTAACATGTAACTATATTATGTTGGATTTACTGCTCTACAGTGTTTTCAGAGGGTTGCCACCACAGCAAAATGAGGTAGAAACTGTCCAATTAGAATGCTGGAGAAATGTTACCCTGGCAACATTTAGTATTTCCCAAGGGAATATGGGAAAGATACAGCCTCTTATTTGAAATAGTATTGAAAGTCAGTATATCCCACATTTTTTCATTAGCCAATGAGAATGCTCCTTTTTTTGTTACCCCGACAACCAGCCACACTTGCTTTCCAAGAGCAGCAATGGCTACTGGAAGGGAAAGGCAGCTGGACATTCTGACAGACTAAATTTTAATTTTTAGTACTTTAATTTTCATTTTCATTTTTGTCTTGTAGAACCACACTATGGATACTGGTATCCTTCTGGTCTTGAGAGGACACAGGCTCTCAGGGGATCCATACAGGCAAGGATATTGAATACGGTCTATGCATAAGTTCACCAAGCAGAATCTAGGGTGACTGAAAAAGTACTTGAAAGACAAAGAAATATCAGTTGATGGAAGGAATAAAGCGGCACTTTTATTTTTAATATTTGTCAGTTTGACGTTTTTTCCTGGTATCAACATTACAACCCACTACACAACAGTCAGTGGTGGTTGTCACTCAACGTTCTAACTATCAATGCTTTCCATACTCCCTCCGCCAACGATCTACAATGGTAAACTTCTATACACCTCCTGTATTTGGTCCATTTCCTGGTTTTCTGTTCATGTTGACATGAACAAGATTAGTGTCCGCCATCATGCATTATTGTGACCACTTTTGAGAAGGTGCACAGCGCGCCATCTGGTAGCAAAAAATCAGCCCGCATGCCTCGCTTTCGTAGTGGGACAACTGCCGGGGTTTTCCCGCTTGGTGAACTTATACATAGACCGTATTGGGTGTAGGATAACCTCTAAATATCAACAGTGAGCTGTTCAGCAGGCAATGTTACATAACTCACCTGGCTCTTGCTGAGGGCGATGCCAATCTGTTCAAAGATGACATTAAGAAGCACTTTAGGGATTGTGTACTTGTCCTGTTCTGGGTGGGGATGTAAACAAAGCTGTGCGGTGGAGCTGATTGGTTCAATCACTGGAAAAGGGAGATCACACACATTTATGCAACACGAAAAATGACTTGTACAGCAGCTGCAGGCCATCCTTTAGCACAACAAAAAGTGCTCCAAAATAAGGGCAATTGAAGAATAACTATAACAGCAGCTGAGAAAACACCCTTATTTAACTTTGAAAAGGTAATTATCTGTTGAATATATCACATAAAAACAGATATTCACATATATTCCTTAATACATTGTAATGGCAAAGTGGGTTACACAGCCCTGCATAAACCACTGTACAAGGATTATAGTGCTACTACAGGTGTAAGGACATTTCATTTATAAACTAGCATGGAACATATGTCGCTATACATTGATACCTGTTAACTAAACCTTCTCTCTCTTTTTGTGATTCTGGGCAAATGCACATACTCAGGCTCTGAACACAAAGCCACAAACCACATCAATTTTGATAGTAAGCCAACTGAACACATAACTGTTAAATTCTTCTTGGTTTGTCTTTCTACATATTAATTCATTTTTGTTGCCAGTTAACTATTTCAGAGTCACATGTTCGACTGAGTCAACACTTTGTCTCGGCATGACAAAGACCATTATATTCTACATAACTATAGGCATGCTGGGACTTGACAGAAAGGTATTTTTACAAGGAACATGAATCCAGCATTCCTATTATAATTAAAAACACCTTGTTTCAAGTTGTTCAACTTTAGTCACAGTAGGCACTGAAAGAGTTACGATGCACACAGAACGAAAACAAATGCACATTATTCACAGTGACGCTAACTTTGATCAAATATGCTACATGTACCTAGCTCTTTCTTGTACAATCTCAGTGGTATGTGCATTTGCCTAGTGATATTTTTGAGAGAATGCAAACATGCATACACACACACACACAAAAACAAAACAAAAAAAACAAAAAACCTGCACTACTTTTGATAAATATAATAATTAAGAAATTGCCAAAAATCACAGCAGTGTCATGTAGTGAACAAACCTAGCAGTCACCTATTGAAGATACATCCTTATAAAGTGTCAATAAATTACAATAAGGCACCTTTAGCTGTAGATATTGCATACACAAAGCACATGGCCTCTGCTGTGTAACTTACGGTACTGGTAGTCGGTCTTTTGTCCAGAGACAGCAATGTGTTGTGTCAGCAGCTCCTGCAAGAGCAAAGAAACTTTTCCTGCTGATCATGTACCTCACTTTCACACTGTTCTGTTGTCCTGATTACTGTCAACATCCTCTTAATCCTGTCCCACTTACATTGCCCAAAAGGGCCTAGATGTAATTCCCATCTGCCTTTAAGTTTTTACTCAAGTTTCTTGTCAGTAGAAACCATTTTTCTGAGATTTGCATGTAAGACCATTCATGATGGCATGCCCTTGGTCAATAGCTTCACCAAACAAAGCTATTGACTTGGTCGTACTCTGACCACGAATGGGCTAAGCACCCAACTTCTTGATCAGGCCACTCAAATCCACAATGCCATATCACTCATTACATTCTTAAGTTATATTTTGTCATGTTAATTGTGAGTGTGTTAACATATTTATGGTTAAAAGTTTTAAATATAGGTCTTTAATAGTGACTTCTTATAGTTTATCAAGTGGTGATGCACTGATAAGAATAGTACAGTACACCTGTACAACTGTGCTTTGCATACACACATTATTGAATTTAGAAGCATCTCATGATAAAACTGAGAGCTTACATGTATCTTCTCTCTGTCCAGTTTCAGATACGACTGGGTGTTACAATTCCAGTATGCAGCGAGACTATCCAACTTGATCATCTGAAACATGAACAACACACAACACTGTGATGAGCAACATCATACTTGTACTGTGAAATATAGGCACAAAAAGAGGTGAAGAAACATAATGCTTGACTGCTCCTGATCTAAAAATTTCTAGCTTTTTACTTCGCCAGCTAATTGGCATATAAAAATACAGCCAAAGGAGAAAACTATGAAATTCAACTTGGCCCGACAAATATTGATGTAATTCTCAACAAAATCAGGCAAATTTTAAAATGTGTAAAAGTATATTGTCGATTGATGAGGCTAAGAAAGATATATGGGATATGCTTTAACTGTATGGATGTCTCTTTTCCATACGCAGTCATTCAAAATTAATGTCACTTCAAGGCTGCGAATGCTTTAAATCTCAGTTCATGTAATTTCAAAAGTAACGAAACTACTACTACCATCGCGAGTAACTTTTGTGTGCAATCAAAATCATTGAACAACGATTTTCCGGACAAACTAATCAAACACCTGCACCATCATTTTTTTCATAATTGCGGTTCACCAACATTTAATGTCATATCACACAACAATAATGTCTCAAAGTTTTAAATTGTACATACATGTATTTGCTTTCATCCTTTTTCTGCCTATAACCTTCTTACCTTTCCTTTGGTGAATACTATGTCCAAAAAGGCACAACATGACAGTGAGAGCTCCAAAATAAATCAGCAGGTACCCGACCATATAAAAAGAAGAAAAAAAACATGAAAAAAGGGAGGCCAGTACCTTGTAGATCTTAGTGACTGTGTCCTTGATCACTGTTGGCTTCCAGTTCTCATCTGTGGTCTGTAAGTGAATTTGTTACACATCAAATATAACCTTATTATTTCAAAAGTGAATTTGTTACACATTAAATATAACCTTATTATTTTAAAAGTGAATTTGTTACACATAGATATGAATATAAATAGCAGGCTATCTTAATCGAAATATTATATGGTTTAATCATGTAATTACTCTGCTCAACTTGTTATAAGAGGCACACAGAATGCATTACAAACCAGGTTCTCTTTATTGTTATATAGATGGGCTAATGAGCAATAATGTAGCCTACAGGAGGGACACGATCATGAACTGAATACTTGCTGTCAGTAAAATTGACTACTCCTGAAATCAATTATAGACTGAACAGGAAACAGAACATTTCAGTGTTTATTCTGTGCATCTGTGTGAAACTTGTATAAGAGCATGTACAGCCCACTGACCCAAATGATCAGTACAATTCTGCAAAGGAAAGCCCTGCCCTCAAGAGTGATGCCAATGAAGAATTAGAAATTATTCCTGTACAAACCTGGAAGAAAAGGCCCTTCAGTGTGACACCAATGGAGAAAGGTTTCTTGGGGTTGGTGATCTGGTCCTCGTAACGGATGTGTATGTCTCGCACTGTCACCTGCAGGTTCTTGATGATCTGTGTTGCCATCTTCTCAGCAAAAGAATCGGACTTCTCCTTCTTTGGCTTGTCTGGAAGAGATGTGAAAAAATACAACTTTTGGTAACTTATATGTACATGTACGTGTATTTCGAAACATCATCCAACCCCACCCTTCAATCTGAGGCCCTGCAGATCAATCTGATTTGACTAAATTTGAGGCTCAGTATGCTAACTTTCAGTGTCTCATCAAATATACAATTTCAGGTTTATCATGCCCATATTCTAAATTGCAATTAAAGAACTGAAACTTGCCTGATATTGTTGACCACTCAATCCTTATCAATGGTAATCTTCATCATCATAAGAGGAACCAATGTAATCTACGTCATTTAGTACTTTTTGCATTTTGAAATGTTAACAGTTATCGGGGGAAAAAGGAACTGAAAAGGAACTGAAATATATTCCTTTATTTCAAAAGGAAAATCAATTGTGCCTTTTATCAAATCTCTCTCTCTCTCTCTCTCTCTCTCTCTCTCTCTCTCTCTCTCTCTCTCTCTCTCTCTCTCTCTCTCTCTCTCTCTCTCTCTCTCTCTCTCTCTCTCTCTCTCTCTCTCTCTCTCTCTCTCTCTCTCTCTCTCTCTCTCTCTCTCTCTCTCTCCTTTTTCCACATTTCAGTCATTTAAATGAATAATGCTGTGTACATAATCTTGTTTTTTATTACCTTTAACTCTACATATTTATATCATTCAATGTCTCCATCTGTCATCTGCAAGAACTGTAGTTTATGTGACTGAAGAATCACAAACTGTTAAATGCTAACTGTACCACAATATACCTTACAACTTGTACTGACTCAAACTGCCAGTTTGCTCCAAATATGAATAGTTTTGGAGTCAAGCAAATCATTTTTGCCAAAAGTTAATTTAAGAACAAGCTAGAAGTACTGAATACAGATATGGTCCATACTCAACTCAGATGGTTCATACATACTTTTTTCAGCCTCTTGTTTCTTGGCCTCCTCAATGCGTGCCAGCTCCTTCTGCTTCTTCTCCTGCGCTGCCTTATCCTCCTTCTCAGTATCATACTTGACACCTGTAACACATCACATACAGATCAGGTACTGTCTGTAATGTCTGACACCTGTAACACATCACATACAGATCAGGTACTGTCTGTAATGTCTAACTGACACCTGTAACACATCACATACAGATCAGGTACTGTCTGTTATGTCTAACGGACACCTGTAACACATCACATACAGATCAGGTACTGGCTATAATGTCTAAGTGACACCTGCAACACATCACATACAGATCAGGTACTGTCTGTTGTCTGACACCTGTAACACATCACATACAGATCAGGTACTGTCTGTAATGTCTAAGTGACACCTGTAACACATCACCTGCAGATCAGGTACTGTCTGTAATGTCTAAGTGATACCTGTAACACATCACATACAGATCAGGTACTGTCTGTAATGTCTAAGTGACAACTGTAACACATCACATAAAGATCAGATACTGTCTGTAATACTGTCTGTAATGTCTAACTGGCACCTGTAACTCATCACATACAGATCAGCTATTGTCTGTAATGTATTATCAACACCTGTAACACATCATGTACAAACCAGGTACTGTATGTAATGTCTAACTGACACCTGTAACACATGACATACAGATCAGGTATTGTCTGTAATGTCTAACTGACACCTATAACGCATTAGGTACTGTCTGTAATGTCTAACCAACACCTGTAACACATCGTGTACAGATCAGGTACTGTCCATAATTTCTAACTGACACCTGTAACACATCAGGTACAGAGCAGGTACTGTCTGTAATGTCTAACTGACACCTGTAACATATCACATACTGTCTGTAATGTCGAACTGACACCTGTAATGCATCAGGTACAGATCAGGTACTGTCTGTAATGTCTGACACCTGTAACACATCATGAACATATCAGGTCCTATCTGTAATGTCTGACACCTGTTACGCAACAAGTACAGATCAGGTATTGTTTTAATGTCTACTTGACACTCATAACACATTGGGGACATATTAGGTGCTATCTGCCAAGCACTAATTGTATCTACTGTAACATATCCCATACTATAAGTAATGTCTACTTGACACCTGTAACTCTTCAGGTGCTACATGTATCTGTAAGGTCTACTTGACAGACCATCAGGTACAGATCAAGTACTAAATGTAAAGTCTTGTTTTGACCTGTAAAAGAACAGGTACAAAGCAGGCCCAATCCGTAAGGTTTAATCAACACTTGCAATGCGTCAGGTAGAGATTAGGTGCCACTCTTATTGTTTAATTGACATCTGTAAGACAACAGACACAGATCAGGTGCTACCTGTCAGGTACATAGGCTAATTAGCACCTGGAACATATCAGGTACTGTATGTAATGTTTACTTGATACCTGTAACATACCAGGTACCACATATCTAATAGGAAAGGTCACAATTAGCTCTGATATTTGTATTTGCCCAAATACACAACTAAATACACAAACATTTGGAGGGCTAAAGCTGTGTATTAGTTTGCATGCTAAAGTAACCTTACATAAACTAGTCACGTTTGTAGCTGTGGAAATATGTTTTTTGTGAGGTATTCAGTTATACATCTAGATTTACTATCTGAAATTTGGTGTTTTTATGTGCAGTAGTTTTCAAGTTATTAGGTTGCAAATTACAATTTAAAGTAATGGAAATACACAACCCCAGCCCTCCACTGACTACAGTGCCCTCTTTTAGGCAGTTTTTGAACCTTCTGTTCTTTCCCTTGCCTATTGGTACCTGCAACACATTGGGTATAATACTTGACATCTTTACTATCTGTGTGACAGCAATCACAGATGTATGTATGTATGTATGTATGTATGTATGTATGTATGTATGTATGTATGTATGTATGTATGTACATGTATGTGTGCGTATATATGAGCACATTTGCCCTTGATATTTTGTCATACATGTACTTGTACCATTGTGTTCTAATCATAGGCAGTCTGTGTGCCGCAGGCTCTAAACACAACCAAACACAAACTCTGCTTTTTTTTAAACATAGCAAAAACAAATCATATTCTCATGCAAGTAACACCTTCGGACAGCTAATTCATAATATTTTGGTGTTTTTGGGCAGTTGCTTCATGTATGAATAAAATTAGTTTAAACCCAAATCTACAGATCCAGTATGTCCCAGAAAGTTGTGTTTCAGTAAAAGGCAAGGTTTGACCACACAGCCCAATTGATCCCAACCAAAGTGTGATCAACTGGTCACATATCTGACCACAGAAAGTCTGTACACCTCAGCCTCCACACATAAATAATCTTACCACTGGAGTCATAACCACATATGTCTTACCTCCATCTGAAAGTACAAATCAGTACATACATTAACTAGTGCAAATGTGGTGGCCAAAAATGTCCTTTGCTTACCAAATACATCCCTTATTATGAAGAAAATCTGTCACACAGCAGACTGAATGGACTCTCAAAAAAAAAAAAAAAAGCAAAAGAAAAAAAAACTCTGCCTGCTGGTGTGAAGTGGAGTATGGAGCTTCATCTCTTACAGATCACACCTATTACCAGCTAAAAGTGGTCATATATTGCAGGTAGTCTTTAAATAAAATTATTTGACTTGTAGCCTTTGGTGTCATGAAAGGGTTGTCTTCAAGAGATGTGATCTGTTATGACAGGTGGTCTTTGATGCAGGTGCCACTGTACAGGCAATTCTCACCCATATTCACACCAAACTTCATGAAGATCCATTCAAAATTTAAGACGGTCACTATGGTCTTTGCAATATTTTCAAATAAATCTGAACCTACACATAAAATATAACTGTAGGTGGCACCACCAGTATTGAACTTCAACAATGGTGCAACCCAGGCAGTCAGGTCATTGCTACTTCAGGATCTTTTCTTTTATAAGTAACACATATTTTCCACTCTGACATTGTTTTGAGCTTCTATTCTGCCAAAGCTCACTCCAGGAGTGAACCACACTTGAGACTGCCATTATGCCTGCCTTCCTGCCTTGGGTGTGACACAGACTCTCCACTGACCTTATGAAGCAAAAAAGAGCAAGCTCTCTGGTGTGGGTGATAAACAACAGTATTTTACATCTTATAAGCACCATTTTGAAATACCAGGACACACATACATGTATGTAGAGAGCAGCCAAAAGATAGCAGTACATGTAGAACTGACATAGGAGAGATAGAGGGCAAGATTTAACCCTTCCTCTGCTATATATTTTTTTAGGGTTAATTGTCTATCATGCTGAATTTAATCTTGGGATCACCGAAAAAAACCATGATCTTCAGGGCATCCACATTGATATTCATTTACGTAAAAAAGACATCGTATGCTCATTTCCAGTGTAGCAGCCTGGAAGTGACCCTGCCTAGATGTGACCCCCATCACTTCTAGGCTAGCCTGGAAGTGACCCCCATCACTTCTAGGCTAGCCTAGAAGTGATCCCGGGTAACTTTCAGGCTAGCCTAAAAGGGACCCACCCAGTCCAAAAGTGACCCCCAACACATTTCACCATAATATTGTGATTCAGATGAAAAATCTTCAGTATAAGAGTAATAAATGGAACTTAGTGTGTTCAATAACTTGGAATAACTATGACAACAGCGATAAGTTTATTAGACCCATTTCATCATGGTGGCATAAAATTTCATCTAAAACATACTGACCATACATGTCTCAAGATTCAATTGTATATATGCACTATGAATTTCACGGCTAGAAATAGGGCTTATCCGCTTGTCCGTACTAAGTGAAACTTGTGACGGACAAGTAAAATTGCCAATGCACTTGTCCAAAATTTACATACAGTTCAATTAGAATTTAAGACTCCACTTGGTTGGCGGACAAGTGAAAATTTTTCCTTATTTCTAGCACTGAATTTCAACTGTTAAACTTCACAAATATTCAATAAATCATTGAATCAATATATTTATTTGATCTAATAAAGGATTGGACAGCTACAGAATCAATACATGTAACTACATTTACTTGATACATGCACAACTTTGCACCCATCAAGTTATTGTAAGGATATTTCACATGCCTACATATTCTATACTATTTCTTACACCTGGCCTATACACTGACAAATTAATGAAAGAATGATTTGCAGAAAATCTTTAACATCAGATCTGTTATCTAAATACATGTATGTATCTAAACTGCAAGAAATAAAACATGTTTGAAGGTGCAAGTCAGAACAGAATAAATTCATGTGGACATTCTAGAATCAAGTTATTACCTCAAGGCACTTGTGAGAAGTACTATTCATTGCATTTACTTGACAATGCACAATTTTGCATATCCATAAAGTAAAGTTCTATTTTCCTTGCCTACATGTTCAGTTGAAATATGCAACAGTAGGGGACAGTATCAATAATTTTATGTAACAAGTCCATTTCAAGGTTACTAATGTGAGAAGTACTGATTATTGCATTTACATGACCATGGAGCTATGACTTGACAATGCACAACTTTGCATATCCATAAAGTATAAATCATTAATTTTATGTAAGCTGGTAACAAGTCCACTTCAATTCAGCACATGTATATGAAAATGCCACATGAAAAATGTTTCAGGTTACATCAGGAGGTAACATTTTTTTCCACATAAGAGTTCCATCTCTATTAAAATATGAATATCAGTACATGTTGTCTGTTCCTGTATTATCATTATTACTCCAACTGTTCATTTGCACATGCCCAAAACCTAATGTCCTTTATTTATTTTGCCATTAATTTATCATTTTTACCATTACAAATTTAGAAGAAACAAACAAATAGAACAGAAAAGACTTCATATCTGTAATTAATTTTCCTGAAACCATGTTTGAGTGATTTTAAAAATGTATATTAGCAGAGCTGCCACATGGAAATACATTGATTAAAATACTGTTCCTTTGATGCAGGAAAAACTTTGCTCGAAGACTACATTTAAACTGTTAAACTTCTATACTAAAGAATTTCACAGAATCACATTATTGTAAAAATGTTGGGGATCACTTTTAGGCTGAGGGAATCCTTTTTAGGCTAGCCTCAAAGTGACCCGGGGTCACTTCTAGGCTAGCCTAGAAGTGATGAGGGTCACTTTTAGGCTGGGGTCACTTCCAGGCTCCTACACCGGTCAATCAAACTACACAATTTTGCTGCAGAAACAATTTTGTTGCATAAATGTGACGATTTTATTCATACAGACTTTAAAATAGACATCTTATCAATTATTTTTGGTGCATTTGCCGATAAAAATCTGCAAAACAGCAGTAAAATTGCATAATTTGCGGCCTCAAACTTCATATGATTCTCTTGCCATTTCTCGGCATGTTTGGTATCAATGGAAACATCAGAACCTCGTCAATATCATGCTGTTTTCCTATTGGCTTAATTCTTTATTCCTGCCTACCCAACGTTGTCATTTTGTATAAATGTACAATCTACGAGGTCAAAATCTAAGAACAGAAGTCAGTGACATTCTCGCCCTGCTTCAGCAAGACTCTCGTCCTGATCGGGCGCTGATTGGCTGAAAGATCATGCTAATAAGTTTCAATGTGGTCAAGCAAGCACAGTGTGCACTTTCAGCAAAACAAGCATGGTGGAGCTGATTATTCAAGCCAACTGTATCTTTATGTTTTTTTATGTCACATAAGTACCGAAATTTAGTGACATATTGATGGTAGATATTTTGAAAACATCCAGAATGTCCCTGGTGACACATTCTGGACATGCCATTGTTGGGAGCTTGTGAAATGAATGTGGACATACTAATAGATACATTAGATTTTATTCTTATAAGTTCTAGGTGGGTCCATGCTTTCAAAATGCCTGTGCACAACTACAACATTTCACGCTGCTATGCGCAGACCAGGAAATTGGTCAAACTAATGAAATACCCAGATGTGCACTCTTCATCATCTCCCAACAAGATGGACAAACATGGCCTACCAAGCTACAGGTGCAATGGCGCAACTTTTTTGATCGATCATGCGGATGATAATCAAGCCAACTGGTTGGAGGCTTGGAAATGTATTTTATTAGGTAGAGTACATTAACAGACAATGTGTTCACAAAATAAAAAAGTGGGTTCCTGAAAAGTTGTAGATTGCATCTTGTCTCTACAACTATTTAAAGCTTCATTGCATATGCCTGCAACCTCTGGTCATGCAACTGGAAGTGACTTCTAAGACTGTTCTAGCTGACAGGTAACTTCAGAGTTCCTGCTTTCCAAACATATGGCTTTATGGCTCCTGTATGACAACTGTAATTACTATGTACACTATATGTCTAATTATAATACAAATATATAAATATATATATACACACATAATTACTTTAAAAAATGTATTTTTTCATCTGAAATGTCTGAGGATCTAACTCGATGAAATGTGTGACCATAAAAACATAAAAAGACAGCAGTTAACACATGCTGTACACATTTGGAGTGCATGTAAACATGTTACCAGGACCTGATGACCCTAAGATCAATTCATTTCAAGATACTTCATCCACGATAAGTAACGACCCCCATGTTTTACATGGATTGCAAAGCAGGCCAAGCCTAAATCAATCACTCTTCACAGCACAGATGTTGGCCTATACTTCCTACCTTTTTACGAGGTGGAGCAAAATGAAGGAGACAACCACTGTGCACAGTCACAGTGGTAGGACCTCTTTCCACTTGCTCCCCACACTGAGAGTCAAACCCAGGTTGCACAGGTAAGGCCTGTGAGTGTATTGCGGTTTAACCAATGGTCCATCCACAGTGAGTGTGGGCCATTTGGTAGCCTTTAAACAAGTAAATGTCATACACCTTAGTAAAGAATCAAATTTGTCTCATTTCATTCAACCTAGGGTTTACATACCCTTGTTAGGCACTGCCACCACATAGAGTCCCTCCAGCTGGGCAGTGACAGGCTCTGTGTACAGATTCTTCCAGGGAATCTTCAGCACCAGCTTGCCTGAAACACAAAACTTTACAATTACCCTGATGAAGGCAAGGACTGGTATTCATGAGATAAAAAAAAAATGAACTCAAATAAAAAATTTTGGAGTAACAACAGTGGGTAAGGTGAATTATTTTACCTTAAATGTCAAATATTTTTGGTCAATGTATGTAGCATAGGTGTATTTTCACAATGCTGCAAATTAATAACATCATGATGCTGTCCTCTGCTCTCTTGATTTGCACAAAACTAATTGGCAACAAACTGTTGCCCCAGATTTCATCATGTACAGAGTCAAAGATAGTTTGACATACCCTCATGCTAAATTTCAACATAATCTGTGGGTAAGCAGTCTCTAGGTGTGGTCTGCTATCCATCAAATTACTCAAAATCTGTGGGGCATATTTTAACATGCCATAATAAGATTACTGTAAATTATTTTGATATCGCTGTACTCTTATTTTCATTTATTTCCCTGATGACAATAAAACCTTGAAAATAAAAACACAGTGAAATAATATTTTAACATTGTTTGAATAGACTTTATGTCCAAACCAGTGAAATTAAAGCTACAGTGAAATGTCAAAAATAAAAAACTATGAAAATTTATACCCGGGAAAACAAAGCAATTTACAGTAAGTCAAATTAAATGGTGTCTTTATGCTTAACAGACATCTGAGTATAAGGCAAACCAACCCTCAAAATAAGTGGAGACTCACTGTTTTGGTTACCAGAAAGTTACCTCCAACGAAGTTCTGGCAAATGGATCGCCTTTCTCGAAGAAAATACATGCCTTTTTCTATAGGACTTAAAACCCCGCTGGGAACCTGCTAGGTCATTTGTTGACACTACTGGGAACCTGTGGCTACAATGACAACTAAGTTACAAGCAATTCCTTTATTTTGAGGCCTGCCTAATGGGATAAAAATTTTGCTTGTCTTTTTCAATTGCTTTTGACTTAATTGTATTTGTGTCTTTTTGTCTAGAACCACTTCATAGTTGTCATTACCCTATTCCGCAGTCCGAACTCTTTACTCTCCATAAACTAACCTGTCCCTGTCTAACCTATATACATATGGAGTAAGTATTGTCCATATTGCACGTTGTTCTGTAGAATTTTGACACAGGCTGTATTAACCAAAATAAGTTAAAGGGTTTTCAGCGGGTAACTACTCTGAGCATGTTTTGGAGCCTAGACCTGTACATGTCTCTCTGAGTAGCGGTTCCTTGTCTAAGCTAAATATTCAGCAAAGACAACCCACATAATAATAAATAAATATGAACGTGGCAAATGATGAATTAGCTAAATATGTGAAGTTTTGCTTATAAATGCAAAGCTTCCTAAAGAAAGAAGAAAACCTGACAAACAAAACACAATAAATAAATTTGTATAGTACAGCTTCAAATAAGAAAAATTTAAGAGATATCAAGTTTATTCCACAAGACTGACTGCCACTGCAATGAGTCAGCACATCCTGCACAGGAACTTGCTGAAGGTCATCACAAATGTATTACCAAAATCCCAAGTCCTAACATGTCCAATGAAACCGTCACCTTTCATTAGATGTGTTTGACTGGACTTGGCTAACTCAGAGTCAGCTGGGCTGATAAAGCAAAAAGAAAAAAATGTGCAACATTAAGGTTCCATTTCAAGTAGTTCTCAAGTTATAGTGAAGAGTAAAATTCATGTATGTTGCACTGTGACCCCAGAAATGGGGTCAAGGTCACTCATGTACTGCCTTCATAGAGAAACATTATCATGTGCAACATCAAGGTCCTAACTCAAAACAGATCTCAAGTTATCAAAGGAACCGTAAATTTAGTGTCAGTTGTCTTGTGACCTTTGGGAATGAGGTCAAGGTCCAAACATAAATGGAGCATGACCATTTGCACAAAATAGGTAGACACTTATAAAAGGTACATCCCTACCAAGTTTGGCACAAATCTGGCCAAAATTATTTAGGTTATAACCATTACAAGAAATTTTCATGTTAAACTTTCCTATTAAAACTTTTTTTTTTAAGATTTTCAAAAAAAATCATGAAAAATCCAAAAAACACTGGATTGTGACCATTTGAACAAACATGGTAAAGACCCACCCAAGGTACATTGCCACTTTGAAAGACAGATTCTCCAGAGAAGTCCAAAATGTGAATAACAATTAAAATGCCCACTGACTTGCATAGTAAGCAATAGAGAAGGTGCATTTATCGATAAGTACCTGAACTAAAAAAAATCGTTAAAAATCAGGAAGCCACAGCAGTGCTACCTAGTCAACATCTTTGCTTGACCCTTTCACAAGGGACATATCCACAAAGTTTCAACTTAATCTTAGTAACAGATCTGGCGAAGTCACAAGTATCAAAAACACACAAAAATTCATACAAAAATTTGAAAAAAATTGCAGCACCACCTGGTGTTTCTAATCAAGAACTAGGAGTGTTCTTATGTCATATCAAAGCAATTGGGTGAGGGGTTGTGGAAAAGAAAATTTAAGATTTGTAAAAAAAAAAAAAAAAAAACATACAAAATCCAAAAATCACTGGAGCATGACCATTTGAACAAACCTGGTAGAAACCCACCCAAGGTAGATTGCCACCAAGTATGAAGTCAATCTGGATGACGGTTTTGGAGAAGAGTCTAAACTGTGAATCAGCTTAGAATGCCCATTGACTTAAAATAGCAACCAATAGGAAAGCTGCATTGACCGATAAGTACCCGAATTGAAAAAATCGGTAAAACTCAGGAATCCACAGCAGTGCCACCTAGTGAACAACTTTTTCTGACCCTCCCACCAGGAACATATCCACCAAGTTTCAGCTTAATCTGAGTGACGGTTCTGGAGAAGAAGTCAAAAATAGCAAAATCACACAAATAAAAAAGTTTTTTTAAAAAATTGCAGCATCACCTGGTAAATAAATTCAGAACTAGGATTCCCTGGGAGTGTCCCTGTGTAATATCAAAGCAATTGTGTGAACGGTTTCGGAGAAGAAGATTTTTTAAGATTTGCCCCAAAAAGAACCAAAAAAAAAATCATAAAAATCCAAAAAATCACTGGAGCGTGACCAGTTGAACAAACAAGGCACATCCCTAACAAGATTGATGTGAATCTGGATGACGGTTTTCGAGAAGAAGTGGAAAATGTGAATTGTGGACGGACCTCTCTAGTATGATACACTTATGTAGAAAAACATGACCTATATTCATAAATATCAAACCCAACAATGACAGCAAAGAGATTCCAGAGTTACCAAAGCATCAACATTCATCTTCCAATACCAATGTGAAGAAACAAATTTCACTCCTGACTTGAGACAGGCAGTCACCCACAAAAGGTAAATCGTGGTTTTAAACTGGTCTTCTCAACCTTTGAAATATTCTTCATTAAATACAGACTACAGTGTTTCCAATATGTATAGGCCCAACCACTCAAAATCCATATTTTATCACTTCTACCAAAAATAAAAAGAGAATTGGCAGGCCTATCACTTTTTTGGTTCTTCTGATTAGTTCGTCAGCTGAGTTTATAGCAAAAGTAGAAGGTAGGCCTATATCGTTTTTGTGATACAGATGAATATGGAACATTATCCACTTAATAAGTTAAGTGATTGAATCACTGTTATAGAGTATCAAATGCAAGGAGCAGACTTCTACAAGACCCTCACTATACAATTGAAGTTCTACAGACGGACGTCTATAGTATGATACACTTATGTAGAAAAACATGACCTATATTCATAAATATCAAACCCAACAATGACAGCAAAGAGATTCCAGAGTTACCAAGGCATCACCATTCATCTTCCGATACCAATGGGAAGAAACAAATTTCACTCCTGACTTGAGACAGGCAGTCACCCACAAAAGGTAACTGGTGGTTTAAACCAGTCCTCTCAACCTTTGAAATATTCTACATTAAATACAGACTACAGTGTTTCCAATATGTATAGGCCCATCCACTCAACATCCAAATTTTATCGAACGGATGACAGACCCTGACAAAAGCTCAGCTGACTGACAAGTCAGCTGAGCTAAAAATACCAACTTACCTATGTTGCCATGCAGCACTTTAATGGGCAGATCCAGATCATCCTACATAAAAAGTAACAAATTTATAGTAAGTTATCTAGATATGACAAAACTTGTTCCTCTTATTACACGAGCTGACCTATTTTAAATGTCACTGGTACTTAATTTTACAAATATGCCACTTTAAGGTTTCCACAGTTGTTAGTTTGCAAATTTACCATAACTGTACAGATGACACCACTGGTGTCAAAATCATTTGAGACTGACCTACCCTAGAAGCCCACAAATCCCCATAATATATCATATGGTTCACAGGATATGGACAAATAATAGTGCAAAACATGGATCTTATAAAAGACAAAATAACTGCAACATCACTGGACACGATTTTTCAATTTAAACATAGACATGTTGTTTTTTCCAATATTCTTCATTCCATCCTTTCATTCCACCCAATTTTTGCATTGTCTTAAACTTGGACAGCATGTTGAAAAATGATCAATGTATTCAAAGCTATCATAGACAGAGGTGTTGTTCCAAATTGACTGTATATGTTTGCACTATATATGCTTCCCACGCACAGCCAGTGGAAAAGACTTAATTTTTGTTAAACTTCGACCAATACACAAAATTCAAGTGTTGAATACTTAATGATCAATATCATCAAAAGTATTATAGGGGGAGAAGTCATTCCAACTTAAATTTATTTGGCTATATTCTTTATGTGCATGCAATGAACAGTGATTGAAAATTGTACAAAAATAAAAAAACAAACTTCAAAGTTTCAACAGAGACCAGGCTGCACTTGCTAGTTCATGCTTTTTTTCCTCTCATCTTTTTCATTTTTTTTCCGACAGAATGGAGTTTTTTGCAAGCTGGCAGATAAAATGTTTAGCTTACTCCCCCACCCCCCACCCACCGCCCACCCACCGCCAAAAAAAAAAGTTAACTGAAAAAAAAAGAGTAAAAGAGCAATCAAAGTTTTTTGTTGTATTTCATGTCCTCTAGGTGGCACCAAAAATATTGAATTAGATCTATGGTAATCCTACTAAAAGTTACATGGGGTTAATAAGGAAAGAGTGGACTTAACCATTATGATCACATTCACAAGGAAATTTACAAGCACAGAAAATAACAGATAAACAGACATATAAGTGATTGCATAATCTCTGTGACCTTTGGTCAGCTGCCCTAAAAATCAATTTATCTGTACTGTAAGCTAAAACTTGATCTCTCTGTATCATAGCCAATGCGCATGCACATCTAACAATTTTTCCTTGGAACATAAACTGGTTCTATTTTAGATTCTCCTTCCACTTCAGCATGGATGACTGATTGGTCCAGTTAACTTGCCAACTGCTGTTTCCCATTTTAAAGCTCCATACACCACTTCCAAATATTCCAAGCGCCAAGAATGCCCTACATCTCAATCTGAGACTGGTATCAGTTCAATACCAAAAAGCATATGTTTTTTGATTCATCAATCATAAAAATCCTTCAAATTCCAAACAGAAGTACATGCTCTGTATTCAGAGTTTGTGCATGCATGGAAGCAAATGTACCAGTACCCCCTTTTCAATACTCAGCGTCAGCAGCAGTGTTAAGAGATAAGATTATATGAGTGTATAGCAGTTTTAACTTTTTTTCAAACATTTTGATAGGAGACTCCATGCTAATTTACCAAAAAGTGTATAGCAGTGACACCCATTCAGTATAGCAAATTGCGATGCAATAGCGGCTCTCTCTTACACTGCAGCAATAAGGAAAAATTTCCACTTGTCTGCAGACTTACAATTATTTCAACCTTGTCCCAGTTTACATGCATGTAAAATCTGGACAAATGCAGTGGCAACTTGACTTGTCTGTCGCACTTTTCACTTGTCTCACAACTAATATGGCCTCATTTTGAACACTGATACTGCTACAAAGGACCTTTTTGTGTCTGTTGTTGGTCAAGGCATAGACCTATATTCACCTGTGCATTTTCTTTCACAAACAGATTGTTCAGCACTATATAAACCTATACTTACCAGTGCATTCTCTTTCACAGAGATTGTTCAGAGTGACACAGACCTATACTCACCAGTGCACTCTCTTTCACAAAGAGATTGTTCAGAACTACATCTCCTGAAAATACAAAAATTTCAGTCTCAATTGAGAATATGGTGAAGGACTTAGGACTCGATCAGGATAAGTTTACTTGATCAGCAATCATAAAAATTACATGCACTGTATTTTCATTGAGAGTAACATAATACTGTACAATTGTATGTTGATCAGGGAGACCTTCATCATGACAATATTTTTGTCACTATCATGAGGGCCACCCTAACTTGTTCTTTTAACAATACTGAAATAGTGGCTAAATAGCATGGTAGTTGTTTGGAGAGTAATATTGTAACATATCATATAATGGTTACCTAGGGGATAAACCAACAAAACAATTCAAGTTAGCATTTCAAAAGAAATAAAAAAAGACTAGACAGACCAAAAATAAAAAAAGACAAGTGAAGTCTAAACATGAGTGAATATCATTCCATTCAAAAGGGGTACAAATTATATATGATTTACAGTTAAAATCCTCACAGGTCACATCATGCTCACAGAATAATGGTTTCTTTCCCAGGAATAAGTTATTACTTGCGCCTGTGATCTAAATTCTGAAATGCAGGTGACCAGAACAGCATGCAAAATCTAAATCCTAAAAGACAATCAATCAACCATTAAATAAATAAATAAATAAATAAATAAATAAATAAATAAATAAATAAATAAATAAATTAATAAATAAATGAATGAATGAATGAATGAATAGATGAATAAATAAAAAATAAATAAATAAATAAATAAATAAATAAATAAATAAATAAATAAATTAATAAATAAATGAATGAATGAATGAATAGATGAATAAATAAAAAATAAATAAATAAATAAATAAATAAATAAATAAATAAATAAATAAATAAATAAATAAATAAATAAATAAAAATACAAAATAAATACAAAAATAAACAAACATGAAAAATTCAAATAAAAAGAAAATTTCTGACATATTGTATGATGTAAGTTAATAGTCATTGAATTACTCATATAATCTTGTGAACAAAATAACTATGGCATTATTAGCCCATTCTCCTTGAATTATGACAGAGTTAACAGCTTTCTTGGCTTTATTAGGCACTGAGCAGTGTCCAACAAACGCCAAGGAAAGCTGTTGACCTGGAACATGCTATGAAGTATTCATTGGTCTCATCAACAGTTCTCAATTCAAACTTTTTTTTAATGTCCAAATTAATGAAAAAAATTGAAGCAGATGACATTTAACCCCTAGTCAGTTTTGGCCAGCTCAGGGGGAAATGGGTCAATAAACACACAAGAGCACATGCATATGGAACACAAACTAGAGGAAGATGTTTGTGCACCAACATAAATTTTCCTATGTCAAAATTTTACAGAGGAACGTGTGCAATATGGACAATAGAACTTCTATGTATGTAAGTTAGACAGGGACAGGTTAGCTTATGGAGAGTAAAGAGTTCGGACTACGGAATAGGGTAATGACTACTAGGAAGTCGTTTTGGACAAAAAGACACAAATACAATATCACGGTACCTCGGCAGCATGACAACAAAGTGGCACTTTTGCCTTCCTATAAATATGCAGGATCCAGCCCAGTTCCTTCATGAAAATAATAATGGCTACATTGGGGAGGATTACCCTGGAAGGCTCAAGATCTGTGTGTGATATGGGGCTGCAGTGCAACTGCTCTTTCACTATTATAGCTGGGAACAAAGAGTTACATAATTTACAGTAATCTACAAATTATAAATGCCAGATGCAACGGCTACTCCATAAGGTGCAGGCCGGACTGAATAACAGAATTAACTAAATCCCATCACAACACCACCACTAGGTGTGAATATTTTTCCAATCTACTATTCTGCACACATGTACTGGAGAGTGATTGGTGGTTTGCTTGTACGTTGCGTGCACATGAACATATGCATCAGCTCCAGCAGGGCCATAGATTATACACCTGTTTCAGCCATCTCATTCATGCTCCAGGTCTGCGAATTTGACATTGTGTCTGTCACCTTAATGATACATCACATGGAAATACTGTGTCATTCATCAAAATGATCACATGTTTTACTGCCTGTGCATGATCCGTGTGAATTGTAACAAGCGATGACCTTGTTGTTGTGACCCCTAAAGCCAGTAAACAGTTTCTTACACAGATCGAGAGTTGACTGATAGGCTTTCTGAAGCTTGAGAAGGGCAACAATCTGCAAACTTCATCGCATACACACAGCCCATTATGACTCATTTCCCAAAAGTAAATCACACTGCTATATACAAAATGTTTTTGGAAAAAAGAAAAAGACAAAATTCAGGAACAAAAATATCTTGTTTTACATTGTTACAATACATGGACATGTATCCACTATGATTACAGACATGTATGTATCACCTACTATGATTTTGAAAATGATATATTGCCAGCCCTGGTGAGATATGTATTTCTCTTTCCCTATTGCATTCACAACCTAATTATGCATACTCTGTACATGTGGCCAGAAATATCTTGTTTTACATTGTTACAATACATGGACATGTATCCATTATGATTACAGACATGTATGTATCAGATATTATGATTTTGAAAATGATATATTACTGGCCCTGGTGAGATATGTATTTCTCTTTCCCTATTGCATCCACAACCTAATTATGCATACTCTGTACATGTGGCCAGTGGCCAACTCTATGCCTGCAATTTCGGGAAGCAAAGTGTCAACCGTAAATCCAATCTCCATGCATCAAGAACAATAGGAGGGAAGGCCGGGCCCATATGCAATAGAGACAAGATGTTTGGATTTTTATGCATGACATGACAGCTGTCCTTTTTTTCTCTACCTTATTACTCCCATCAGATAATCACAGAATATGCAGGCAATGCTGAACAGCTCACACTGTAGTAGTCTAGAGAGGATAACTACATCTATAGCCCAATGGTGTTCCAGATGGGCTATCTATATTTAGGTCTGCTGCAAAATATATCAGTGTCCGATATAAATAGAGTGCACACATGTACATCCACAGTCTAGACTCTGAAGCCTCTGAAGCCGCATTCTTCCTAGATGGCAAAACTTCCTCACTTTCCATACATCATGATACTGAACATATTTTGCAAGACCCTTCAGTAACGAGAAATGCTAAACCTTCTCAGTATTATTTGTGTCCAAACAAAAAAAAAAGTGATGTATAGATTACATCGTCACCTGAATGCTACACACAGTTTCACCTTGACTACTGTTCAAAGCTATTACAAGTATTAAAACGGATCTCTTTAATTCCCAACAGGCAAATGGCTCAGGGTTAATACAGTTATACTTTTAGCATCAGAATGTTGGATTTTTGCAACTAAGACACTGACATGTTGGTGGAACTGAATTCGGTGTATGAATATCTTCACTCAACTTTTGTAATAAATTAAGCCATAATTTGACCCAGTATGCCAGGTTACATACCTCAGCACATTCTCAAGCAACAGTGAAACTTGTCTTCAAAGACCACCCCTAGGGATGGCATGATTGTGGTCTCTAAAGATTGGCAGTATCTCATAGCACGAACAAGTAACATGAAAAGTACTGAGCAAATTAACTTTTGAAAAAAAAGCTGGTGTACTTGATTAATAAAATATGTTTGAAGCAAAGTGTGGTCTTTCAAGATAAGTGGTCTTTCATAGGCAGGGTGGTCTGTCAAGATACAGATCACTACACTTGAAACATCTGTTCACTGATATGCCAATAGGTCAACCTACTGTCATGCCACAAGGTCTATTGTCATGCTAAAAAATTGCCTGCTTAACCACACCTAAGCCTGTGAGCTGCACATGTGAGCAGTCCTTTTGTTTTTCTGAAGGGTCAAGAGAAATATGGCTACCAGCATACCTGTATCAAATGCAAAATTCAACTGCCCGCTGAGTCAGTTGAGCAACCAAGCCTAAAAAAAGAGAGTATCAAGCAGCATATAATCTTATTATATTTCCATGACCAACTATATTTCCAGTCATCTACATGGCAAACATAGTTGTGCCACAAAGCTAACCATCAGCTACCTGTTAAATGTTAGTGAACAGTTAGCTAAAGTTCTGCCAACATTAGCTTATAATTCACTGAAATGCTCTTATTTAGAGCTGTGAGTGAATAAACACCTACTTAGTTATACTAACTTATTGTCAACCTGATTAGTTATACACAGTATGTTTTTTTTTTTTTAAATCAGCATTTCATAATTTTTGTTAAATAAAATTATTCTGAGTTGTTCAGTTAGCAGAGATTTTGGCTAGACCCCACTTTTCCTTCCCAGACCAGCTTCATGACCCATCTGGGGGCTATATACATGTATATAGGAGTCAACAGCTTGTTGGGCTCAATACATATGTACATGTACTTAAAATAGTTCAATACATGCACAGTGTACTTGTACTTCAATCTGGAAGAAATTTGGGTCACAATATAATACATCTACATGTTTGTCTGTCTATAGTGGCTGAAAATTCTTGGTAAAGTATTCAACATCTCAAATTAAAAAATAATAATAATAGTAGTAATAATAATGAAAAATATGTACAGTTTATAGTTCATTCTGGTGATTACTCAGCATCACAAGGAGACAAGTGACTGTATAGAGATCTGATGATGTTGAGGCCAATACTCAGACACATAGTACACAATTGTTGCAAGCTGGTCACACCAAGACTGCAGAATGTAGCACAACCATAAACAGCCTGAATGTCTGTGTGTGTTCCCATGTCAGGTGACTCTCTTTTCCAGGACAGCTCTGTGCACATGTATCCGCCCACTAAATAAATATCAGTCTGATCAGTCTGGTCTCAGTCACCTTGCTACACTGCAGTATCAGTCACGATGTGTGAAATTTGCCATGCTGTCTACCACAAAGTTTCTGGACAGTGGTTTATGCATAAAAGTGTTTATGCTCAGATATGCATACCTCATCTCATGGGCAATGAATAATTCAGTTTGACACATGAAATAAGGAAGCTTGTTTGGTAAACTGGATGTGGCATGGTTGACTAACTTTACGATCATAACACTTTTCATATGCTTCATGGGATACTGAGCACATACTGACGTACCAGCTATGGTATACATTCCATTCCCTTTTTGCTTTCACCTTGCCTCACTTCTCAGATACAGCAGCTTATAAGAAACATAAACAAATGCACAACAATTGTAGCCTGATAAAACAGGTGGCCTGGGGGGGGGGGGGGGAGGGGGGCAGAGAGATAATAATGATATAAATGCTATCCCTGCTGCACAGAGAACAGACCTCTTCAATAGAAGGGGTGGTTTCTCTTCAACTGGTCCTCATAAGTGAGGGACCACTGTATTTCCTGGTGGGCCTATGTATATGTACAGTGTATCACGAAATATCATTTTAAGCAGCAGCATACAGACAATAACTAGAACAGTCTGATTTTCCAACAGAAAGTTAAATGTCTCCATGTGCGCCCTTACCAGTTGTTGCCCTCAACCTCCTAACTTAAATGCTTTAAGACTAATGGCATCTGCAGCAATTTCAAAGAAATGCCTGGGTGACCTTGAAAATAGGTCAAGGTCACACAACTGCAATCCCAAGCGAGGTCTTATAAAGGTGCATAATCCCACAAAATTTCCACCTCCTAACTTAAATACTTATCATGTCTGCAATAATTTTGGGAGAAAATGGCTGTGTGATCTTGAAAAATAGGCCAAGGTCACTAATCTACAGTCTTTAACCTAGTTCTTATACTTGTACATAATCATACAAAATTTCAATCTCATAAGTCACATTTTTCTGGAATTATTGCTTCTGCAATTATTTTCACAGAAATACTCCTGTGACCTTGAAAAATGGATCAAGGTCAAACATCTGCAACCACAAGCAAGGCCTTATAAAAGTCTCATATAGAAACACAATCACACAAAATTTCAACTCCTCAGTCAAATCCTTCTCAAGTGTGTCCACAATATTTTAAAAGTGTTCATATGACCTTGAAAATACCTCAAGGTCACCCATCTACAATCCCAAACTAGCTTCTATTATGGCACATGATCATGCAAAATTTCAACCTCTTAAGTCAATCCTTGTGAAGTTATTGCATCTGTGTCGATTTTTTATGACATAACCACGTGACCCTGAAAAATAGCTCAAGGTCACCAATTTGCAATCCCAAGCAAGGTATTATATAGGAACATATTCAGAAAAAAAATCAACTTCCCAAGCCAAATCTTTCTTGAGTTATCACGTTCGCAGCTTGTCACATCACAGAAGTGCTTGTGACCTTGAAAAATATGTAAAGGCCAAACATTCGCAATCACAAGCAAGGTCTTATATAGAAACATAATCACAAAAAATTTCAACCTCCTAAGTCAAATCTTTCTCAAGTGTGTCTGCAACAATTTTTAAGTGTTAATGTTACCTTGAAAATAGGTCAAGGTCACCCATTCACAATCCCAAACTTAATTCTATTATGGTTCATAATCATGCAAAATTTCAACCTCCTAAGTCAAATCCTTGCAGAGTTATCTTGTTCGCGTCGATTTTAGATGAAATACCCACATGACCTTGAAAAATATGTCAAGGTCACCAATTTGCAATCCCAAGCAAGATCTTATATAGGAACATATTCACAAAAAATTTCAACTTCCAAAGTCAAATTTGTCTTGAGTTATTGCGTTTGCACATGTGTTGGAAGAAGAACAACAAGCAGAAGAAACGGATGCAAAAACAATGTCTCCCCCCCCCCCCCCCCGTGTAACAGGGAGACATAATGATGTAAATGCTATACCTGCTGCACAGTGGATAGACCTCTTTCATAGAAGGGGGTGGTCTCTTCAAATGGTCCTTATCTTATAAGTGAGGGGCCACTGTATTTCGTAGTGGGCCTATATTTGTGCCAAGAAATATCATTCAGCAGCATACAGATAACAATGCTGTAAATGCTACACCTGCTGCACAGAGAACAGACCTCTTCAATAGAGGGGGTGGTCTCTCTTCAAATGGTCCTTATTAGTGATGGACCACTGTATTTCCTGGTGGGTCTATATATGTATCAAGAAATATCATTAAATAGCAGTATACATACTTTTTCTTTCTTTTTAATCCGTGTAGGGCCTAAGCCAAACAGAGCTCTATTAACCTCATTACAGCAGTATGGGAATGTGGAACAGCAAAATGCCATTCATACAATGTCTTTTAATGGACTTTTGAAAAATCAAGCTGTGGAAATATGCATCATAGCTGTGAACACTCAGACACCTTCAGAACATGGGGGGAGGAGGGATAAAATTCCCATTGACACTTTGACTGGTTAAATAAATGGTTAACCCTTTCCCCTTGACTTATATAAGACTAAGTCAACAGTTTTCTTGCAGTGGTTTCCTCCATGGAAAGCTATTGATCTAGGATATGTTATTCTGATACTAGTCCGCATCTACAGTTTAGGACTGTGTCCAACACTGATGTGATTGTAATTAACAATTTAATCACTGAAGCAGAATATATTTGACCTCCAACTGGTTTTGGTTGGTTTTACTGGGAGAAAGGGTGAAAGTAATCAATTACTTTTGTGTGTCCAACAACTGACAAAATTGAAATGTATATTTTCAAATCAATATTATTGTCTGACAGTCTGTGAAATGTTGTTCTACTGACCACTACATTATTTTTTTATTTTGACACATCAAATTTTCTTGCAATAAATTCCCTTTCAAGCACGAAAACAAATTATAGCAGTCCCATCTTGACAATGAGGGACCATATGCCAATGTATCAGGATGCATTTTTTTCCTTAAAAAATTATCAGCAAGTATCTTATGTTACAAGCAAGTGTCTGATGTAGTTCATGCTGTCTACTTGTTTTCATCAAAAATGGTATAGGGGTTGCTTGCAAAGCAGACCAAGTTCCGTGTTACCAGACTTGCCCCTGTGGAGTAGACAAAATACGCAGCTTGGGGCTGCTTTGAAGGCAAGTATAGGGGTTAAACCACTATATCTACTATACATTTCCGTATCAGCATGAAGACCTGTCTGTCATAAATAAAAGAGGAATTTTAATAAAATCTGGTTGCCATGCTGTAAGGCCACCTTTTTTCCAAAACCCAATTGCCAGATCATCTGGTAAAGTCCATTGATTTAGACAGTTTAATAAGTGTTTAAAAGTGTTAACCTGAGAACCACCAGTTCCGAGCTATATACTAGTGTGACATAATGGCTTAAGGATATGTAACCTGTGCCTCCTCCTGCAATTTCACCAGGAATAGGTAGTTTAAGATTTTATCATGACTGGGTCCTGAATGAGTCCTATTTACATGAAGCTGGTCACCTGTGTGTGAATCCAAATGTGATTTGACCAGAATGTGTCATGTTCATTTTACTGCCATCCTTATCCTGCCTGCTAATGTGCTTATGTAATAAAACCACCCAACTTGTATTAGACTGATAAGGTCTGCTGATGTTGGGGATCAAAGCATATACAGCAGTTCCAAGGAAATGCCTATCAAAGTTGTAGACAGTGTCAAATTAAGAACTACATGATTTGGTAACCAGCACCATGTGCATCTCATTGGCTTAAATTTAGGTAGCATCACACCTCTAGGAGGAGTATTTGACAGCTCTCCTCAGGGCTCCTGTGATGCTGTGCACCCAGATTGCACTGAGGGTGCAATCTGGGTGCAGATTGCACCCTGATGACTGGGTGCCAAGAGGTTTGAAATACACATCATACAGACCTGTATGAAATTTGTTTAAACAACACTTATATGTCATGTACACTTAAGCCAGAGACATATCCCAACACTTATACAATGTATATGTACATGAAAACCACAGAAATATCCAGCTAGTATGGTGGCATTATCCCCTACTTACTGGACATTTAATTACTTAATAGATGGAATAGCAACACTGCAGTTATAAATGTCAATTAACAACAGTTTTTTATGCATCAAATTGAACTTCAATGTACAACTTTTGTACAGAAGAGTTTACCCCGTTTTGAGTGCTGAAACTGTTATAACATACTGCAGTGCCATCTTTTATTTTGCTGCACAAAGCACTATCACATTTGAAGTTACAAAAATGAGCATGTCAACAACACAGAGTTGCTCATTTCCTGCCAATTTCTATTATCCCATTGCTGGGCAATGGCAATAATCATCCGCTATGATATGGGTGTACTATTAGTTACTCGGTGAAGGAGCCTAGGGTACAAAAATATACACCACAGGATGACATCTGAATCTCCTAAGGCCGTAGGAGATACTCATGTCACCCACCAGTGCATATCTCTGTAAATTGGGCTCCTTCACAGAGAAACCATTTCAAATGGTATTATTAATAAATTGACACAATTATTTCCTCTCTTGATAATGAGGGAAACCTGTGGCTAGCAACCACCATGGTCACTGTTGTCTGCAAAGCGTAGAGCGGGATGTCATGGATCCAGAGTGAGGTTATCCAAAGATACAGAATCAAGCCAGGGATACAAATTGGTACACCCAGTCTGTGCAGCATGTTTTAACCAGTGATGTTACTCGCTAGTTACCAAACGGAGATAATGATAAATATGCTCAGAGTGTTACTAACATTTTTCAAAATACAAAATATTTATTCCACACTGATGGCATTTTCTTTCGATATGAAGCTAAGTGCCATATCAGTGAGTTGCCTTCGGTAGGCGAAAATTTCCTAACTGAACAAAATAAATTGCTATGCAAATTCAAATTAATTAAATTGGAACCTCATAATCCTTTTAAACCTTGTCAAAGCAAAAATAATTGGTTGCCTTCTGGCTAAGAGACAGGACTTTTTAATTACTTGCCCTAATTATATGAAGTCCATAGCCACCTGACATGCAACTTATTTGTTCTGTCCTGCCCTTTACATGCTTAATATTGGGTAGTAACCTATCCCTTTTCTCTGGGCTTTAATTATAACAAGCACTGTCTGTAGATATTGCTCATATTCATGATGTTAATCCTGATTCCCAGAAATTGCCACAATGATATTTATGATTGGTGTGTAGTGTCACTAGTAGTACTTCGTGAGTGCATGGGTTATTTTCCCTGTGTATATGGTAAAATATTGTACCCAGGGCCCCTATGGAAAGCAGCCTGAGTGCTGATCAGGGCTACCCTGTATAAATATATTGTATAAATAAATAAATAAAACCAATAGTGGCAATACTCTTCAGGATTTTGATATTTAGACAAGGGATTTTGATATTCAGATAAGTGAACACGTTATCAGGAACATAATGCACTGAATGGTCTTTGTTTGGTAACCCTGCAAGGCCCAGCCAAGCCGCCATGACAGCGACACGCCTCTCGGCTGTTTCACTTTCACAAGTTTGACCCAGCTATTATCTTGTCGGCTGCCGACAACAGCGGCACTGGGAGTGGGACTGCATGCAGGGGTTGTACCGTGTTGGCATATTCATAAGTGACAAACTCTTTTAACATCCACTGAGCTGTTTACTTTGTAAATTCACAAACAAACGGTTTGTGCGTACTGATATCAACGTTCCCGTTCATTTAATTTTAAACAAATATACACAAAACATAAAACTGCTGATAGTGTCAAGTGTGGCTTTCCCGGAAAATCACGATGTCAATGAACCATCACATGATTGACTAGTCTGGGGGAAAACGTTTACTACACATCAGTGCAAGTAGAAGGCAAGAGAAAGAGAATATACCCAAAAATGTCACAATAAAAGGCATGCTTTTCTGTACTAATTTAAAGGACCACACCTCCCTAAGGCACGCCGCACAGTCAAGGTTTTCAATGTTTTTAATCTGGTCACTGGAACTGAAATGACAATGTGAGCAGCCATTTTCATAACACAGCACAGCTGACACCTACCTCCCCATATTCCGATCTTCAGCTGCGATTTGTCCAAATTTTCAATGAAATCTCCGAGGTATTTATTTACTAACTCTACAACCAGTGACTCGAAAACCATGTTGACCGCTTCTATAATATGCTAACGATTGCAATTCGAAAGCATCTATAGAAACAGATGCAATGTGTAGTCTGCCGCTAGAGTCGGGTCAGTGGGCCATGAACCCATGTGACATGGTAATGTTTGTAAACTTTGATTGGTTAGTGGTGCTCCTCACGTGATGTATGAGGAAAAAATACAGGCTGTCAAAATTAGTTCAATATTTTTGCGAAAATTTGAGAGTAATTTCATTTTGCGCTATAGTATCGCCTTTACGTTCACTTAGACCTCAGAATTAATGAGTGAGATAAACTGGATTGTCATGATAAGTGGTAGTTGCACGGTCCATGTGACCCAAATCATATTTCACCAAATGGGCGTGTTTATTCATTAACTGCCGAAAAAGATCGAAAAGAACAGAGAACAACCGCATTTTGGCGGATTTAGCCGAAATTCGAATGTGACCCAAAAGCAATCACTGAGTAATCATGCAGCACGATGAAAAATTACAGAAGCACTTGCTATTTATTTATTTACGTATTTATTCAATCATTATTATTATGATCATCATTATTATGCCGTTCAGCAATCCATTGTTAAGCGATTCATAAAAAAAAAAAAAAAATCATGGATAAGCGAATTACTCAGTGGACATTTTCATTAGGATAAAAGTGTAAGTGTCAACATACACTTTTTCTTTCTTTCTTTCTTTCTTTCTTTCTTTCTTTCTTTCTTTCTTTCTTTCTTTCTTTCTTTCTTTCTTTCTTTCTTTCTTTCTTTCTTTCTTTCTTTATTAAAGTGTGTGTGTCAGCACACACTTTTCTGTTTTTCTAGGAATTCTTTATTTCTTTCTTTCTTTCTTCTTTGTTTGTTTGTTTCTTTCTTTCTTTCTTTCTTTCTTTCTTTCTTTCTTTCTTTCTTTCTTTCTTTCTTTCTTTCTTTACAGGCAAATTTGTCCGACATTTCATTTGAAAAGTATAACATATAGAAACTCCAAACTTGGCACAATTATACTTCTGTGGATAAAGTCTGGCCTTTTTATTATGAGAGGTCATGCTTTTCAAAATTATGCAAATGAGGGCTAATTAAAGTTTTAAATCTTCAATATGTTATATACTATACAGTGCATTCCAACTTGAGCTCTGGGGGCCGTCTCATTAGTTGTTACCACAGTGCTAGTGGGCCAAACAGTCTATCACTGACCTCTTTGCCCTGCCACTCAACCCGGCTGCTATAATTAGTGGTGTTTGTCAACAGGTCCACATGGGTGCTGCTGTAGACATTTATATGGGTTTTATTTTCATTTTTGTAGCGTCAAATAATTGGATTTTTTACAAAATAATCCGGCTAAAGGGACACCATTTTACTGTGGAGCTGGCCCTACTATGTGTCTGCCAGCCCACCAAACACACATGACCAGTGACAGTGAATGATTGGTATCAAATGGCCAGCTTATTCCAAAGTCCTGGCAAGTGTAACTACATCAAAATAAACCCTACCCTTTCCGCCTTAAGCTTATGTGTATTTTATTACCCCAACAGATTTCACTCATAATCCAGAGCCTTTATCAACATCGTAAGACCTGTGGGACATTTTTACAGGGGTGATTTAGACAAAGCAAGTAGCCAAGAAGAGGCAACTGGAAACTGTGCCACGCGTTTGGACCTGTCTAGGTCTCATCAGGCACTGGCAGGGATTTCAAAATGTCCCATATATATAGTTAGGGGTAACAAATGCGTTGCTAAATTTTGACAGGGATGTCACATCTCAAGTAAACTGCAAACAAGCCATAATCCTGGTATATATTTTACAAGATGTGACATCAAAATGACCCTTTGAAAATGAGGCATCCCTTGACTCATTCAGGACAGAAGTCGTCATTTACTGTCAGTAAAATTTGTATCAAAGGGATATACTGAGTATTCTTATCTTTTAAATTAAGGGGTTCTGATTTAAAATTTCTGACAATCATAATAAAATATAATATCTGCTCATGATTTGTGATATTCTGACCTTTTTTATTTGTTTCACACATTGTATTAGCAATGCAAATTTGAAAGAATTAGCAAAGAGCATATCCTTTGGGTTCATCACTGAATGAGTTAATTTTGTCATTTAAACATTGACTGCATTGATTGAATAGCTATGTCTGTTTGGTAATTTAATTATAAGTTAAAGTTTTCTTTCTGGACACCAGTCAGTTCAGTGGCTCTCTAAGAAAACATATTGGGCTACATTATTTATATACGATTACACAGTCCAGGAAATGCTCTGAAAGATTCCCGCTCATGCAGTCTATCATTAAAGTGTGTGTGTGTGTCAACACACACTTTTCTTTCTTTCTTTCTTTCTTTCTTTCTTTCTTTCTTTCTTTCTTTCTTTCTTTCTGAATTTGAAAATTTCAATCTTGAATATCTTCAACAGTATAATAGAGATGTCATTCCAACTTCTACTAGGGGGTTGTTGACCATGGGCACCTGATCACCTAATGAATTAAAAATAAAAGTTGTAGCAATTTAAATTATGTTAAAAAGCACCATTAGAAATTTAAAATCTTGAATAACTAAAGCTATAATAGATAGAGATGCCATTCCAACTTCTACTCCTGTTTTGTGGAATAGTTGTACATTGCCATACCAATATGCTTTGAAGACACACACACTGATTTGCTATGCAGCAAATCATCTTTCCTGGTTTCTTTCTTTCTTTCTTTCTTTCTTTCTTTCTTTCTTTCTTTCTTTCTTTCTTTCTTTCTTTCTTTACCAGTGAATTTGTCCGACACTTTTCTCTGAAACTGTAATACATAGAAACTCAAAACTTCGCATGATTATACCTCCATACAAAGATTTTTGCCTTTTTATGCAGAGAAATGAAGAGGTTTAAAATTTTGCAAATTTGGGGCATTTGAAATTCTAAATCTTAAATATCTTCAAAAGTATAATAGAGATGTCATTCAAACTTTTACTAGAGGGTTATTGACCATTACACATCTAATGAATTTGAAACAAAAGTTGTAGCAATTTAAATTATGGTGAATAGCAGCCTTTGAAATTTTAAGTCTTGAGTATCTTCAAAACTACTATAGGCATTTCCTTAATGTTGGTGGATCTAAGCCCATGAGTCTGGAAATAAATGTCGACTCACTACATAAACTGCAGACACCGTGTTGATATAACACTCGCACATAACTACCTCCATTGAACCATTCTTTTTTAAGAATGGGGATTTGGTCAATTGCATATGTGCATTTCCCATTTCAGCTAGGCCACTCGTGCCAATGTTGCAAGTTCGAGTCCCGCTCATTCCGAACATAAAGTATCAACAGAGACATCATGAGGGGGTTATTGACAATTGCACATGCAATGAATCCAAATCAAAAGATGTAGCAAGTTAAATTATGCTAATTAGCAGTATTTGAAATTTTAAATCTTGAATATCTTCCAAACTATTATAGATAGAAATGTCATGAGGGGATTATTGACCATTGCACATATAATAAATCTAAATCAAAAGTTTTAGTAAGTTAAATTATGCAGTGTTAAAAAATTTCAATCTTGAATATCTTCAAAACTATAATGGATAGAGACATCATTCCAACTTATACTAAGAGGTTGTTGACCATTGCGCACCTAATGAGTTAAAAACAAAAGCTGCAGCAATTTAAATTATGCTAAGTAGCACCATTGGAAATTTTAAATCTTGAATAACTTCAAAGCTATAATAGATAAAGATGCCATTCCAACTTCTACTCCTATGTTGTGATATAGTACGCATCTGGTGATTTGGTAACGAAGGCTACATGAATGTTAATTCTGCAAATTAGGGACATTTGAAATTTCAAATCTTGAATATCCTAAAAAATATGCACACAGACAGATTTGTTCAGCTCTCTGATAGGTGGTGACACCTGGTGAGAGGAATTAAAAAATGCAATAGCCTGAAGGTTGACCCTGTCATCAAAAATCTAATAGTTAGACCTACCATTAAATTCCATACATATCTTCTATGATTGTGTTGCTGTGTTGATCTAGTTAAATACAGTGAAATGAAGCAAATTCAGTTTATGGGTGTATGTATACATTCATTGGATCTGAATTAGAGCTGAGACTAGGAATTCCTATTCTCAGATTGGGGCAAGGCCAGTTGCCTAGCAGCAGACGGGGAATGGTGATGAAAGTGGAACCACAGGGTAGAGGTATGGTGAAAGATGCAGTGTAGCTTTGATTAATATGTTGTCTTTAACTGAAAGGAATAGTAGCAAGTAAAATCCAAGAAGGAGCTTCATTTACATGTGCACGATCACTGGTAAAAGGTCAAGTGGGGCCATCTCTCCATCTACCTCCTCACTAGGAACCTCCAGCTGTGACAGAGCTCTATCTTTAGATGTTGCAAATCAGTATGCACGCTGGCAGGTTCTGCCTGCTTCACATACACCAAAGAGGCTTGCACCCAAGACTGGGCTCTGTAAGACATACAGCTGGGATTACAGAGAGGTTTATGTAGCAAAATTGAACTAAGTTGAGTGAAAGTACTTTGAGGCAATTTAAAAATGCATTTTCCATCATTCAAGAGATAAGCTAGGTGTAATGAAGTAAGACTTGGAGCTTGTTACACTGATGCTGCTTTGTGTCAAGTGTGGCTTTCCAACATTGTTCCTGTAAACCAGTTGATTATGCTAACTGTTGTATCTGTTATATACTGTAATACTGAAGTACTCATTGTGCACTGTCGTGACATTGTCGTACTGATCATACACTGTGTTACTGAAGCATCCATTGTAGACTGTCATAACATCACCGTAGTGATCATACACTGTCGTACTGAAGTACCCATTGCACACTGTCGTAACATTTTCGACCGATTATACACTTAGTACTGAAGTGTCCGTTGTACACAGTCGTACAGATCATACACTATACTGAAATACCAATTGGAGATTGGCATACCAATAAGCTTTGAAGACACACACACTGATTTGCTATGAAGCAAATAATCTTTTCTAGCTGTAATTGTATTTTTTGTGCAGTAACTGTTACAAAGTATCTATATATGTTGGTGCTCACGCCTCCGAATTGATATTTATCTTCTTAACATAAGCACCATATCTTGAATTTTTGTCCTTTGTCCTTTGTACATAATTTGTGTGTCTGACTTATGGTTGCATATTAGTGCCATCAAATATTTCTATAATAATAATAATAATAGTAATAATAATAATAATAATGATAATGATAATGATAATGATAATGATAATGATAATGATAATGATAATGACAATGACAATGACAATGACAATGACAATGACAATGACAATAACAATAACAATAACAATAAACAATAACAATAATAATAATAATAATAATTTATTGGGAAAACTTCCACTTTACAGCGGGGGCACCAACGGAACCGGGGAAATTCCATGATGCGTCCAAGATATACACAAATAATCAGGCATCCTTATCATCAATCAAATAATCTTCGTATGTTGAAATAAGTACAGTAACTATAATAGTACAAGTAATAATTTATGTCCTCCGCACCAAAACTAGAGATAAACCACTCATTGGGACAAAACTCTAGAAAGCGTAAGGACATGTACATTATACACGTTTCATATACAATGCAGAACATATGGCCTCCAGCGTTATTATTAAGAAAAAGAAATCAGGTATATATACATTGGAGCAGCTCTATTTACAAGAGGTACATGTAGAACAATGACACAATCTATCTGTCATTCCGAGAAGTCATTAAGTGACTGTCTCCTGTAATGCCAAGCCTCAATCAAAATTTTTTTTACATGTTTGGTCAAATAATTCACCAATGTCCTGTCCAAGATCATATGCGTGCTCGCCAAGGAACCAACATACTTTATTTTTCAGCGAGGAGGCGGAAAAACGCCGCCATGCTTGTTTACAATTCTCATTCAGAGAGTTGACTTCCAAATTTCTATAATGCCTGTAACCTGATATCATTTAGTGCTGGGCACACAAATAGAAAATGTGATAAATCTTCTCTACTATCTTTACATAAAGGGCATCTTCCGTCTGATAAACCCCATCTTTCCAGATCTTCCCCGACACCCAGACAGCCAGTGCGGGCCAAAAATTTTAATCGTGCACCGGCAAAGTTATTTACATTAAAAAGATAAGTTTCACCGAAAGAGGACCGTTTGAACATTTGATACCATCTTAAAGACTTTTTCAAGTCTATTTCCTGGAAAAAGTCTAATTTATATGCTTCTAGCGATAATTTTAGAAAGCATCCCAGCCATTCTGAATTCCTTGATTCCAGAGCATGGTCTATGGCTACGTTATTAAAGACTTTCTTAATTTCGTCAACATATGGCCAAATCTTTGCAGGTTTGTCATCATTTCTTTGCCAAAGAGTGTCAAAAATTTGCTTACATAGCCTTGTGTCTGGCATCTCAAATTTCATCCTGTGAAAGTATTTTATCCTAATGCGATCCAGAATCAGTTTTAGGGGGAGCCATCCTAGTTCACCAAGGGTAGCCACAGCTGCAGGTGAAGAGTTGACTTGAAGTATTGCTTTGACTATGGTGTATTGAATGGACTTCAGAGAAGCCTCAGGCTCTTTAGTATTGCATAACCACACTGCACCGCCATGAGTAAGTGACGGAAGAATAATACTTTTCCATGTGCTATTACCGAAGCTAATACGGTTAACATTATCATGAGAAGACAGTATACTGCATAAGTAGCCTCGTAAACGAGAACCTTTTGTTGCTACTATATCTTTCACGTGTGCCGGGTCTGTTAGAGAATTCGAGATCAAAATGCCCAAATATTTATACGATTTGCATTCAGATATATATACATCTCCAAGTTTCCATTTTTGAAAAAAAATCTACACGCTTACCCACTACCATGACTTTAGATTTCTTGGCATTAAACGTCATTCCCCATTTTTCTACAAAAACATGTGCAATATTTAGCATACAAATTAATTGGTCTTCACTGTCTGCAGTTATCACAATATCGTCGGCATATAAAAGGCACGGGATATGTCCATCTCCATAGGGCACCCCAAGATTTTTTCCTTCAAACATATCAACCATATCTAACATAACTAGAGAAAACTGCGTAGGAGACAGAATGCATCCTTGCTCTACCCCATTAAATACATCAAACCATGAACTTTCTAGGGGGGCTAATGTTACCTTACTTTCCTCTTTTTCATAGAGTAGTTTTGTCAAACGCCATGCTTTTCCTTGAATTCCCTTTTTCCATAACATTAGGAAGAGGCGTTCCCTATTAACCGTATCAAATGCCTTCGAGATATCAAGGAAGGATAGCCATGTCTTTTGCCTGTTAGCTTTCCTTATTTTACATAACCCCTTGAGCGCAAATACTTGATCTTCCAATCTTCTGTGTTTTCTATAAGCTCCAAGGAGCTCCCCTAATATCCCTTCCCGCTCTAAGTATTTCATAAACTGCCCCTCCATTACTGATGTGAACACTTTATCCACATTAGATGTAACAGTAATACATGTACCTCTGTAATTGGACAGTGTATCTTTTGGTCCTTCCTTGTGAATAGGCTTTATAAAGCCTTGAAGCCATTGATCCGTATAAAAATACGACAAAACAAAACGCGAAAATAAGAAACACGAAGGAGAAAACAATATTTGATGGCACTATTCAATATGCCACCATACTGACAGGAGATCCTGGAGGGGATGTCAAATACACTATTAAATTACCTTGAGATTCTGTATTATGAAATTTCTGTATTGTGGATTTCATTGGTATGATCAGCGTTATGCATACTTATTAATGTAAATATTTTCATAAGAAACCACCTTGCACGAGAGAGAGAGAGAGAGAGAGAGAGAGAGAGAGAGAGAGAGGAGAGAGAGAGAGAGAGAGAGAGAGAGAGAGAGAGAGAGAGAGAGAGAGAGAGAGAGAGAGAGAGAGAGAGAGAGAGAGAGAGAGAGAGAGAGAGAGAGAGAACACTGCAGTTTACCAACGGTAACGAAAAGTCAGTTTTGTAAATTGGAACTTTTCTGAATTTCACGGCCGATGCAGAAACTTAAATGTCCACAGATAATACCGCAAATATTAAACGCAATTTCACCAAGGGGGTCTGGACGGCTGATGCAGAAACTTACCTGTCCACAGAAAATGTGTAAATATTAAAAGCAATTTCAACAAGGGGTCTGCATAGGATCATAACACGACTCGACTGTACGCAAGAAAGCCCTCATCAGTTCCCCTATTCAGACTCCCAAGTGCCCATGGAAGTAAAGGCATGTCGAAAGGAATGGGTTCTGTATCTGGTGAACTGCGTTGTTAAATGGCTGTAAAATAACCTCTATTGACTGTCCTGCATATACACATAAATGCGTTACAGCAATTTGTCATGGCATAGAACGAGGAAACAATAATATATCATTGATTTGAAAATTAACCTTTAGCGGATTGCCTGTTATCCCGTAGCGTACACAATCACAAAATTAAATGTGGGCCCTTAGCTCGTACAAATTTGAATATATTGACTATTCAACACTCAGATGCACAACTTCATTTGCTACCTTTATCAAGTACTTCTATGCACAACGATATTCGAGAATATCCAAACTTAGATGAAAAAAAAGTCTTGCACACTGACATACTAGTAATGATGGCGGGAAACCACAAAGGCCTTTTTAAAATAAATTTTGTCTCCCAATATGAATGTTATTTCAAGATGTGACAACTTGAACAAAGAAAGAAAGAAAGAAATTGGTGCACATCCTCTTTATTAGACAGGCTGCAGTCTCGTTCGCAATAAAAGTTTATAACAGCAATGACATACGACTGGCCACATTAGTGAGCCGGCCACTGATCAGCTGGTGTCGCTATGACAATCGGGATGAGGATGCAGAGTGAATTCTGAAGTTTTCTGTTGCCGAAAGCCAATAGCTTTTGTCTTTGGGGAAAAAAAAGCACCGCCCGTGACGTAGACAACAAATTACACATTTAAAGTGCACAGTCAATTAACATGTAAATGTCAGTATGGGTCTGGTATTAAGTGGTAATATTTTCAGAAAGTCGGAAAGTCGGCGCTTCTTAACCCAAATTCCAAGTGCTATTCTCCGCATCGCCCAATGTCGCTGACATTGAAAATCTTAGCTGGCTAGCCGATTTGACGTCTTTAGCTGGTTATAACTGACAGCTCGGCTAAAAAGTTCCCAACCCTATATGTATGTAACGCAAGGGCGAAGCTAGGACTTTGTGACGGAGTTGGTGAGTGGAAATGCCTGGTGTGTGGGTGCTGCCATGGTCCCCACCAGGGTTCAGGGGTAGGCCCCCGGTGGGGGAGGGGGGGGCGCAATCCCCGGAAGTTCCAGAATTTTCTGAAATAAGATCTCTTTTAGCCAGATCCCTTTTATCTTGTCAATAATAGCTCCATGGTCTGTAGCACTGTGCTTTCAATGATTATTTATCCTAGGTGGATAGGATCCTAAAATTATCAGAATTACAATGCCTCCTGTATTTTTCAGATCTTATCACATTGTGGTAGCATCATCATCTAATATGTATTCAAAATTAAACGAATCTGAACACTATTATAGCTATGAATGTGGAAGGTAAACTTATAATATTACTTTATACTTTTCAGTCACATTTATGCAGTAAAATTTGACAAGACTGTTCAGCTGTCTCATCACACGTTACTGTCTTTGGCAAATTCAACTTTCAGTGAGGCCAGGCCTTTGTGCTTTTCCTTTTTGTTTTGTTTGTTTGTTTGTTTCGTTTTTGTAAAAGGTGGAGGCATGTGACCTAGAAACCCGCCCAGGTACCCGGTAAAAACGTACCCGAGTCAAAACGTACCCAGGACCTGGGCCAGGTCAAAGCGTACCTAGGTCAAAACGTACGCTGTACCAGGGACGTGATATCTATAACACGTCCCTGGCTGTACTCAACTGCCACTTAAATCTATCCTGGCCCTCCCACCCCTACCCCAATTAAACACGTCCTCCCATGTGACATATATATGTAATGTATGTATATGTATATGTATGTATGTATGTATGTATATATATATGTATATATATATATATATATATATATATATATATATATATATATATATATATATATATATATATATATATATATATATATATACATATATATATATATGGATAATTGCAGAAAATTTCGTCTCTATGCGTGGAACTAATGACAAGATATGCAAGAATGATATTTAGGTGAACTTTGGTAGGTTTCTTCAGTGATGCCTCCCTCCTCTCATTCATTAATTTATTCAGTCAGTCAGTCACATGTAAATTACAAATATGTGCAGTTATACAAACATATTAAATGTGTGCTGACACAGACATATTGTTTTTCTAGAAATTCTTTCTTTCTGTACAGGTGAATTTGTTCGACATTTCATGTGAAAAGTATTATACGTAGAAACTCCAAATTTTGCGTGATTATACTTCCATACATGAGGTCTTGAGTTTTTGTACAAAGGTTCAATGGTTTTGAAAATTATACAAAGTAGGGCCACTTGAAAATCTAAATGTCCAATATCTCCAAAGCTATTACAGGTACAGTTAACCACTGCAACTTCAATTTAATATGTTTGTATAACTGCACATATTTGTAATTTACATGTGACCTAAAAAGGTCAAAGATCAAGGTTATGTGAACCTTTGAAATTTTTTCTCCAGCCATAACTCTGTCAATTTTCATCCAATTTTAAGCATGTTGAACCCAAATTGTCGGTAATGACACTTCACATTTTTGTAATTTACACGTGACCTCCAAAGGTCAAGGTCATTTAGACCTTTGGAATTTTCATCCCGTGTAAATATTTCGCCAATTTCCATCGAATTCTAATCATATTGGACTCAAATGGTAGATATATTGCAACATTGCACTTTTTTGTAATCAGCATGTAACCTCTAGAGCTCAAAGGTTAAGGTCATTTTGGTCCTTTGAAAATTTCATCTAGCCATAAGTTGGTCAATTTCATCTGATTTGGTTCATGCTGCGCTTAAATTGTAGGTATTATAACACTGCATATTTTTGTAATTTACATGTGACCTTTAAAGGTCAAAGGTCAAGGTCATTTAGAACTTCTAAATTTCCATCCAGCCATAAGAATATGAAGTACCAGAGGACAAAAGTTGTAGCATGTAATATTAACAACTTCAGAAGGCACGCGGACAGATTTGCCTAGAAGCAAATCTTCTTTTATAGTTCTGCAATGTAAGTCCGCCACAAGAAAAAAAAACGAACACAAAAAGGAAAAAAACAAAGGAAAATAAGAAAAAAAGAAAAAGAAAATAAGACAAGAAAAATAACAAAAAACAAAAAAACCCCAAGAAGAAAAAAAGACAAACAAACAAAAATAAAACAAGAAAAAAAAATAAAAGAAGAAAAAAAAAAAGGTTGCATTCTGTTAATGTCGGTCGTTTTCTGTTGATATAGATGATTTACTGTTGCTTTCGGTTTATACGAGAGACGTCATCTGACAGAGAAGTGTTTTCTGTCAATTGTTCTGTCAGAAGTCCTCGATCTGTGGTGTCCACCAGTGTTTTCCTGCTTATGACCAGGTTCGTACTTTTGACCAAAGTTTATTTATGTTTCTGTCTATCCAAGTCAGCGCCAAGTTTCAGGATAGTGTCCACTATGGCTCCCCAGCAAATGTGAGCGATAATGAAGTTATTCAGAACCAGTCGGCAATACCCATGTTGTGTGTATTTTGATAGTCGTTCGACTGACTGCTGTTAGTCGAACTGTCGTGCAAAGGTTTGGTTTAACCGCTCCGTTGGCACTGTGTGGTGGCCCTGAAAAGGACCTTTCATTTTGAATGGATACGGAATCGAATTTCGAACAGAATCAAAATCGCCAGGACTCCGTTCAGGAGGGATGAACCACCAAAGTATTTACTTTATATTTTCATATTAGCATAAGAGGCGTGTAATTTTTGTTGCGTCACTTTTTAAAATAAAGTATGCGATTGGTGTTGTGCAGACGTCTTTCACTGAAAACATGCAAGATAAAAATGGCGAGAGTCTATAGTATAGATAGAATCAAGTTATGCCAGTGGCAGTGTTTTACCTGTCAGAGCCAGGAAACACGTGCTCCAAACATGCATGCCACTTTGCCAGCATTATGTCACTGTGTGTGAATCTGTGATTCGCCCTCTGTTTACGAAATTCATCATGGAAAAATATTGGTCAAACCAAACAACACAAACAGGCTGATAACTTCATGTAATAGTCGTGCGATTTTGCTGTCATGAAGTCTTTATTGTGAAGTTTGATGTCCCAGTAATTTTGAACAAAATGACGCAAAAACAGATACATGATGTATGCAAAAAGAAATACAAGTATTGCATAAAGTGAAAAAAAAAAGGCAAGGAACGAGCATGCACCATAGTAAAATCTTTTCTTCATGCCGCACAGCAAAATTTGATCCCGCTCACATTCACAAGCAGCGCTGCAGCAAGACATGTTTAATTGGGTGAATGATGTCTGTAGTGGTGTGTGTCCTTGAGGCAGCCAAGCTTCCTACTAGTCTAGGTATCCTGTAAACATGCATTGGCCCATCAATTGTATGTGTTCATGTTTAGTTGGAACTATCAGTTGGGTTGGCACAGGACCAGGGTAAACACTAAAACCTTTCAGAATTCAATCCCCTGAGGCTGCTTGAAGGTGTGTCTTGATGGATTAGCAGCAATTACGCCTTTCACATTTCCGCAGGGAGACATCTGCTCATCTGGGCATTATGGAACATGCATCCTTCTGGTGACTTTATGCTGCAAAAGGCTGGCTTCTAACATTTCAGTGATCGTCCCTTTATCAAACTCTGAAGTCTGCTGTTAGTGATCTGTGGCTGGAGGATTGGTGCACTGGTCTCAAATTCAGTGACCCAACACATCCCACAGATGTTTAATTGGTGATAGGTTTGTAGATCATGCAGGCCAAGGCAGGATCTAGACTAGAGATTGTTGTCATTTTATATACTTCACATAGAAACAGGCAATGTGTGTCCAGCATTGATTGTCCTCTTGAAGAAGAAAGCCTGGATCAAGTTGTCATGACCAATCAGGAACTGTAGTCAGAATATTGCCACGTAGCATTGGCCTGTTGAGATCAGTTCTGCCTCTGGAGGTAATGGCTGCCTACATCATCACCCCCCCCCCCCCCCAACAGTCACACTTGACCATGCATCCTTTTGCAAACATTTGTGAAGGCATTGGATGCATCCCTATTACCCCTCATGAAAATCCAAGCAAAACATGGATTCATCCAACTAAATGACATGCCTGGTGTCAGAGAATATCTGTTTCCCCCAAATTTATTGGTTCCCCGTAGAAACAAATATTAGGGGACATTTGTCCCCCCTAAGAATATTTCTTCTCTAACCATGCATTTTTTATTATCCATTAAGTTTATTCTATGCATATGATATTCACACTTAGGAATACTTAATGTACATTACCATGATCAGCCTATGCTCAGCTGAACTATATATGCTTAATGGAAAATGAGATGAAGCAAAAACTAAGCTAACCTAACCCTAAGCAAAATTTTGTAAGCTTAAAAAAAAAAAAAAAATAAGATTAAAAAAAATACCAGCACACACAGTAAGTCAATGTTCATACACAAACTTAATCATCAGTTTGTGAGAGGAAACAAATATTTGCAGAACATTAGTTCCCCATAAGGGGGAGGGGACAAATATTGAAGGATGGGAATGAATATTTGTTCCACAGGGGGAACACAATATTGGCTGAAAATTTGTTCCTGGAGGAACAAATATTCTGATACGCAAGCTGCGGCACTGATGTATGGTCCAGTCAGAATGCTCTTGGCACCATTGCACATGGCCAGCTTTGTGTGCAGGACCAAGAGGGATGTGCACCGTGGTTTGATACAACCGTAGCTTGGCATTCATCAGTCTCTGGTTAACTGTCAATCCTGATGCAGTAATGTTTTATGCATCATATCACTGCTGCATATATCTCCCAACTGGAAGAAACGTGTCTTTGTGCAGAATTTACCTAGTAGAAGTCATCTCTGTGGTCAGACATTTGTGGTCTCCCAGAGCCCTTTCTTCAGTCATTTTGCTTTGTCTCCTGGTAACGCCTCTACCACCAGGTGATAATGCATATGGAATGCTGCATCCTCCTGGCTTCTTCATGCTGCAAAAGGCAGGTTTCTCAAACATTCCAGGGATCCTCCTACCATCAAATTGTGAAGTCTGCTTCCAGTCATCTGCACGTTGACTTCAACTTGCATGAACACGCTGCTCATTTCAAAGCCCCTATGAACATCAATGACACATTGATCCCCAAACTCTGAACTTAATCCCTTTTCTAGAACAATCTTTTGTACTGCACTTGATCAAGGATGAACTAGTGTTACTTGACTACATTGCATAAAATTATGTTTTGATTCCCCCAAAAAAGTCTATCCATTATTGGAACTCTGTTGCAACAAAATTTTGTTGATAGGTGGCTCTCATAGATGCAAAGCATTGTAAATCTATGTTCTAAACTGCCTTGTTATAAAACCATCAAACGTGAATTTAAACTTGAAAATTCTTACAGACTGTTACTTCTTTTGTTCAATGTCAGAATTGCTGTAAACTTCTTACTAGTGCCCATAATTCACACATTGAAATAGGCAGACACAAGATTCCTACCACACCATCTAAATCAAGATTCTGCTTGATGTGCCCTTTCAAGACAGCACTTGGAAAAAAAAAAAAAAAAATAATAGATAAAAAAATGTAATCTAAAAAATCCTGATTAACTGCTTGATTTTCTGACGAGAGAAATGCTGTTAACAGAGAATTTGTTTGACACAGCTTTTGATAGGCTAGATGAAGAAACTAAATTTCATTTTCTGTTGTGCTACAGCCAAAGAGATACTGGAATTGTTTTGACATAATATGGATTACGTAAGCTTTTCTTTTGAAAAGAAATTGAAATCTTTTTCCATCTTAATTGCATACTTTGGATTTATTTTATTACTTGATAATGGTTGACCCTTTAACATATCAAATTGTAGTTCCCTATTTTCCAGACACATTGCTGTCCTATACATGTTCTGTGGACTGTTCAGTCAGATCATGTTAGTGTGACACTGTACTGTGTCCCAGTTTTAGTGATATTTGACATGTACCAATTTATACCTGTTCTGTTTTCTGTCTGTTCATGCAGTATGTTCATATGTACTGAACATTTGCAAATACAGTCAAATTGTGTGTTTTCTAATTTGGATGGAAACGCCATGATTGTATTTACAACATATTTTCATTCAAGCACAAGGACCTATTTTCAATGATTAAAGCATGTGAAGAAAGGAATGGTTGCCACACTAGAGGGACACTCTTTGCAGCGTGGATCTTATTCACATAACCAGTTGTTACAACTCAAGAGGGTGGAATGCCTATAGTGACTACTGATAGGGCAGAGCAAGAACACCTGTAGGTTCTTGTGTCCATTTGGTTAAGGGCGCTTCAGTTAGAAGGTAGGGTGTGCAGTCCCAGTACTTTCCATTGTAGTTTGCAACCATAACTTCAAAACTGCACATGCATAGCAACACAAAAAAATCTCATAGTAGATCTAGGTGTATAGGTGAAATACAGGACATTATAAAATTTCAGCTGCAAATGGGAACAAGTTTTTAATTGAGCTCATTTCAATGTACAATCCAGTTGGAATACACACCTGGATAATCTAACCATAGCACAATTTTGTGTAAGCCAGAGGGGTTGTACATTGAAGTAATCTTGGTGGACAACAAACAGTTTTTTAGCAGAAGATGGGATTCTGGGTTTATGTGAAAGAATTCAATTTTACGTAATACTTTTTCATGTTAGGAGAATAATGGTCTGAATGATCAGTGTGGACTTTACGTTGAGGATTCTATGGCTGTTGTTTTTGTTTCATTTGAAATTAAATCTGGTCCATTCAGTGAAATATATGTGTGTGTGTGTGTGTGTGTGTGTATATATATATAATATATTTATGTGTATATATATATATATATATATATATATATATATATATATATATATGTATATATATATCCTCTATCTGCAGGTGAAGATAATGTCTACTGGGAAGCCCCCAGCAGAGAGGAAAGGACATGTACTGGATGGCCATGGGGACCGGGAAAAAGGAGGTGGCCAACCACGAGGCCCTTGCAAGAGTGAGGGAGAGCAGCACACGTGGACATTCAAGGTGCCTCCATTTGGATCAACCCAGTCATGCTGTGATGGCCCCATATGTCGCAAGAGGAGAGCAGACAGTGACAGTATAGAGGCAGGGCCGAGCTCCAAGAGGTCATGTGTCAGCCAAAGTAGGCAGATGCTGCTCCTGGAGTTACCGAGTGAACTGTTGAATCATATTCTACAGTATCTAACCTGTGGAGAAATATCAAAAGTGAGATTGGTAAGGGACATGCATTGTTATGCACTTCTGGAAATGCATTCTGCTGACAGCCTGTGTAGCCTGACTGGTCCCAAAACTAAATCTGAATATTGCAGATTCTGGCATTAAGACCAGTTTGAATTGGGTTGGATGACTGACCACAGTATGGAATGAGTTAAGGTCTAAATAAACTGATATGTATGTCCAACAAAACTTAACCCATTCCTGGCCAGAGTGCAGCTGAGTCAAAAGCACTCTTTGGCATGCCATCATGAATGAAACTTGAAGTAAAACACGGAAATTAAGTAAAAACATTAAGACAGAGAGCAATTTACATCTGTGCGCTTTGGGGGGTGATTTCAGTGGGAAAGGGTTAACATATCTGGGGCTCTGACTAGGACATCCTAGTATATCAGGACCTGGAGTCGAAACACTGATGTGGTCATGGTCTGCTGTATTGGTTGCCGGTTGAACAGACCAATTTCCATGCTTTCTCCACTCCACAAAGTGAAAGATAATACTGAGTTTGGTCTGCCTTGGAGGCAACTATATAGCATTCATAAATCATAATTAATGAACATCATATCTGTCCAACAGTAGGTGTTTATAAACACTGAGCTTTTGGTACTGCTGGACTGCTCTGATCAATCAGATGAATAATGTTTAGACCTACAAAATATCAGTTTTAAGTGGTGAAACCTCTCCAATAAAGCATCAAATCATTTAAGTTCATCTACAGAAATTAAGGCTGCTATTGTAGCATATAGTGGACAACTTTTTTTATGATAGAAGCAAATTTTTGCAATTAAGTCCGTCTATGGAAATTGAGGCTGCTATTAAAGCATATAGTGGACAACTTTTTTAAGACTTTTTTGATGATAGAAGTAAGTTTTTGTAAGTAAGTCCATCTACAGAAATTAAGGCTGCTATTGAAGCATATAGTAGAAAACTTTTTAAGACTTTTTTTGATGATAACAGTAATTTTTTTGCATGTTTGCACCAGATTCATAGCTCATGATGTTCATTTTCTTATTGGCTACCTATGTGAAAAACACTGATGTTATCATGGGTGTGTGTGTGTGGGGGGGGGGGGCAGGGTTTTCAAATACTATATCAAATAGAGGTATCTCATTTTCGTACCTGAGGCAGCTTGTAAGTTGTAAGTTGTGGGTTTGTTTCCAGTTGTCCTGACAACTTTGCACCAGAGGTTATCGCAGCTTTACTAGCTGTAAAATGTAAGTTAGAATATAGCAAAATCCACTACTATGTACATGTAGTTTGTCTTTGTCTTTCAAATTTTCCAGGTGTGTAAGCAGTTTGATGAAATCAGTCAGCAGCTGCTGAACCGGGCATTCCTGCAGGTACAGACCAACATGCAGCAACGTTTCCAACAGATTAAGTCCCAGATGCCTCGTCGAGAGTCTGCTCGAAGGAGGCACCCCCTGGCACGAGAGTGTGACATCATAGAAACACTTCATATGAGACTCACGTTATTGCAGATGACATTTGGCAAACACATAGAACGCAAGCATTGCTGTTTCTTCCCTGGGGAGGTGAGTCAGTCAGTCATCACACAAGATATTTAACCTTTGTCCTCTTGAAGTAAGACTATGTGCCAACAGCTTTTTTGGGCATGGGTTATGTTCATAGATCTTGTGTACAATACCCATACGCCGTATGCACATTGATTTCCCACCACAATGCATGGGTTTGATGCCAGGCAAGCACGGGGGACAAGCGGGTCACATCACTGTCACAGACAAGGGCCATACGTTCATTTCTCACATTTTTTTGTTTTTTTTTTTAAGTTCACAAATGCCAAACTGGTATTCATGTAGTACATCCTGAGCCATATATAAGGAAAAATTTTCATCTGCCTTTAATAAGTATTCTTTTTTTCGAAAATGTTAGTAATATCCCACTTGTCCCCACAGGTACCGACCCGTATCTCACCATATCCCGCCAAGCGAGATTACGCAATCAGGTATGCAGTTCTGGTGGGAAATTAATATGCATATCTCCTATTCAAATTGTTTTTCAGTACTGTTGAAATTAGTCAAAAACATTGAATCAGATGACATTTGACCGCAAATAGACTTTGTGCAGTTTAAGAGGAAAGGGTCAAAAAGTCTTTCAGTGTCAGTTGGGTATTATAGTCACAGAGCTGTTTCTCAGAAACAAGACTAATGCTAGTCATTGGACCACTTGGGGACCCATGGTGTCTCTATCACGATAAACTTATTGAGTTTGATTTTCACCTGTTTGGCCACAGCATGTCTTTTTGTGATACCAGTTGTAACTTTAAAAAAAAGGACCTGTGACATTTAATGACTGAAGCAACTTTTCTTGTATGGATGACATTGAATATGTTATTTCTTGAAACGTTTGAAGTTTGAAAAACAGGCAGACAAATACTTGCTAATAATATAACTAGATAATGCTGTATGGAGCAGTGAGAGACATTGCAGATGTACCCATCTGCTCTGAAGCGGTTTACTATATGTTCTGGGAATAGTATAAGGACCAGTTTGGTTGTTTGTTCGCCAGGGATAGACCCGACTCGCATGATGTAAGCCAGCAGAAAGCTCTATTTTTTTTCTCTCCAAAATATTGTGGAAAAATGCAGGGGCATTGTCACCATGTCTGTGTGTAAATTTTCCCCATCAGGTCTTCACCTTTTTTGTGCTTTTGACACATTTACAACTTGACACATGCTTATTTCAGGACAAAGGGATGTATATTGCAAGCTCAGGTCGAAGGGGTTCGTCGTTTGGGTCACAGTAGCTGACTGATGCTTTGCATGTGCATATCTAGTGTAGTGATCACTAGATGGCAACACCTTGCACTCCCAATCAGTGCTTGAATGTCTGTAGTAAAGGTCACTAGATGCCAGCACTGTGAAGTCTTAACCACATTTAGAGTGACCAAAACACGCAATGTAACATTCAAATAACATCTACTGCAATTCTATATGCCATAGTGTGATGCCAATATCAGACAGGCTGAACCAATGCATACATGAGTGACAGCGAGCATCCAGTGCCATGCACTCTGTCACATAGGCAAAAATACAGTTTTCATAAGTATTTGGGTGCAGTGGCCCAGGAGGTCTTTAAAACCTCTGAGTACTTATGTTTAGTTTGTGGTTTTATTTTTCATTTTGTTTCCAGGTGTAAAAAAGTAAAGTGTCTCCAGTTGAGTGTTGCTATTACATTCCTTTAACATTGTAAAAATACATTGTCCTTTGTAGATCCTGGATGAGATTAACAGAATACTGATGTATGTCAAGTCTACCAAGTCCACAAGCAACCTCGGTCGTGCTTACAAGGTAACAGATGAGCTATTTGATTTATCTACTATGGCCATGGAATACTTCAAGGAGCACATTGAACCACACTTGCCTGAAATCAACTATTTCACGACTGAATTCACTGATTATACCACAAATGTGACAGGTCAGTTTTGTGTATCATTGTATCACGTAGCACCAAGTCATCTACTTGACAGCCAGCAGGGTTTGAGTGATTTGTTTGCATCCAGTTATCTCTTTGTGTAGCCATAAGATTATTTTGTATGTTTAACTTCTCAGCTAAACAACAAAAGGTACACCACAGGTTTTCTTTATGGAACTTTAACTTGTACTTACAGGAGAGGTCACAATGTTTATTCAGCTAAATACACAACCAAATACACAAAATTATTATGGGTTAGAGAAGTGTACATGTATTCTTTTTTTATTTTATGTTAAATTGACACTGGAAATTAAAGGGAACACACACCTACAGCCTGTTAACTGAAGCCCCCTGTACAGGATGGGAGATATAATCTTCTATCTTGTTCTTTCACATTGACGCTCTGTGTTTGAAGCTGTTTTTGCAAACATACGAATCACATAATGACATGCTGGCATGATTTAAAGGATAAAACATCTAGAAGTTTCATAATTTGACAAACAGCTTTTTATCTTGCATTTAAACTTAAAGATTGTGACATGATTCGGAAATTTAACATTCTTAAATAGTCGTTGAAACAACGTTTCACATGTTTGCAGATCAGTTGTGACTTATTATTAAATGTAGATTAAACTTTTGTATCATTTGGCTGTCTAGAATTATAAATTTTTTGTTAGCATTTAGGTGACTGGGAGGCTTCCTGCATTTCCAAGGTGAGGACTTCTGGGTTTTAAAACTTCACTTGGGTTACCAGTGTAGTGTAACTTCAAGTAATTTGCTGACTCTCTAAGGTTCAATTAAAAGCTACAGGTATTAAATGATGTTCTCGATGACCTGTCACTTTCTGGTGTTGTCAGCCACTCCATTCATGTGTGTCATGCTGTTTTGCAGGAACCCGCCACACGTCATTGATCATTAGCCAGGCTCTTCCATCAAAGGATGCCCAAACTGCTGAATCAGACAGTCCACATGTTTGTCCAGGCCAAAAGCAGAAGCCAAGCTCTGAGGTTAAATTGAACAGTTTCCGACGCAGCATGCAAAATTGCTCAAGAGATGTGTCTACTTTAAAGAAACAGTTGCGTATATATCGCAAAAAGACTGCACATCAACACAAACAGCTTATTGAATGTAACTCCAAACTTGAGCAACATGAGCGAAGATTTGAAGAACAGGATAAGAAATTTGATGCATTACTGCGTGAGCTGAGGCAGTGCAAATCACAGTTGAACTGGTATAGACAGACATTTGGGGATGCAACAGAACCGGCACAGGTGACCTCAACTGATACCAGTATGACAATATAATCACACATCAGCCATCAGTACTAGAACTGAGAGTCACAGTTGACGATCGCTGATATCAGTAAGACAATATAATCACAAATCAGCCATCAGTACTAGGACCACGAGGACTGAGAGGCACAAGTGACTGACAGATGTCACAGTGACTGTATTATTACAAATCAGCAATCAGTACTAGGACTGAGAGGCAAAATAGACTATGACAGACGTCAGTGTGACACTGTAATAATGTTATTACAAATTGGCCATCAGTACTAGGACTGAGAGGCAAAATGGACTATGACAGACGTCAGTGTGACACTATAATAATGTTATTACAAATCAGCCATCAGTACTAGGACTGAGAGGCAAAATGGACTATGACAGATGTCAGTGTGACACTATAATAATGTTATTACAAATCAGCTATCAGAACTAGGACTGAGAGGCAAAATGGACTATGACAGACGTCAGTGTGACACTATGATAATGTTATTACAAATCAGCCATCAGTACTAGGACTAAGATTCAAAAGTGACCATGACAGATGCCAGTGTGACACTGTAATTACAAGTCAGCCATCAGTACTGGGACTAAGGGGCAAGAGTGACCATGACAGATGTCAGTGTAACAATGTAATCACAGACCAGCCATCAGTACTAGGACTGAGAGGCACAGGTGACTGTGACTGACGTCAGTGTGACAATATAATCATGTTCAGCCATCAAGACAAGAAATGAGGCCGACATGATCACAGATCTGCTGGGGTTATCAGACCAGTGTTATCAAATTTGGGGTCCTCAGATGGGCCTTGAGCCCCTAATATTTTTTGCAGGAGGGATAGGCTGCTTGCCAAACTATTCTGGCCCTGGAGATTTGAGCATTCTGGAATATATAAACTTTCTAACATTTGGGTCCCCTCTCATATTTCAGTTTATGAAACTTCCTTAAATCTGTGAATCACAAGTTACGGTACTGATGCAAACTGGCAAAATCAATCATGTTTTTCATGCAGTAAAATCTGCCAGTTTGACTGGATCTGGACTGCATGGGGAAAAGACTTTCCTGCAAATTTAGCCGAAATTGAATGTAATTGCACAATCAATTACAACTTAGCACCGGAAAATTTAGATGCCTTATTTTTTTTTTTTTGCCATACAAGTGGCATGTCTATCCAGGAGACTGTAAATGTGCATGGATGTTTTTGTTAAATTTCTCAACAGGGAGGAGTTTTTTGAGCTAGAATATTTGGGCCTCTCCAACGTAGTTCCCTGCAAAAAAAAAAAATTAGTAACTCAATTAATGGCTAAACAAATATAGATACATATCGTGAATGGTGGGGTGGGGGGATGGGATGGCTTTTGGTTCTAGAATATTTGAACAACTGTGCCCATGGGGGTCCTGCCATTCAGGAAGCCCAAATTCTTTTACGTCAGCGCCACTGTCAGAGATTGGCTGCGAGGACCAGGATTGGTGCCAATGTCACTACAGTCGGGACAGGCTCGCCAACATGGTGGGCCATGCCAGCAAGCAATGTGATAACCATGGATAAATGTTAGGCTTCACAGTTTTTGGCAATCTTAATTTTGTTTGGTTTTCTTTTTAACTTGGCGATGTACAGATTGCATGCATGTACGTGCCACTAGGGTAAATTTATAAAGTGGTATAAATTCATGAAATATTTTGTCACGTATTTGTTGGGCATACCAGGGTGGCATGTCAGCTGCTACAATGCATTTCATGTAACTTGTTCCATGGACTACACAGTTGTGGAGCAAAATACACTGAATGTACAATGTACTTCATTTGCAGGGGTAGTGGGGAAAAAAGCACTCCAAATAAAAAAAATGTATATATATCTGGCAGCTGTTTTGCCCAAGGCTGTTCATACTCAATATTATTTGTTACTCCCTGAAGGAGCCCAGGGTACAGTAATACACATCGTTGGAGGACATACATGTGTATCTACACATTATTCGCCGGTGTATATTTCTGTAAAATGGGCACCTTCACAGAGTTACGATTTTATCTCATGTTATTAAGGCACTGGCAAAATTATTTTGTACATTCCTGATAGCAGAAACCTGAATTCAGGTGCAAAGCATAGAGCAATAGCAATGGTCACTGTTGTCTGTAAATCATAGAGCGGCACGTCATCCACCTGACGGCATCAGTGCCAGAGTGAGGTTATCCGAAGATACAGAATCAAGCCGTGGATATGGACTGGTACACCCGGCAAGTGCGGCACATTTTAACCAGTAACTTTACTTGTTAATTACCAAAACAAGATAAATATGTATATATATTATATAATTTTGTCAGTTTAGCAAATTCCCTATTTTGTATTTGTTTGGGCTCTCTGATGATTCCTCACCAAATACAAAATACCATGACAATAAGGTGCCAAATTTTAAGGATAAAGCTTAAGTAATAAATGACCACGCCAAAGCAGGAACTTGGTGGAAGAGAATGAAGAAATTTTACAGTGAAAATGAAGAAAATCAAGTGCTTACAGATAGACTTGGAAACTATGATGAAAAGTTTTATACTTGGTTTCGTGTTTTATACGTCCCGTACCAGGGATCCTTTTGAAACTCTACTGTGGAGAATAAAAAAATACAGTAAACAATCCCATTGGTTGAACACAAGGTGTTATATGGACTTTTGTAGCAAACATGATGCAGGAATATTGAGTTGTGGAGCAGGGCCGTACCTGCCAAGTTTATGGCAAGTGCTGAGTATAAAAAAAAAAAAATGCATCATTGATATGCTACAGAAGTTTATATTCATATCGTCCTATGCTCATCCAATGGGACTGTTTACTTTTTCATTCTCCAGAGTATACATGGGTTGTTAACAAGTTTCAGTCATGCATGGCACATTTTGTCAGCAAGTAGTGGTAGAACTGTCCATATTGTCATTATCTGTTACCACCTGCTGTCAACACTGAGGACAGCCGCTATTTCCTGGCTGCCAAAGTCCTGTGACTGGTTTCTGCTACTCACTACATGTTCTACTCTGTGGAGGTCACCACCCTTTGCAACATCTGAACATAGATCCTCAAGCATGCGAGGATCTATGATGTAAACTAATTCACATGGAGGGTCCAATTGGAACAGGTACAGGAGCAGAGATACATAAACATACACTTGTGCACTCATTTGGTTTCCAATGTAATATGTAACCATCCAAGTGCTTTGTGGATCTTTACAGAAAATCTAACAAGCAGGAAAACACCTGAAAGAAGAGGATAGTGTGACCATTCCTTGCTCAGTGAATCAAAAATATGCACCCAAAGATAAGTAAATGAAGTTCGAACTTAAGCTGCAGTTTGCACTGAGCTGAAGCGAGCAATATAGAACTGACTTGAAGTGTCAGCTGATAAAATATGGACATCTAGTGAGCTCATGGCAAACCAAAGTGCAATGTAGCTGCAATACATGTGTAAGTTTCCATAATCAGCAAAAGGACAAAAAGACAAATGTAGTAAATGCATACCATTGAGACCCATACACTTGACAATATATAACCATCATTGAAGTACATTTGGTCAAGATTTTATGCTTCTGGAGGAAACTACATAAACATGGAAGTAAAATTACAGCATTCTTACATCAACCATGCAGCCATGTAGGTCTTACAGATCATTAGTCATTTAAAGAAAAGTTACTACAAATCCGAAGACAGTAGAGACCCAAGTCCTGCTACTTTCAAAGTAATTTTGTGGAGAGTACAGTGTATTGTTTCAGAAAAAAAAAAAAAAAAAAAACAACAGTGCCACCTGCTAAACAAATTGAAGTTGCAGGATATTCTGAAGTGTACCTGTGCAATTTTAAAGCAAGTGATGTGGTGGCTTTTGAATAGATTTTCTCAAAGGATAAACAAAAAAATCATTAAAAAAACTGTGACAATCACTCGAGCAAGACCATTTTAACAATTTGGTGGAGACGCATCCAATGTACATTCCTAGAAAGTCTGAACAGCTAATGACTTTTCAGATGTTGAACAAGTGGATTATTGATACAGCATGGATGGCTACGCATCCCAAAAACTCAGTTGAATGACAAGTCAGCTGAGGTAAAAATAGACAATTCTATTGTTGAAACGGGATCATTAATGAAGCATTGCAGTCAGTGTCATCTACACATACATGCATTGTGTACATGTGTAATGTGCTGGATTTTAGTTGAATCATTCAGCAATCGTCATTGAAAATGTTACAGCAGCTATTAGAATAATATGTTTTTACCTCCAACATTTAATTCATGAAGTAACAGTGCTCCTGTCTGTACATCAGGTGCAAGATTTACATGATAAAAGTTTGACTGTCATGCTGGTGGTCTGGAGTGAATTTATTGCTCAAGTAAAAATCTTTCCCCAGTTGTTATTTAATAGGGAACTTCCCATTACATAACCAGTTTTCTGTAAAGATCTACAAATTGGCAAGTGATTACAGACTGAAAGCAAACGAGTATTGAAGTGTAAATGGATATGAATCTCAACCCCTGTTGTGTTGCCTGCGAAGCAGACTGTCTTTTGTGTTCTGATGTTTATGTACACTTTGCGAGGGGGGGGGGGTAGTAGACCTGCTTGGCAGACAACCGTTGTGGCTCTTCCTACATGAAATCCCTAGTGATTTATGATTTTAGATGTTGCAGTCGTAGCACAGTGTTACACACTTGGCTGCCCTGCAGAGTCCACATGGATGCATGAATGTAGTTATCACACAGAAAGCTTTCAATAAATACAACAGCCAAAGAGAAGAAAACTTGGAACAAGTTTCACGAGTAACTTTATGAAAATGTCCTATGTACAGTAGTTCTACATGTAGGCTCTGATACAGACACCGACATACAGCCAGAATGGTGCAACATTTGAGTCTGTTTTGTTTCAAAAAACCTCGCTTTGCTCATCTTGCAACCGCCTCACTTTAAATAAATGACAAGAAGATGTAAGTAAACGACATGTAGCCTAACATGTCTAATGCATGTCACACTTCTAGCTATACAACACCCAGTTACTGTCTTCAACATCAGCTCACCCGTCATATTCTGACACTTGTTCATTTAGTCTTGAACTTCCACAATTATGAACAAGGAGACCAAGTGTGCTGGGCTTAGCTGATTCAGCTATTTTTCATCTGAATGTCTGCCAACTGTCACACCTGAAGACTTTCAACGCACACTCCTTGTGGCATCCATGATGGAACAGCATCTGATGGTCCTGGCTATGCTGAGAATTTAAGATTGCAAGAACATGACCTGGATAAAGATTTGTTTCATTGGCAGGAACATGTCACCCAATAAAGGCTGTTTTGGTAACAGTTATCCAGGCTGATACTGCATTTCTCTTTTGTATTTCTTTGATGAGCATGATCTATTTGTGACAAAAAGCACTTTTTTTCAGTGGAAGAAATAGACAGACTTTGATTCCACGATTTATAGAAATTGATAAGTATTTACCTGGAAAGTGATTGTCATTTTGACTTTTTTCTATTAAACGTGAGTTTACATCTGTGTAATTTCCTTCTGATGGCAATATAAGTAACAAACAAGTGGGAAACAATGCTTAAACTAGACGACTATAGACTTGGACCAGTCTGTGCTTTATCAGAACATCATCTGCCAAAACTTACTGCACATGAACCACACACTCACACATATATACATCTATGTATGTAAAATTGTAGGCATGTATATCTGTACACCTACATAAATATTTGTGGTTTCAAAGATGTTTTTAAAAAAAGGTGACTTGGATGGACATGGGACAACGGAAAAACAGATAAATGGAACTGAAGTGAAGTCATGAATCTTGATGACTAACAAGTCAGCTGAGCTGACAATTACTGATCTACAAATCTAAAAGAACATGGAGGTCTATTTCAATAGCATATAGCAAACTGATTATAGCCTGAACTGATATTGCAACCTTTTTGACCTGTGCGTGTACATGTACAATATGATGTCACAGTGTGCGACTGTTGGTTCAAACTTGCCAGACCATGCTCCATCAGAAACTCATCTGCACATGTTGGAAGTAACCAACTGCAGTTTTCAACTGCCACAAATGTTCCCATCACAGTTTCTTTGTAGCAGAGGTCAAAGTTCATTCCCCTGCACCTTTACTTGTGATTTCATTTAACTGTTTCTTATAGACTTCAGCCTCCTGTTCTTTCTTCAGTAACTGCTGCTTGTACTCTTCTGCTTGTTTCTGTACTTCTTCTAACTGGCGACGCAACTCCTCTTGGTCGGAACTTGTGTTACCTGAGGACAAACCTTCATCTGACACCCGCAATTTCTTCAGTGCAGGCTCTCCACTGGCCCCTTCAGTTTCTGCTTCCATTTCTGCAAAAAGGTGACAAGACACATTATTAAAAATACCTCAAGTTTCACTTTTACTGATTACAGCACTCTTACAGTGTATGTCTGCAACACAACCAAGCAGGTTGTGAGAGCAGATTGTGCTTAGCCAACCTTTGAAACAGCAAAACATCACAACCAACCATAAATGGCAAAAATTGACTTTTTTTTTTACATAACAAAAAAGGGTGTGAAATAAAATGAGAGTGCACCTTGTGAACAAAGTTAGCAGACATCCAATCAAAGTACATGTACACATAGCTATTAAGTTTGAAGAGGATAGGATAAAATTTACACTTAAACATTTACATGAGTATTCCTAAACTAACAATGCCATATGTAGTAATGTGGCCTCTTGCAGATACTTACACTGACAATTTTGTACAAATGAAAAAAATAATACACCTACTTTGGTGAGAAATATATAGAAATCAAACAAACTGAGCTACATGGATATATGTATAATGCTTGTTAATACAATAGGTGATAACAAAGCCAATAAGTTGACGCACAGGTATACCAGAGATAATGCTGTTGCTGCTGCTGCATGTGCAATCTTCTGAAAGACCTTGTTCACATATTTGTGCCAAGAGACATTTTGCTCAAGCTACTATCGTTATTTTACAGTTTAAGAAATCTGTACATTTGTATTTTTTTTCTTCATTGTGGCAACAGTGAACATGCACAAGATGGGAACCAACTGCTGAAAGTGTGGGTGCTGCTGACTCTGGGACCAAAGTGGTGTATACCTGTTTGTACATCTTCTGTTGCCATGGTAACAACAACAGGAGCATCCCTAGCAGCACCTTCCAACTGGCCCTGGTCTGCTACAATTGTGATGACCTTCTGTAAACAAATTGTTCACCATTAGCAGTTACATGTCAGAATAACACGCCTGACATAACAGAACATGTAATCCTGAAAATTATTCAGTGAACTATTAAGCTGATGCACAGAATTGAATAAATTCACAGAATACCTTTCTGTGCTTATCCTGTCAACCCATAACTTGCATGTAAATGCCATAAATAACTGTCTACAACAACCATTTGTGACAAACTAAACTGTTCCATTTTATTCTTATTTTCTTTCTTTCTTTTTTTTTCTTTTTTCTTTGGGGGGGGGGGGGGAGGGCACAGGCAAGAGCCTTTCTGTTTAAAAAAAAAAAAAAAAAAACATCAATCACATTCTGATTTCATCAGAAATATTCTTGTGTGATTGTCATTGGGAAAATCTGGAAGTCTGAAACCATGCACTGGTTATGTGTCTCTCTGTTTTACCTCTAATCAGAAACCGAAGTAATAAATGCTGGCTTCTTTTTTTCCATGAAGATCCCTTTACCTGTGTTCCTGAATTGCCAATTTCAACATGTTCCACTGTGCCATCAACAACAGTCTCTTCTATCGTCTCGGTCTCCCCACTGTTTTGCTGCTTCACAAAATTTAATGCCAGTTTGCCTGCCTCTGTAACATACCAAATACTGATTCAATGCCAGCTTGCTTGCCTAAAACCAAATACATCTGATCTTCATTCAATGCCAGCTTTCCTTCTGTTACAAACCAACTACAATACACTTTTTGTAAATAATTTTCCACTCAACACAGTCAAGTTCATGTACAACAAATTATAAACCTGCAGACCATGGTAACCCTTTGCTGCATTCAGTGGTCTTACAGCTAAGAGACAGGTTGAGTCCTGTACAGCCTATGCTACTGCTTGGGACAAAACCATTGCAAATGTTGCAGCAAAAAGTGAATAAAACATCCTTCTGTTCTTAGGTTGAAAGTTCAACTGATGGGTCATGATAAATCAGTCTCTCAAAATTTTATGTCAGAGAATTAATGAACAAGAGGCGGGCAATATATGATGGAATACCTTAAACTGACATGGTCATTTCATAGCTGAGGTACCAGACTCTCCAGACCCAGGAAAGATACAAGGACATAAACTACTGACCTGTAAGTGTTAAGGTCTGCCCTGTCTGCTCCAAAGAGGAGGTGACAGCCGTGGAAGCGTCTGAGTTGGAGATCATGGTGATACCATGTGTTTCAAGCCACGTCAATGCCTCAGCTGCTGTTGTGCCTGAAAATAAAACAATATCCTTTTGTAAAGTGTGTCTTTTTTTTCAATTCAGGATTACCTGTGTAAGGAGGGGGTAAAAAGGTTTTCTGTACTGTATATTTTTATTTGGCATACTTGTCTCCTGGAAGGCCCTTCATTTTCTGTCCTTTGTACCAGCCATTATTAATGAATTTTCTTATTTCTCCTACCTTGTGTAGGGCAAAATCCTGTATCAGTGTACTGAGACTCTACCTACCCACCCACCCCATCCCATCCCTGTTTGACGCTAAGTTGCCAACTTCCGCATGCAGACTTTCCACCATCTGTATTGGATAAAATCATGTTGCTGTACTTAGATTACTTGATTTTGATGTATTTTTATTCCCCCTAATTTTCTTGATCGCCCAAAACCATGAAAATAAAAAGACAAAACAGTATTTTAACATACATTTCGAAGCAACTATTGTCCAAATAAGTGAAAATAAAACTTCTGTTGAATGCCTGAAATGCAAAAACTATGAAAATTTAAATGCATGAAAATAAGTACATTTACAGTAATTTATAAAAACCCGAGACTTCAGACTTGCTTTCCATTTTCATATTGTTATAATACATGTACAGGGGTATCTGCTGTATAGGACCACCAACATGACAGACCACCTGCTGTTCGTGGCCACATTTCTGGCTTGCAGAATTCAATTTCTTTGCAAATGTACCTGCAGTGAAAACACCTGTTGTATGTGATCACTTTTCATGGCAAAAGGGGTGGTCACGTACAGCAGGTTCTACTGTATATCTATTTTTAGATTCTGGCCATTTACTGAACTGTATGTGGTCCAGAGGCTCCAACCTAGGAGAGTACCAGAGAGGGAGAATCTCTCTCCCAGGGAGTTGCCCAGAGGGAGACCACGAGGTCGCAATGCGACCAAGTGGGGGGAGGGTACGGGAGGGGGGCTGGCTGGGAAAATTTTTCAAATTTCAAGTAAAAATGGTGCTTTCTGATGAATTCTGGGGAGTTAAATCTTAAAAAATAACAATAACTGCCAAGCTTGTGTATAGCATAGTGCCACATAAATATATATTAACTGAAACCCCTCAGTGGGCGGGAGTTTTTTTTGTAGCAAGCGGGAGGTCGGGAGAATTTTCAATTTCCCCTGAAAAGCGGGAGAGTTGGAGCCTCTGTGTGGTCATGCATAACAACCCCCCCCCCCAAACAAAAAAAAAGGTCTGAACAGAGTTTTGTATGCAACACATGATGTAATATCTGGGTATCATGGCTTCCAGACACCAGGGGAGGCTTCTGTCCATCACTTCCCTACCAGATATATTCCACCAGTAATAATTATCAACATGACTGTCTAAGCTGAGTGGACTCCATAATCACAGTAACTCCTCATCACTTACTTGTCGTGTTAGATGCATTGAGTGGTGCTGTTGCCTCAGCCAGAGCTGCCAGGGTAGCCAGAACTGATGTACTACTTTGGTCTGTTGACTCTGTAGTTGCTGGAAAAAAAAAAATATATAGCATGTTACTTGTCAAGTTTGACATTTCCAGCAGGATGTTGTAAATTGTGTTCAGGGCTGGTTGAATTCAGTTGTGTATTTGCCTCTACCCAATAAAGCAAATAAGAAATGAAAAGGAAACAGTTTAAAGTGATTCAGAAAGTATGTCTTTTAAACATAAATAATATATGTTTCTAATAAACCTAAACTTTTAAATAACACAGACATACATATGATAAATAGAGACGCACCTGAAATGTAACTGATACAGATTTCCAACAGATGTCTTCATGTTTTGAACAAATGAAAAATTAACATTTCACTGTAACAGGGATCACATTAAGGATTTTTCAGTATGGGCCCGTTGGACCCATCTTTCTTCTTTTTCACAAAAAAAAAGTGGGTCTATGAACTGAATCGATGGGTCCAGTCTGAAACTGTGCAAACTGGACTTCATTTGATTAATTGATTTTATTTGGTATAATCAACATACATCAAAATGATAAATAAATAGAACATGCAGGTAACTTAAGCCTAGAAACGAACATAACATAGGGTCTGTATGCTCACGTAGGTAACTCATTATTATAAAATTTAAGATTGGATAGAAAGTTACCAATATGCCAACTTGATGTAAAAGGGTCTAAAAGTTGTTGACTGTACCAAGGATGGATTCAATCTACCCAGGAACCTACTATTAAGACTAAGTCTATAACACATCCCTGGTTTACCGAAGGGGGCTTAACCCCTAGCACGCTGCCACTGTGCCAGTATCTGGTACTGCACACTGTGTGCTACTGGACAGTTTTTTAACTCGCTTGCACAAGAAGCGGCATGCTTGATTGAACATGCCTGGTCTGTTATTTTTGCGATTGATTCCACGTGATCAAATGGTCAGCAATTACATGATTTATATTTCTGTGCACTTTCTATTTCAATATACCTGAAAAATTTGATGCCGTAGGCAGTGTTAAGAGTTCGATCTTAAGTGCGGTCACTTTTTTCCACCAAGCAACACAGTAGGCCTACAAGCCATGCAACACACAAGCAAGTGTACACAGCCTGTCACATGCATGCACCCAGGCATGGTTTCCGCTATGTTGCACCAATATTTTTTCCGGCCTTCGATAATAAATTTCATTCCTATCTTGTTCTGTCATACAGATTTGTTCCATTCAAACATTTCAATGACTAATCTGCGTATTTTCTTTGCCGTCCGTAATGAATTTTCACTCGTGTCTTTATCTGTGTCTAGATTTGTTCGATGGGAGTCTCCTTGGTGAAAATATGATGTGAAAATTTAACATCTTGGTCCAATAATCTTTGTGTGATACGACTTGTACCTTCCCAACATTGCGGACATGAGACAAGCACATGGACAACAAATTTGATTGGACAGTGAGCGGCATGGGATCAAATCCACCCAATGAGGAGCCTGGAAGTGCCCTCAGCACATTTATAATGAGGTGAAATGACATCCATCCATTCCCATTCAGGGAAATTTTTGGAGGGATACCCCAGGAATATTTTTTCTTATCAAATACACATTATAATACATAACCATGATACTGATAATTATTGATGCAAAACACCGTGACTGCTTGGGGTAATTTTTGCAGTTGTATCATTCAAAATGCATCGCATTTTTGTGCGTGCATCCAGAGAGAAACAAGCTTAATGTAACCCCTGCTATATTGTATAGCAGTTTAAATTATTTCTAAAAGAGGCATTTTCAATAAATCATAATGACTTCAAAGAAAACAAACTGAAAAATGAGGCAACCTGAAACCAAATAAAATATATGTAAATGCAAATAGGTGATGCTGCTAAAGAAAACACATTCTTAGCAAACAATAATCTGTAATGTCAGACAATCTGTTTTTAAACAATCATCTACAGTTCTGCATAATAACTTCTTCATTATGCTTACAAGTTTTCATATCTGTGTTGGTAATTTGGCACTACAACCATTTTCAGTCTGCAGGTCAACATTCAAACCAAATTTTAAAAGCCAACTGTGCTCCAAGATGCACTTCAGAAACAAAAGCCTATGCATCGATACTTGTTAATCTCATATACGTAGGCCAGTAACTTTTCTTTTGTAATGTTTATGGAGAAACCAAACTGTTGTGATAAAAATAGAGGGTTAAAAAGTATTACTGTAAATTCTTTGACATTTTTTTTTTTTTTGATGACAGTGTGAACTCACGCTGGTGTGTGCTGACAGACAAATAAAAGTGAAACTGAAAACAGAGTACACTGTATTTTGTGTATGAATACATCTTACCCCTGCCAGAGTTCATTGATTACATGGAACATGTGAACTTAAATGCTCGCTGATTGTTCAAGTGCTGCCACAACACAAATGGAAGCTACTGACATCTGGCGAGAATTTATGCAAAACTTAAGTGAAATTCTATTTTTGCCCTCCTGTAGTAGGTGATTGTTTAAAAAGAGATTGTTTTACTTGACAGATTATTGTTTGACATGACTTATCATTTTATTTCGCATCACCATCTGTTCTCTTTTGCTGTGACATTTGCTGTTTGACATGTATCTCTTTTATGCTGCAATGTTACATTTTCTGTTTTGTCATAATGCACACATGTAGTTTACTTCATTTTAAAAATTGCATTTGTTTTATGACAGCTGATCTCTCTCTCTCTCTCTCTCTCTCTCTCTCTCTCTCTCTCTCTCTCTCTCTCTCTCTCTCTCTCTCTGCATGCGTCATTTTGAATTTATTTTTATTTGTTTTAAAGTGGCCTCCTTTATGAATCATTTATGCATTTTTAATTTCATTTTCATTTGTTTAAGACAAAGTCACACTTTATTGGTATTTTGTATCAGTCATATTTCAATATGGTCTGTTTCATTTGACACTTATGTTTGTTTTTTTTAACACCCATTTACTTTATTTGAACTTGACAGTGTTTATTGATATATTGCATAAATTGTATATCAATATGGTCTGCTTCATCTGATGTTTATATTTGTATTATTTAGTTTTCATTTGCTTGAAATTGATCATTTTACTTCTGAATAACATTTTATTGATCACTTCAATCTTTCATTTGTTTTATTAAGGACAGGCATAACCTATTCATAATTGGAGCCAATTATATCTAAAGATGGCATGTTTTATTCTGAACTATTTTTTGTTTAAATGTAAATCACTCTCTGTGTGTCCTTCCACCCTTCCCCTGTGGTCATTGACAGAGATAGACAACAAATGACTGCAACCAGTGTCAAGGGTTTGAGAGTACTCTTGGAGAAATGTGAAACTTTTGCTGCCTCTCATGATATTATTTATAATACCAAGAAGACTGAATGTATGCTTTTCTACTCTGGTACCCACATGCATATTCAGCCTACTGTAAAACTGTGTGGCGACAATTTGAAGGTTGTTGAACGATTTACATATTTAGGACATGTGCTTGTCTCCTCGCTTTTGGATGACCAAGATAGTGAGCGTCAGTATAGATCTCTATGTTGCAGAGCAAACATGATGAAACGTAAATTCTATGCATGTTCCAATGAGGTTAAAACACTTCTCTTCAAATCATACTGCACCTCTCTATATACATCACAGCTGTGGGTCCAGCATACTATCAAGTCTCTCTGTAAATTTACTGTCTTATACAACAACGCCTTTCGTTGGCTTATGGGACTCTCCAAGTGCTGCTCTGCAAGCGGCATGTTTGTCTCAAATCGCGTGCTGTCTTTTGGGGAGCTAAGAAGGAAGCTAGTGTATGGTTTTAAGTGTAGACTTTTTAAAAGTGACAACTTCATTATCAAGCAACTGCTGTGCTCAGATGTCTTATTGGACTGTACGATTCACAGACGCTGGCGTCAACTCTTATACTAGGTGTACCGACTTGTGATAAATTTTTCCAACCTCATCTTCATATGTGCTTTTAAACCTACTCTGATGATACGTGTATATTTTACATGAACATATCTATGTATTTTATGTATTTTATGTACTCTCTACTATGGACTTTGTTTTAGTCTGAAATAAAACTTACTTACTTACTTACTTACTTAAATAGCACCACAGCCACACCACAGTAAGCCTCACACTGGACTTCCCACACTCTTACCCTTGTATTTATTGACAGACATTTAAGTACAAACTTTTCTTGCAATGGTGATCAGAACAGACCCCAAAAGCCCTGCAAGTGTGTCATCATGTGTATGGCAGCATGCTCATGTAGGTCACATACCTGTCTTTATGGATGAGTTAGCCACCAATGCCACTGGTTGGGGGCTGATTACTACTGGTGTAGAGCTTGTTGACACTGCCTCTGTTACCACTGTCTCTGTTTCCAGCCCATCCTCCTCCACTGTTTCAGTAGTGTCTGTGGTGACAACTTCTACGATAGGATTCTGAAACAAAAGATCAGACACAGGAGATTATGTCACTGTTGCTCATGTTTGCATAACAGTGCATGTGTGAATGGCACATACCAGGAGTGTAAATGAGACAACTTATACCAGCATGGGGAACTTACAAATTGAGTGTACTGATTTATCTGTTATGATTGCATTTCCTACAGACAATAAATTTATGGACATTTTAGTCCAAGTTACACCACATTTTCATCTACTGGGCAGTATTCTGTTAACCAGGATCTTCCAGTAAATTTTACTGCATAAGAAAAAGGATGCATCTAAAATATAACAACCACATTTTCTCACACTAATATCCCCAATGAAGTTATTTCATCAACTGCTTGTGGAAATCCCATTTTTAGGTAAACCTCAACTTTTCAATGCGGTAGCTAGGCAAAACTAAATCATATTCTAATATAAGCCAAAGCTTCTATCAAATACAGTCATGTGCAGAACTTTTGACACACACACATATTTGTCAAGAAACAAACAAAGGCCTACCTGTTGTAAGTGTAGTATTTGTGCCAGATCAGTCCTGCCATTGGTGATTGCAATGTCTAAAGGACTCTTGTCAAACTGTAAACACAATATCACTTTTAAACATTTCAACAGTGACTGTGAGAATCAGATATATTTGTTGGAGTTGAGCCCTTTTGATTACTGTTTCTTCAATTCTTTGTCTAGCAATCTGCAATAGGAACACAAATTAATGTGCGCAGTAACTTGGCCATCTTGCCACCAAATTTATACATTTTTTTTTCCTGGATTCCATTTCTGAAATGCACGTACCAAATCCCCTAATAAAGGTCTGGTGGCTTCATCAGTCTTCAAGAAAAAATACCTTAGTGACACCTATGCAAAAATTGAACCCATACACCATATCTGAGAGAGAACACTGTACATAAATGTAAAGTCTCGCTGCTTTGAAAGCTTTGCCTCCAGGTACATTTTTTGACATTTTGAGAAAATTTTAATTTCTGTATTTTGAGACAGTTTTAATTTTGTGGTTCTTTGATATCTGAAAGTTGACTTACTTGATGTTTAACTACATATCTCCACTCTTAATGCCAGAGATAATTGAGCACACACACAAAAACAAAAACAAAAACACACGAAGAGCTTAACTTTAAAACAACATCTAATGTATTCATATTTTAAACTTGATATTCCCAAAATTTTGGAGCGGTTGAATGAAAATAGGAAAAATTCCAAAATGATAATTTTAAAATTTTCAGCTTTCCAGGCAAAAAGATACATTCACAAGTTTGGGAGTGACCTGGAAAAATCCCAAAGCTCTTTTACATGCCCACTGTCAGATGCAAGTGTCATACAGGGCACTTTCAAATCAGATCATGCAGTTGTCTGTATAGTGGCTATAGTTTGATATATTTAACATCCTCATAGCCACAGAAATCTTAAAATGTATGGTCTCATATCTGTATTTAAAAAATTAGATTCTGTGACCTTTTCAAATGAGCACATCTGGCCTCCTAATTGAATACAGGGTCAAACCTATCTACCACGTCAACTAGTACGTTAGATGTTACGTGAACTTACTTTGTTTTCACAGTTCATGTCTGCTCCATTTTTGACCAATATGTCTACAACATCAATGTGTCCTTTTTCTACTGACCAGTGAAGTGGAGTCATCTTCAACTGCAACACAAACAAACAAAATAGCACTAAATCTATCTCTAGGTATAGGCAGTTGAGAAACTTTATTAAAATCAATTATATAGTGCCCATGCATGTACATGTTTGCGGGGCGGGCAAGGGCATGAAGTTGAGAAAAGTAGCTGTGAAAGTGTGCGGTGTGAAAATAACCCACATTTTAAGTGTAATACAATTATCTACATCTTCTTTCATAATTTTTTTTTTTTTTGTTCCCCATCACTGGTCTTGCCAGCCTTTAATTTTTTCTTTCATAAATTGTCACCTAGTATATAGTTTTGGATATTCAACTTATGGACAAAACTACCAGTTTACCATGTCTTTGGCTTCAATATCAGCCCCGTTTCTCAGGAGGAGCTCCACAATTGTTATGTGTCCTTCCTGTGATGCCACATGTAGTGGAGTTCTGTCAACTTTAGTACGGGCATCACGACTGATGCCTGCCCTCAGCAAAACCTCTGCTGTTGACAAATGTCCATTCTGTGCTGCAAAATGTAGTGGTGAGGTACCCAGCTGAAACATACAAGAAGACTTTGACCAGCCTGTGCTCAGCTGACTTACCCATATTTGACCTTACAGTCACAAATTATTGTAAACCATCTGCAATCATGCTTGCAATCAGGGATCTCCAATTTGTACTAGGGCTGCAACAATACATTTTCTCATGATACGATACGTATCTCGATGCAAGGGTCACGATACAATATGCGATATATGTGCATCTGAATAATGGATATAAATTAAGTTTATGTATTCTTTTATCACTTATTCTAAATTCATCCTCTTAATTTTTAAACTAAAGATAGATTTCATATTTGCCTATGTGAAATAAGATGATAAATGTTTCAAATGTAAACTAATTAAGGGATGGTTCAACATTTTCATCATTTTTGAATTAGTACTTACAGTACGCAAGGGGGGAGGGGGTTAAATGGGTCTGTACACTTTCACAGGATATGGAAAATGATGGTCAATTTTTGGGCTGTTTTGTGCAAGTTTGCTATGATTTGGGGGCAAAATCTTCATTTTTAAAGTACTAATTTGGGGGGAGGGAGGGGGGTCATGAAATTTAGTACCCTAAGTACTAATTCAAAAATGATGATAATGTTGAACTATCCCTAAGAAATGTAAAGCTAAAAAGTTGAAATGCCCTACAATGAAATTTGTTACAATTTTACATTGTTTAAAAATTTGTGATCTAGATAATGTGCAAGTGAAATATCATTACCATTTACTTTCTTTGCTGTCATCATGTTCATGTGGAGCCTATCAAATTCAAAGTGTCACTAATTAAAAAAAGTTCAAAAGCATATCTAAGCTTTAAATATTTCCAACCAAATTGCTGTTAAATGATAGCTGACCAAGCCCTAATTGAGGACCATTACCATGTGCAATATTAAAGTCATAACTTAAATTCTGAGTTACAATGCAGAAACCAAGTGCACTAAAGTGACCTTGTGGCCTTTGAATTTAGGTCAGGGTCACCCATCTTTGAACTTGACCTAGCCCTGGATCAGGACTATAATCCTGTGCAATATACAGGTCCTATCATAAAATTTTTTTCTAATTATCATGCGGAAACCAAAACTTACTCCATTACCTCACGTAGGCTCCATGACCTTGAAAATAGGGTCATGGTCAACCACGTTCATACTTCACGAAGCGCTTATACCGGAGTATATACCTGGGTACTATCAAAGTCTTATCTCAAAAACTTCTTGAGTTATGGTGCGGAAACCAAAGTCTCTCTCTCTCTACTCACCGACATGAGCCAAACTATATGCCACGCCTTCTTTGAAGGGGGCTATAAAAACATTAAGATCTGGGTAAATCTCAAAACATTATATCTCCACTACAATTTTTTTTTCCTTTGGTAAGATCATGTTCTGACCATAGGTTAATGTCCCAGTGAACTCATAATCTTGATTACATGATATATATTAAGGTGTCCTAAGGAAATTCTTCAACCATTCAGCCTTGAAAGGACCTCAAGATATACATTTTTTTGACCTCAAGATGTTATTAATTCAAAAACACATAACCATATAAACTACAAATGCTTTGCCTCCTACACAAGCATTGTTGTCCCTGTGACACTAAAAACAAGGAGGCCCAATGGCTTTCTAAAGTAAGAGAAAAATTTATGTCAGTGTTGCCTTATTGTGCGAGTTAATTTTCAGACAGGACAAATACAAATTTTGAATTAAATATAGTGATTTAGCCCACTACTTGTTCCAATTGCAGGCAAAAAGTGCAGTGGGATAAGTACAGTAACAAAAATCCTTAATGTCCAGCTATAGATGTCAATGCCTGTCATAACCATCATATTTGATGCATTTATTCCCAAAACACATCAATCTTACCCAGTCAGTGGTGAATGGTGCTCCATTGGACATTAGTGCCCTTACTTCTTCAGTGTCCCCTTTCTTTGCTGCATCAAGCAATCGCTTTCCCAGGTCTACCAGAGACATGACCTCTGCTTGACCTGTCTCAGTCCACTGTGCTGCTCTTAAAGAAGCAAACCTTGTGTTTCTCCAGTTCAGCTGCAACAAAGTCAGTTCATATAAGAGGTCACTCCAGACTTATACTAAAATTTGTCCAATGAAATTTTCAAATGTATGCACATAAGGTGATTAACTTCTGGTTATCAAATTTCACTTTTAATTACTTAATACAGACAAGAGGGCTGTGTGAACAGGCAATGTTAAGCTGACCTATAGATTCACCACACTTGTGGTTCTGCCGGTGAACTTGGGATAGAACAAAATAGGTAGACACTTATCAAAGGTACATCCTTACACAAGTTTGACACAAATCTGACAAAATTGTTGAAGTTTTAACCATTACAAGAAATCCCAATATTAAACTTTATTATTAACACTGTTTTAGAGACCATCCCCCCTCCCCCCCCCCCAAAAAAAAATCATAAAAAAATCCAAAAATCACTGGGGCATGACCATTTGAACAAAATTGGTAGAGATCCACCCAAGGTACCTTATTGCCACTAAGTTTGAAGTCAGTCTGACTGACTGTTTCTTCAAAGTCCAAAATGTGAATGGGCATAGAATGCCCACTGACTTTCATGAGCAATCAAAAGGAAAGATGCATTTACTGAAAGGTACCTTAATTTGGAAAAAAAAAAAAAATGTTTAAAGTCAGGAATCCGCAGCAGTCCCACCACATGAACAACATGTTTGACCCTTCCACCAGGAATGTATCCACCAAGTTTCAGCTTGATCAGAGTGAAGGTTGTAGAGAACAAGTCGAAAATAGCAAAAACACACACAAAAAAAATATTAAAAAAAAAAAAAAAAAATGCAACACCACCTGCTGGTAACCAAATTAGGAACTACAGTGGTCCCCCTCTTATAAGGCCCCCCTGAAGAGAGGCCACCCCCTCTATACAGGCCACTTCTCCATGCAGGAAGTATGGCATTTTCATTGTATTTTACCCCTCAAGAAAGGCCACCCCTCTTATAAGGCCACTTTTCCAGTGCCTTTGGAGTGGCTTTATAAGAGGGGGACCACTGTAGCAGTCAATAAGAATGTTCCTGTGTGATATATCAAAGCAATTGAGTGAGCTGTTTCAGAGAAGATTTTTTTTTTCAGATTTGTCAAAAACAAAAGCAAAAAAATTCATAAAAAAGTCCAAAAATCACTGGAGCATGACCACTTAAAAAAACCTGGTAGAGACCTACCCAAGGTATATTGCTACAAAGTTTGAAGTCAATCTGGATGACAGTTTCAGATAAGAAGCTGAAAATGTGAATTTGCATTAGAATGCCCATTGACTTGCATGGTAATCAATAGGAAAGGTGCATTTGATAAGCACCCTAATTGAAACAAGAGGGCTGTGTGAACAGCCCATGCTCAACTGACCTAGACATTCATCACGCAGCTCTGTGAACTTGGGATAGAGTCAAGGTCACCTATGTCCATGTACTGAGTAAGTCTGACCTATACTGAAGAACACTAACATGTGCAACATCAAGGGCCCAGTTCAAGTAGTTCTCAACTTATAGTGAATAGTAAAATTCATATATGTTGCACTGTGACCCCAGAAATGAGGTCAAGGTCACTCTTGTACTGTCTAACCATGACTTTCATAAACATTAACATACATGTGCAACATCAAGGTCCTAACTCAAAACAGACTTCAAGTTATAAAGTGAACAGTAAATTTTGTGTCAGTTGTCCTGTGACCTTGGGAATGAGGTCAAGGTCTAAACATCACTGGAGCTTAACCATTTGCACAAAATAGGTAGACACTTATAAAAGGTACATCCCTAACAAATTTGGCAAACAAGAAATTTGCATGTTAAACTTTCCTATTAAAACTTTTTACAAGATTTTTTTTTAAATCACAAAATATCCAAAAAATCACTGCACCGTGACCATTTGAAAAAAAACTTGAGAGAGACTCACGCAAAGCACAATGCCACCAAGGTTGAAGTAAATCTGACAGACAGATTCTTCAGAGAAGTCCAAAATGTGAATTGCCATTAGAATGCCATTGACTTGCATAGTCAGCAATAGAAAATGTGCATTTAACGATAAGTACCCGAACTGAAAAAAAATGTTAAAATTCAGGAATCCACAGCAGTGCTATCTAGTCAACATCTTTGCTTGACCCTTTCACAAGGAACATATCTACAAAGTTTCAACTTAATCTGAGAGATGGTTATGGAGAAGTGACAAGGAATGAAAACACACAAAATTTCATTAAAAAATTGAAAAAAATTGCAGCACCACCTGGTGAAAAAATTAGGAACTAGGAGTCGCTGGGAGTGCTCTTAGGTAATATCAAGATTTCATGATTTTTTCGTCATTTTCCGTTTCTCAAATTAAAAATTCCGTTTTCTTAAATTGATAATTCCTTTTTTTTCCCGTTTTAGGTATTTTATCCACTCTGCACCTAAGGAAGGGCTGTTTGAGGCTGGTAGTGTTTGGCGTCCGTCGCCACGCTGCATGGCTACCTAACTGCTGGCCAACTTTGGCAGGTAGTAAATAACAGTCCCGCACAAAATGAGGCCGGCCGCCGGCATTGGGTAATTTATCTAAATTTGTCACCAGAGTCTCTGGTAAATCATTGTTTATTAGAATGGAACGACGCCGATTGTGAAGGATGAGTTTTATGTGAATTTACATCAAATAAAGCTTCTGGAATGGCTGAAAATAATGGGAAAAGGTTGCAGTTTTTGGAGAAATGTACAATTCCGTTTTATTTTACCTAAACCACGAATATGTCCCTGATTCCGCGATCGCGGAAAGTGGATACCCCTAACTGGAGCGTGACCATTTGAAAAACCTGGTAGAAACCCACCCAAGGTACACTACATGGGTGAAAGTTTTTAAAAGGCTCAAAACTGAAAAGTTAAGAGTCACTGCGAGGGCGCAACAGGGGGAGGGCGGGCCCCCCTCCCACAGTAGAGACTTTTGGCAAAATTGAAGTTAAAATGGTGCATTCTGGTGCAATGTAGTTCAACTTCCTTTACCTAAGTGTTTTGTATCAAAAAGACAACTTTCTTGCTGTCACAAATGGTCGTTTTTCCACAACAAGAAAATAATGACAGTGTTGCCAAGTCCAGGTGTGCATTATATACAATTTTTGATGTTTTGTGTCTACCTGAAAAAAAAGGGAAGAGTTGTTTGTTTTGTCTTTTTGGGTGGCATTGTTGTGAGATCTACATCAGAGGCCCTCTTTAGTGCTTTGTTGGTTATTTTAGCAGATGAAGTGCTATCAACAGCTGGCTATCAACTTTCTCCATCCAGGCCCGTAATGATCGTCCTTCGTCATCCTTGGCGTCTTTCCAAGCTGCTCGCCACAGATTTTTAAGTCCTGCCTTCTCATCATCGGCTCTGCAGTCACGAGTTCCATCCTTAACAAACTTCATGATGGATATGATTTTTCAGCACAAAACTCCTCGAAATTCCTCACGATTTCTTCAAACTTATTCAACAACGCACTGAACTTGAAATCAAAACATCGCACTCACATCTGACCCGCCACGTAGCCTTTTTACGTTAGTTCTCTATATTTCATATTAACTCATTCCATACTAGGGTCACAGGCCTTGGTCAGTTGTTCTGGCACTGCCTGGCAAGTCATGCTGCAGTTGCCCTTGTGGCAGTTGCAGCATGACTTGCCAGGCAGTGCCAGAACCACTTACATAAGACTATACGCATGTTGGTACTTGAACGAAAGCTCTTTTCATGAAGAATTTTAATATACAATTGTCATCTTAAATCGAGGTAAACATACGGAAAAATCAGGGACTGGTATGGAATGAGTTAATGTTGCAAAAGCGCTTGTGCTGCCCTCTATTGTCGCAAAACGGTTCACAATGCTTTCTAATGTATTTCCCATGTATTTACAGCAAACAGTATCTTCTGTTATTATTTACCGACGAAAGATGGACTATTTACAGATGTTTAGTTCTTACCAAGAGTGCCAAGACTTGGTTTATAAAAATATCATTCGAGATTGACAAAAAAATGCACTTGTAAAAGGTTCATGGCCCTGTATTTGAGCCCTACCCCCCCCCCCCCTATATATTCACATTTTCAGATCTCCCCGGATTTAGAGGTTTCACAAGATTGATCTCTCCAGCTCCCGCAAAAACGGAATTCCGTTTCAAAACGGAAAACTTTCACCCATGACACTACTACCAAGTTTGAAGTCATTCTGGATGACGGTTTTTGGAGAAGTTGAAAACGTGAATTAGCATTAGAATGCCCATTGACTTGCATTGTAATCAACAGGAAAGCTACATTAACCAATAAGTACCCGAATTGAAAAAATTGTTGAAAATCAGGAATCCAAAGCAGTGGCACTTAGTGAAAAAGTTCGTTTGACTCTTCCACAAGGAACATATCCACAAAGTTTCAGCTCAATTTGAGTGATGGTTCTGGAGAAGTCAAAAATAGCAAAAGCACACAAAAAATCATTAAGAGTTAGTAAAAAAATTGCAGCACCACCTGGTGAACAAATTCAGAACTAGGAGACCCCGGGAGTGTCCCTGTGCTATATGAAAGCAATCGGGTGAGCGGTTTGGGAGAAGATTTTTTTCAGATCCCCCCCCCCCAAAAGAACTAAAAAATTCATTAAAAAACCCAAAAATCACTGGAGCGCGATCA